>OX411548.1:54200314-54726955 GCA_948146395.1 Fragum whitleyi | reverse complement strand
CGGAAGAACGAGAAACCGGGGACGTCACAAGACGAAGGTAAATAGTGAATACTATGTAAGTGTATTCATCACACCTTTAAACTCGAAGAAATCTAGGTTCTGGTTAAGATCATTATCATTCAAACTGTTTCTAAAAGCAGACAATCTTATCAGGCAGGTGATATCAGGAAATACAAGTTTCGTTTGAATGATGCTTTCTATAAATCCATCATTTTCTTTATACGCACAACCCCTGTTGTAGCCATAAAAAAAAAATGCTTTTTCTTTATTCAACTTATTTTATTTCAAAGATTACCTTATTCTGGCTAAGCGAAAGTAAGGCATGTCTGGCGATCGGCTCAAGTGTTAAGGTGTAACGACGAAAGGATAACTTGATAGACGTTTTTTTATACTGCAAAGAAAATTCTAGCATTTTCATTGGTTAATGCTGACCTGACAAACATTGATAGCTACGGCCGCTCCGGTATTACCTCTAATGTTTTTCTTTAAGGCGCCTCGACATGAACATAGACAAAAAATCGAAACGGTAATGGCAGCCATGTTTCTCTCGCTTCGCTGATAACACGACCCGAATATACACTCTAGGATACAGTTGCAAAGGATTTCAGTTAATAATGTGCAAGTAAAAAATGATATAGATGTCAATAAATACCTTAAATTTGTACAAATCTGTCCATTTAAAGTGCAAAGATTCTCGCAGTTTCAGCCAACAAACGCTTCCATATCACAATAGCGCAGAGTGTAGTAGTGTGACGTCACAACCATATATGACGTCACTTTGTACATGTTTACTTTTCATAGGGGCGCATTAAGGGATATTGGTGGTTTAAAAGAAATCGGTTTATGCGACGCCTAAACTAGGCAATAGACAGATATTTAGCCCTAATAAGACTTTGTAGTATAACAAATTCGTAATACGGTTTTTTGCCTGGGTATATGACGATTTATTCCCGGCAGAAAAATGATGTCAACCCTCGCCTACGGCTCGGGGGACATCATTTTTCCAGCCGGGAATAAATCGTCGTATACCCCGGCAAGAAACCGTATAACTAATAAAGTAGCATGGCTCTTGCATAAATATGATCTGTTAAAAAAAATAATTATCCGAGTAGCGAGTAGTGTTGATCACAGTGATAGTAAAGGGGCTGCTCACGCTGACTTCGTTCGAAACTTTTCGAACTAGGCTGATCATCTGAATAAAGTATGATCTTTATTAATTCCCGTGAAAGATTTTTTGTTTGTTCGTTTGAACGGGGTTTGAACAGCTTTCAATAGTCTATTAGGTATATTGCTGTGGCTTGAGCACCTAACAATGGAGTCCTGGTATTTTTCACACCAGTACTACCATTTCATCCTTTCCTAGCCCCCAGCTGCTATCCAACATAGGTCTACGATTATCAACCCATTGGCGGTAGAAAGAAACAATATTGAAATGCGTACTCCTATTAACCCCTTTTGTGTCCAATCTCTTTTCATTTTTTGCGCGCGTTCGGTCCTACATTTCAAAGTTTCTCATGTTTTCCCTTCGTAAAATAATTATTTATACCAAATGTACTCTTTGATTCTTGTCATACTTTTGCTTTTCTTTAACAAATTACTCAGTTGTTTAAATTGTACGACTATCTTCTTTTCTTCAAATTTCAGGTGTTAGTACTCGCGATATACAGTCTACTGAAACCACAAGAAAGCGTATGACGCCAGAACCAACGACAAGCCACGAATCGACGTCAAACACAGTCGTAGAGAAAAACTATGTTGACGTAAATGATGACGTAGAATGGCCAGATGTTTCCCGGATATTGGACTTTTTCTTTTTTGTTGTTTTCCTTGCGACTCAATCCACCCTTGCTGTAATCTTTTTGGTACCATTAGCCACGGGTGCGAATTGACTTCTAGTATTTGCGGCGACTTTCGTTGTTATGTTAAACCATTTTCATCCACAATTTATTTTGGTATCCTAACTTAAAATTAAATTTTAGTTCCGTGCGTTCTGATTGAATGAAAAAAAAATTATTCTCTGATGAAAATATTTTTGAGCAGCTATTTTACAAAGTAGTGCGATATGAAATATGTTTCATGTTTGTTTGTTTGTTTGTTTTTTTTTTGTTTAGTTTTTATTTTAATCTTTGCATTTCCGCTTTTTGAGAGATCAATAGAAAATGTGTTGATTTTAAAGAGATATGAAACCTAATCACTAAAAACCTAATCACATTCAAGTATGAATCTGCTTCGCGTAATAATACAGAGTCATTGTATTTTTAGTTTCATACTTCCAGGAATTCCACAAATACTCGCTTCATCTCGCAAATATTGGTAACAAAAACGAACAAGAGGACCATGATGGTCCTATATCGCTCACATGAGTTAGTCAACTCATAACTTGTCAACAATGTTATAAATACCAGAAATTGTCTGATGTACATTTAGGGTGGATTTAAAAGAAACAGACTTTAATTTCCTCCTACTGCAATTTGATTTTCTTTTTAATTGCAAACAAAGTTATTGATGGAATTGAATTCAAGTTTAGTAGACCTAAACCTTATGAATATCCCTGCCATGTTTAAGATATGCCAAATAGTTAAGGTAAAGATTAACCTTCTCTGATATTTTTGGCAATATTTTGACATTTCCAATACCATGTAAACTAGAGATTTTGATTGAATAAAATTATTTTTACAATTTTGGTAGAGCTTCACCAAAAGAACATCCCTACCATATTTCAGCTTAATTAGCCCAGTGGTTTAAGAAGAGAAGAAGTTTTTCTAAGATTTTCAGCAATTTTCATCCATTTTTCAGCCTTTCTGTTACCATGCAAACCAGAGTTTTTTATGAAATTACATTTTTTCAACACCTATTGAAGAACTTCACAGAAGAAACATCCCTGCCAAGTTTCAGCTTGTTTGGCCTAGGGGTTTAGGAGGAGAAGAATTTTTTCTAAGATTTTCAGCCATTTTTCAACCTTTCCGTTACCATGGAAAGCAGCTATTGATGAAAATAAATTCTTTTAACTACTTTTGAAGAGCTTCACCAAAGAAACATCTCTGCCAACTTTCAGCTTGATTGGCCGTGTGGTTTAGGAGTAGAAGATTTTTTTCTTAGATTTTCACCGATTTTCGGCCATTTTTCAACCTTTCTGTAACCATGAAAACCATTTTTTTCAAAAATTGAATTCTTTTCACAACTTTCGAAAAGCTTCACCCAAGAAACATCTCTGCCAAGTTTCAGCTTGATTGGCCTTGTGGTTTAGGAGGAAAAGATTTTTTTCTAAGATTTTCAGCCTTTTTTGGCCATTTTCAACCTTTCCGTTACAATGGAAACCAGAGTTTTTGATTGAATTAAATTTTTTTAAGAACTGTTGAAAAGCTTTACCCAAGGAATATCTCTGCCAAGTTTCAGCTTGATTGGCCTTGTTGTGTAGGAGGAGAAGAATTTTTCTAAGATTTTTGGCCATTTTCGGCCATTTTTCAACCTTTCCGTTACCATGGAAACCAGAGTTTTTGATTGAATTAAATGTTTTAACAACTTTTGAAGAGCTTCACCCAAGGAACATTTCTGCCAAGTTTCAGCTTAATTGGCCTAGCGGTTTGGGAGGAGAAGAATTTTTTCTTAGATTTTCGCCATTTTCAGCCTTTCTGTTGCCATGGCAACCAGAGTTATTTATTATATTAAATTCTTTTAACAAATTTTGAAGAGCTTCACCCAAGGAACATCCCTGCCCAGTTTCAGCTTGATTGGCCCAGTGGTTTAGGAGATGTTTTAACGAATTTGTTGACGGGCGGACGGACAGACGGACGGACGATGGACGGACGATGGACGGACGAAGGACGGTGAGTGATCACAATAGCTCACCTTGAGAACTTTGTGCGGAGGTGAGCTAAAAACGAGACATGTCCATCCTTTCGTCATCTTTGGTAAGTTCATATGGGACGCGGTATCGATCCAAGATAACCCGGTTCCCATTCGAACGACTTCGGTTTCGACACTAGTGAAACCTTTCGACCTCGACGCTTCTAATCCCATGTTAGGCCGGTGTTACTTTGATTCCAAATGACGTCAAAAAGTAGTGCACAGCAGTTCGATTATCAGGTCTTCTTTTGATTAAATAAAATTGCTTTTGTTCCAAGCAAACGTGTATTTTTAAAGAAAATTCAACATTGACCTTGACTTTTGACCTGTATGCCTTGGGTCATATGCTTCAAATGTAAAAGACTATTCCATTTCACTTGTTCTTGCAAAATATTACCTAAACAGTTTTCTTACAAATTACAACGGTGACCTTCAACCGACTTTCAATGGAAAGAGTAACCTTTGACCTGTGTTACTCATAAACAATACCACTCTCGGGTCATGGGCAACTATTGTACGAAACTTTCAGGTTTCTAGATCAGTTTGTTACTAAGGTAAACACGAAATTGTTCATTTGGACAAATTTTGATTGTGCCTTTGACCTACATGACACAAACCAAAAGGACACGTCCTTTAATTATGAGAAACGGTTGTATTATGACAGAGACATACAATAACATATTGTACATGTATATTTATGTCTGATTATGCTTTGGTCAACTAGTTCTCGAAAAAGCACGGAATCAGTGAAATGATCTACAGGAAGACGGACGGACAGACTCACGTAGACAATTAGACAGGCAGGCAGACGTAGTAAAACTAATATTATTGCATTAAATGTACGTATCGTGACGTTAAAGGCTTGTGTTAAAAAATATAACCCGGACCTTCACCGGGATAAACCGTTGGTTTATCAAATACGTGCAGCTAACGTCCCCCTTTATTAGTTAAATATCTTCGACCTGGGACGATACACTTTTTACTTCTATGTAATTTGTTGAAAATGCGAAAAGGTTCTGTCTTTAGGAGTTTACGAAATAATGAGTTAAATGCTAAAAAGTAACCACGTCTTACATTTATATAGAGTATTAGCGAAAGCGCCGAATCTAGTCCCACGTTGAATTTGAGTAACGTTATGTTTATATCCGGAAATTGGGTTAAAGCCAATTAATGCATAAAATGCACGTTTTCGGGTCGTTATAGGCGTACATTAACGGACAAAAACAAAGAATTAACGGAAGGTAACGAGGATTAATAAGTAACCCCCGGCTTTTTTATCTTAAATATCATCGGTCTTGAACTATACACCTAATCAGTTTCTATCTCAAACATTAATAGACATTAATATAGCGCATAATATAAGACGCTTATAATACCGCCTTCACCTTTGTAGCGTCATAAATTAAGCAAAATCAGTTTAAACAAAGGAGACAGTTCAATGCGATTCCCGGCACTTTCATGGTTTTGAAGCTAGTTTTAAAGCGATCCTATGAATCATTTTGGCATCTCTGTTGGAATAAATAATATGGCCTTTCTTTTTATGCAATAATAGCGTCAATTTACTTTTTTCGGGCGTTAACATTTGCAGAACACCTTTAATATGCTTTAATGCCCTCGTGCTTCACACTCGGCGTAAAAATTTTTTATGGTCTCTGTAAATGTTAACGCCATCAAAAACGTGAATTAACCTTTTCATAAACAATAGCTGACAAAAATCAACGTCATAAGTTAAAAAGAAACGTCTCAAAAATGACTTTGCAATATTATATAACACAATTTTGATAATAGGTTTGGAGCTTTTTTTTTATTAAAACGGTCGGAGTTTTTTGCAATAATAGCGCCAATATCAGTCTTTAAGAGCGTCAACATTTGCAGAGATCCTCAAATAATTTATCCAATTTTTCGGAAATGTAAGTGTTAACGCCCTAAAATCGTGATTTAACCCTTCATTGCATCTCTACTTTGTTTTAAAATAAAACTGACAGGCAAATTTAACTAGATCTGCCGCAAAGCCCACTTATAACCCACACTTGTGCAAATTATTATTTTGTAAATTCCTTTAAAACCACTTTCCATTAGTGATACGTGCAGATTAATATTTGTTTAAGTTCCGTAAGTCGTTTACGGAAAAAACTTCAATTTTGACCTTGACCTTTGCCACCCATGACCTAACTCCTTGGGTAATTGGCAACAATTGTGCAAAGTTTCATGATTCTAGGTCACTGCATTCTTGAGTTAGATTCCGGAGACGAAAGAGGTCTACAGAGGGATTGATATACGGAAAACAGACGGGTTGAAACCAATATACACCCTCTACTTCCATTAACAACAGTATATATCTAGTCTAGGATGGCATGAAATTGACTAATGAGATGATTGTAAACACTATATATGGCATAAGACATCTCATATTAAATTTCATCCTCAAAGCTTTTATAACATATCCTACTTCAAAATCGAAATATAAATCAAATGTGAAATAGATATTTGGAATATTTAAAAATTTATTGCAATAAATTGCTAACATGATTAAAATTTAAAACAATTTCACCATACAAATAATATTGCCCATTCTTTGTGTTATCATTTCATTCAGATAATAGGTTACAAATACACAACATTTAACAGACTTCCCCAGAGATTTATCTGTATGGTTCATAAACATTTAACAGATCTGTAAATTTCTCCTTTTCACAAAAACTTATGTGAACAGTTTCTTTTAAAAAAAGCATCCTCTTTTCATTGTTATATTTAAGAGATGCCCAAAAAACTAATAAGGGTAAAATATCATGATATCAATCAGCCTGCTGAATTATGATACATGATCTATTAAATAAATTAATATTATGATTATAGCATTGAATATATAGAGGATTTTGAATTAGTGGTCAAGGAATACTGAATTTATTAAACAGGGCATCTATAAACAGATAACAAGAGTTGTCAGCAGACAAAGTAGCTTGCCCAAACTGCTGCTTGTCACAAACAGCACTTGACCAAAGATAAAAAATCAAGGTCAATATTTTTGGTTGAAGTCCATGATCTAATATATATATTCAGTCTGATTTAGAAATAAGAAAGAAATAAAGGTATAATGGCCATAGGTATAAGCACTCAGAAAATGTAAGCAAGGTTAAAGTTTTTTTTGTCAAAGTTTTTATGAGTACATGAAAGGTCAAGGTCAAATTATCAAAGACCTTGGTTACTAAAAGCCTATCATCTGGTGTGTTTGAGTATGAGGTTATGATGTCCCTAAGAAAGAAAATATAAGCGAGGTTAAAGTTTTTGGTTAAAGTTTTTCCTAGTCCAAAAAAGTCAAGGTCAAGGTCAAAATGTTTAGGAGCTAGGTCTCTGATGAAAGCCTATCACCTAGTGAGTGAGTATAAGAAGTAATGATGTTCCTAGGTAAAACAATCAGAAAATATAAGCAAGGAAAAAGGTTTTTAGTTAAAGTTTTTGGTATAAGTTTTTCTATTTCCATAAAGGGTCAAGGTCAAGTTCAAAATGTCAAGGACCTTGTTAACCAGTGAAAGCCTATCACCTTGTGACTGTGTATATGAAGTTATGATCTCCCTTTGTAAAACAATCTGAAAATATAAGCAAGATTAAAGTTTTTTGGTTAAAGTTTTTCTTAGTCCATAAAAGGTCAAGGTCAAGGTCAAAATGTCAAGAAGCTTGGTAACTAGTGAAAGCCTATTGCCTAGTGAGTGTGTGTATGAAGTAATGATGTCTCTAAGTAAAATCATTAAAAAAAATATAAGCAAGGTTAAAGGTTTTTGGTTAAAATGTTTGGTTAAAGTTTTTCTAAGTCCATAAAAGGTCAAGGTCAAGATGTCAAGGCACTTGGTCTCTAGTGTAAGCATTTCACCTGGTTATAGCATATATGAAGTTATGATGTCCCTAGGTAAAGTATTCAGAAAACATAGGCAAAGTTAAAGTTTTTGGGTTGAAGTTTTTTTCGGTTAAATGTTTTTGGTTTAAGTTTTTTACAAGAGGACCAAGATGGTCCTAGATCGCTCACCTGAGTCTCTATGACCCCTGGGACATCACATTAATTAGATAGGCAGATGTCAAAAAGAAGATAATTACCTAATATCAATACCATGGAACCTTTTCAGCGAAGAGCAAGACAAATATGCCTTTTTGCTCTTTGATTCTATATAAAAAGGGATGCACCCAGCTGGACCCCAAAAGTGACCCCAGGGTCTTGATATTAACAAACTTAGAAGAGGTCCATAAGATGATATTACATTTTAATATGAATGCTGTCTGCCTTCTGGTTTCAGAGAAGAAGATTTTTGAAGGTTTTTCCATTTTCACCCATCATGCTCAAATGAGCTGAAAGGGATGTGCCTGGGTGGAGCCCAAATATGACCCAAGGGGCTTGATATGAACAAACTTGGTAGGGGCCCACAAGATGATGCTACATACCAAAAATGAAAGCAGTGTACCCTCTGGTTTCGATTAAAGAAGATTTTAAAAGATTTTCGCTCTTTGATTCTATGTAAAAAGGGTTGCGCCCGGGTGGAGCCCAAATATGATCCTAGGGTCTTGATATGAACAAACTTGATAGAGGTCCACTAGATGATGCTACATACCAAATATGAAAGCTGTCTGCCTTCTGGTTTCATAGAAGAAGAATTTTGAAGATTTTCATTTTTTTACCCTTCGTGCTCATAAGAGATAAAGGGATGCACCCGTGCAAAGCCCAAATATGACCCAAGGGTCTTGATATGAATAAACTTGGTAGAGGCCCACTAGGTGATGCTGCACATCAAATTTTAAACCTGTCTGTCATCCGGTTACAGAGAAGAAGTTTTTAAAGATTTTCGCTCTTTGATTCTATGTAAAAAGGGTTGGGCCCAGGCAAAGCCCAAACATGACCCAAGGTCCTTGATATGAACAAACTTGGTAGAGGTTCACTAGATGATGCTACATACCAAATATGAAAGCTGTCTGCCTTCTGGTTTCATAGAAGAAGATTTTTGAAGATTTTCATTTTTTTACCCTTTGTGCTCATAAGAGATAAAGGGATGCACCAGTGCAAAGCCAAAATATGACCCAAGGGTCTTGTTATGAACAAACTTGGTAGAGGTCCACTAGGTGATGCTACACACCAAATATTTAAGCTGTCTGCCATCTGGTTACAGGGAAGAAGATTTTTAAAGATTTTTCGCTCTTTGATTCTTTGTAAAAAGGGTTGGGCCCGGGCAAAGCCCAAATATGACCCCAGGGTCTTGATATGAACAAACTTGGTACAGGTTCACTAGATGATGCTACATACCAAATATGAAAGCTGTCTGCCTTCTGGTTTCAGAGAAGAAGATTTTTAAAGATTTTCATATTTTTACCCTTTTTGTTAAGGGTAAAGGGAAAGTTAAGGGTGGATTTCATTTATTTGAACAACTTTGGTAGAGCTTGACCCAAGGAACATCCCTGCCAAGTTTCATCAAGATTGGCCCACTGGTTTAGGAGGAGAAGATGTTTAAAGAAATTGTGGACGACGGACGACGCACGACTGACGACGGACGCCGGACATTCTACGATCCCAATAGCTCACCTTGAGCACTTTGTGCTCAGGTGAGCTAAAAAGGGAAAAGGTGACTGTTTCAAGGTCATTTTGACATGGGTGCTTGATTTAAATGAAAGCCTATACCCTAATGAATGTTTATGTAAAATATAAAACATCTAGGATTAATATTGATAGAAATAAAAATCTTTAACCTAATGGGGACAACAACGCTGACACCGATGCTGACACCGACCAAACATCCGAGGGTATGACATTAGCTCTTCCGAGACTTTCTTCCCAGGCCGAGCTAAAATAAGAGGCTGTGCCGAGTTTTTAACTGTTTAAGACAATGAGTTTAATCAATTTGGAATTTTATCTACACAAATTTGATATTCTATCTATAATATGACACAAATTTAAATTCTGGGATAAATCGGCAAAATGCTCCATATTTGTTTACCAATATTTTCTGCGCAACATCAATTATGATGTCTCTTTTGTGGCAAATAATGGTGTTGCTTTACTCACTAAGCTTATTTGTATACTAATTACAGCTGTGTAATATCAAAATTATTAAACAGACTTATTTCGCTCAGGCAACATAGGTGTACTATTATAATAAAAAGTCTGTGATAGATTGGCTCCTAAATAATGTTACTCTATGTATTAGGATATTCACATTTGAGTTTATCTATCAATCCCTGCCTATCTTTTGGCAATGTGGAAAAGTACTGCTTCTGTAACTCCGAATATTTCTTCTCAACTGGTATAATATCCCTATATGTCCAATCTTGCCAGTTATTATTGAATCTCTCTAGCAGTTCAATCTTCTTCTCTCGTGTTTGTACAACATCTAATGGCTCTTTTTTGACTAATTCTGGACACTGTACATTTTTGAAGATGAGGACACCTCTCAGGGCAAACCAACCACCATACTTGGGATGTATGCTAACTCCATAAATTCTCTACAAAGAGAAATAATATCAAATTACCCCCCAAAAATGTCATTTTTATGCTCCTAACTCCTTCGATGTCATATAAAGGAGAACAATTTGTAAACATTAGCACCCCCTACGAGTCCCTACACTCGGCTGTTGAGTGCTGGATGGTGGAAAAAAAGCTAGGTCGGAAAAGGGGCATAATTTGCACAAAATGCATCTAAAGTTATCCCCCTTGATAGTATAGTTCCCTTGTTTTAATGGTTAACATGTGTGCAAAGTTTCAAGTGAATGCCCTCAGTAGAACAAGATATCACAAAATGTCAAAGCTTTCGCACATCGATGACGACAACAACGACTACGATGACGACAACAAAGACTGTGGTGACAACAATAACACCAAGGCTATAGCAAAACCTCATTTTTTTTCTAAAAACAGCTGAGCTAAGAGGTGCTCAAATAAGACTTGCTGTAAAGTGCATTTGATATGGTATCTGTTGGCATGCGGAAGTGAAATAATCCTGTTGAATACGTTTGATATTTTTGATAACACACAGGCGTTGTTGCACTAAGGAATTGACTATGCAAATTAATAAAGACTGTATATGGCTTTGCTAACATGAAATGAAAATCATTATATTATGGCTGTACTAGCTTTTCAAATTCTGGAGTCATTGACTCTTTGACAATAAAATTTTGAGGGTCATAACAGGTTTTTTTAGGGGTTAAAAAAGGTAAAAGGAATTAGATTTATGTCAGTTTAACAGTAAAGAATCATCTACATGAATGATTCAACATAATCAATAAAGTGTTCTTAGACACTTTATTGTTAATGTTGACCCATTTATATAGATCACTTATAATAACATGAAGAAAACAAATGATTTACATAATATTGCATAGGTTGCACCAATAGATATTCAGTAGGTCAAAATTACCCCTGTACAGAAATTTTTGAGGGTCAAAATGGAATGATTGGTGGTCAAATCCCTGGTTGAAGGGTCAAACACGAGCCTTGAGTATATGATGATGTTAATTTACAAACAGTATTATATGCAACAACTGGGGAAAAAAGAATCCATTAATCCAAGAATTAGTATTGATATTAAATACCAAATGTCTTCCTGGTTTTTCCTACACCAGCAAAAACATTCGACCAAGTAAGCAGCTTCCCGTCCCATTTAGACTCACTAGTTATCATTCCCCCATCGGTGGTATAGATAAATAACTAATTCCACAAATGTTGGATGAAAGTTGGCCAACCAGGTATCAAATTCACAATCTAAGGACTGAGATCTAAACATGTTATAGACTGAGCTAACTATTAGGCTCTATTGTTCTCTTTCACTGTGACTGATTATTAGTAATTAATACCTTATCACTGGGCCAAGCATCAGGTTGTACATCGGATCGTTGATAGTAATAAGCTGCCCCAGAGATGTGTCCTGCTGTTTGTACCAAAACTTTTGGTCTTCGACTTGGTAGCATTTCAAAGTCATGTATGGCCTCTATATCATAGTCAGGAAAACTCTAGAAAATAGGTGTAATGAATTGAGCTCTTGATAAAAAGGTCTAATTTGAATCTTTGTTAGATGTTTCCAATTAGCACAAAAAATTAATATTAACCCTTGTTATATGTTTCCAATTAGCACAAAAAATTAATATTAACCCTTGTTATATGTTTCCAATTAGCACAAAAAATTAAAATCAACCCTTGTTATATATTTCCAATTAGCACAAAAAATTAATATCAACCCTTGTCATGCTAAACCCGGATATTCCTGCTTTGGGAGGAGCTATAGACAAACATCAGCCTGCACATATGTGCAGTCTGATGTTAGTATACACCACCTGTTTCTCACTTTCAAACCAGACTTGTCAATAGATTATTTTTACAAATAAAATTTGACCTTCACTTTGTACTTTTTGCCCTTTGATTTTGATGCAAATTTTTAGCCAAAATTTATTCAGCATGACAAGGGTTAACAGACCAGAGCTACAGTTAGAGGGGGGATTTTGGTTTTCAAATTCAAATACTTCATTAATCCTAACTTAAACCATATTTTTTGGTACGCATTTGAAATGCTTTATTGAGATGATTCAATTGAGTAGCCAAAACAAAGGATTTCATTGGAAAATAAAGATTTTAGACTCACTTTACCCTCTCTTATCTGGACCCTTGCAGAAAATAAATGAAATTCAACAAATAAAATTTATCAATATACCCTTTATCTGAAGTCTTGAACATGTCATTTATAAATTATTCATCAGCAAACACTCCCAAAAGTTTTGGCATCCTCTTAAAATGCATTGATTGATTGATTGAATGGATTTTAACGCTGCTTTCAACATTTTTTCAGTTATATCACAGCGGCTGGAGTACCTAACAATGGATTCCTGGTATTTCTCTGGTACTACCAACTGCGCTTTGACGGCGGCTGTCTTCAAATGCGATAATACTTAGGAAAGCCTAGGTTAAAAGTCATTAATTCAGAGCTTACAACTTAATAACTCCTACAATGAGATGATGTTCATAATCTACCTTTTTTTTCAAAACAGCGAAAAAAAAACAACGGAACTTAAAGTATACAGTGTATGCTCTTAATCAAATATTTTCCATTTGTCTTCCTTGTATAATTTCTTTAAAGATAAATTAAAGGAAATACCTGTTTGATAGTTGTAAAGTGTTCTGTGATACATCTATCAAGCATATCCCCAGTCCCCGGGCATTCACCTCTTGTTATAAATGGCACCAAGCTCTTGTCAAACATGTCTGGTGTGCTCACAATCAATATACTCAAGGTATCATAGTCCAAATGAAACTTGAGCCCATTTTGAACATAGTCATTGTACCAGCCAATCTACAAGTTAAAGATACAAAAGGGTTCTATGAGACCCACTGGTTACCTGTCAACTTGGCCCATTAAATAACTCGGCCCCAATTTGTAGTGAACAATATTACATTTAACCATTTTGATATTTTTACTCACTGATAATTACTAATGCTCATTTGATGGTAATTACAGAGTTATAGATAGAGGGGGTATTGCTCATTTCATATCTTTAGTTCTCATTAAACCATATGATGTTGGTACTCATTTGATTTGTCCTGTCAAGACACTTCCAGTGATGGTTTACAGTCAAAATGGCTTGTAATTTGGTCAAAACTGCCTAAACCAGTTTTGACAATTGGTGAAAAAGGCCCTAACAATACTTTTGCCTTCTTTCAAATGTATTTTCTTTCTTTCTCCCTCTTTTTTTAAATATATATTTTTCATGAAGTTAAAAACTTGTATTCTTCTATGCAACTAGTACATATTCTTATTATATAGAGGCGTGATAGTGCTTAAGTAAACATGTGCAAAATGGCATTGAAGAAGGCGAAATCGATTATTAACCTTATTAGTGAATAATAGGATTAGGTTTGAATTTGCTACCATAATAAAGTCCCAAATTCAATCCATTGAGAATTAATACATGAACTAGATTCTATGGTATTTAACAATAATTTAGTCGTTTTAAATGCCAAATCCAGAGTGCTCTTTAAATTTATTTTCAAAGACAGTTTTAATTAGATCAACGGATTAACATAATGTTAGATTCAGACGGACATATAGAACTGACAAGCTTCGATAGGATAGATTTTGTCAGAAAATTATGTATATTTGATTTATCTTCATTAACCCTTTGCTGATTAATCCCTGCTTTTTACGTGCCTGTGATTTTATGATTGAGAAAACATTGAGAAACTAGAAAGCCATGAATGGCTTGTGTCGCTCCACAGGCTTGAATTTCTTGTAATAGCAAATCTATGTTTTCACTAGATTTTGAGATATTTTGGCTTCTACTGATGTTGAAAAGATTTTCAAAGTTTCCACTATTATAACATATAGAGAAATGACCTCCGCCCATAAAAGACATATTTTCCATCCGATCACAATAATTTTTTGTAGACTGATAAAGGGTCAGCCAAGGATCATTCATGTAAAATTTGGTTGATATCTATCGGTTAGATTCTGAGAAAATGATTTTCAAAGTTTCCACTATATAACATATAGAGAAATGACCTCCGACCATAAAATGCATATTTTTCATCTGATCACAATAAGTTTTTGTAGACTGATAAAGGGTCAGCCAAGGATCATTCATGTAAAATTTGGTTGATATCTATCAATTAGATTCCGAGAAAATGATTTTCAAAGTTTCCACTATATAACATATAGAGAAATGACCTCTGACCATAAAATACATATTTTCCATCCGATCACAATATTTTTTTGTAAACTGATAAGAGGTCAGCCAAGGATTATTCATGTAAAATCTGGTTGATATCCATCACTTAGAACCTGAGAAAAGTCACTTTTTACCATATTTGGAAATTAGCCACGCCCATTAAATCCATGATTTTCATTTGATCAAAATTTCTTGAACAACTTTGAAAGAGGGTCACCCAAGGATCATTCCTGTGAAGTTTGGTTGAAATCCATCCAATAGTTTCTGAGGAGAAGATTTTTAAAGAAAAAGTTTACGACCGGACGCATGGACGCACGTACGGACGCACGACGGACACAACGCCATGACAATAGCCCCAGTGGCTTTCAGCCAGTGGAGCTAAAAAGAAGAAATTGCTTCTGACAAGCAATTTCTTCTTTTTTCACACTATTTTCTACCTTACAGAATGGTTATTTTTCAAATTTAATCCACTTTAAATTTTCGTCTGCAAAACCTTTGAATGTGGAAAGGTCCCAAATTTTGTAAAAAAGGAAAGTGTTAAATAACTGATGTCATTTTATTATCATCATGTATCATTTATCTAACTGCATTTGAAATATAGCCTATAATTAAAAAGAAAATGAATTAAAGAATCATTTTGATGGTATAATTTCAGAAAGATTTTCTTTTTTATTATTCTTTATTTGAGGATATAATCGGCCGTTCTGACCAAAATACGGGCCGTTTTGACTTTGGGCCATTTTGACCTGCACCCCAAGTGACTACCTAATAGGGAACTTCGGTTTGACGTCATAGCCCACTAGCCAATAAAATGGTTGGCGTTGAATTGCCTCGCTCTATTTAATTTATGTAAATATCGCCTAATCTAAATCACTATTTTAGCTTTACTTGAGGAAAAAGGTATCAAAACTGTTCGTTTATGAAAAGTTTATCATTTGAACTTTTCAGAAAACATGTTTGTAAAGAAAATAACACGAATTTAGATTTAATATCCATGCTTCGAAAACACCACTATC
The DNA here is from genome assembly GCA_948146395.1 of Fragum whitleyi. Classification (NCBI taxonomy): domain Eukaryota; kingdom Metazoa; phylum Mollusca; class Bivalvia; order Cardiida; family Cardiidae; genus Fragum; species Fragum whitleyi. The sequence continues at coordinate 54,711,410 of OX411548.1, read as the reverse complement.
AAAAAGGAATAACACCAATTTGGTTGATTTTCTGCAACCATATATCATTTTTTTTACTGCTGATTTATCTTAATTTCATTTAATGTTTTCTTTATTATCGTGTTATTATAAAAATAAGGTCTATGTTTTGTTTGCTTATGCGAACAAAATCGTTCGGAAAATCGGCATTGATAGTCTTTCCCAATCGCTCAGAATATAACCATTATAAATATATCCAAACCTATCTGCAACACTACAACAACATATTTCGACGCGTTACAATTTTCCTTAGATGCCTTATGACATTCTCTTATTAGGGAATATTGATTTTTGAAGGACAATTGGTGCCATTATCGATTATTTGTTTGACAAACCATTTCACCTTGTTGAAAAACAGTGAAAAGGTATTCAATGGACCTGTTCAAATACAAAGTGGTCAAACTGAAGATTTTTATGATACTTAGAATGTTCCATGACCAACGGACATATGAACAAGAGGACCAAGATGGTCCTAGATCGCTCACCAGACTCTCTTTGACCCCTGGGACATCACACCAATTAAATAGGCAGATGTCATAAAGGATATAATTTCTACACAAAAACCATTTGTTTCATGAATTTTGGGCCAAAATTATGGCTTTTAGAGTCAAAACGAGAAAATTATCATAAAGACCCCTTCTCCCGTGATATGGCATGGATCCTTCCTATTTTAAATAGGGTTCATCCTTGTGACTTGGTCAACAATCTGACAAGGTTTTATGATGATCTGGCCATATTTGTGGCTTCTAGAGCATAAAAAAGAAATTTGTCATTAAGGCCCCTTTTCCCGTGATATGGCATGAATCCTTCCCATTTTCAATAGGGTTCATCCTTGTGACTTGGCCAACAATCTGACAAGGTTTTATGATGATTGGGCCATGTTTGTGGCTTCTAGAGCATAAACAAGAAATTTGTCATTAAGGCCCCTTTTCCCGTGATATGGCATGAATCCTTCCCATTTTCAATAGGGTTCATCCTTCTGACTTGGCAAACATTTTGACCAAGTTTCAGGAAAATTGGGCTATATTTGTGGCCTCTAAAGTGTAAACAAGAAAATTATCATTAAGACCCCTTCTCCCTTGATATGGCATGGATCTTTTCCCCATTTCAATAGGGTTCATCATTGTGACCTGGTCAAAATTCTGACCAAGTTTCATGAAGATTGGGCCATATTTGTGGCCTCTAGAGTGTAAACAAGAAAATTGTCTTTAAGGCCCCTTTTCCCGTGATATGGCATGGATCCTTCCTATTTTCAATAGGGTTCATCCTTGTGACTTGGTCAACAATCTGACAAGGTTTCATAATGATCTGGCCATTTTTGTGGCTTCTAGAGCATAAACAAGAAATTTGTCATTAAGGCCCCTTTTTCTGTGATATGGCATGAATCCTTCCCATTTTCAATAGGGTTCATCCTTGTGACTTGGCAAACATTTTGACCAAGTTTCAAGAAAATTGGGCTATATTTGTGGCCTCAAAAGTGTAATCAAGAAAATTATCATTAAGGCCCCTTTTCCCTTGATATGGCATGAATCCTTCCCATTTTCAATAGGGTTCATCATTGTGACCTGGCCAACATTCTGGCCAAGTTTCATGAAGATTGGGCCATATTTGTGGCCTCTAGAGTGTAAACAAGAAAATTACCATTAAGTCCCCTTCTCCCGTGATATGGCATGGATCTTTTCCCCATTTCAATAGGGTTCATCATTGTGACCTGGTCAAAATTCTGATCAAGTTTCATGAAGATTGGGCCATATTTGTGGCCTCTAGAGTGTAAACACTTAAGGTAACTGCGGACACATAGAGGGTCATTTTAGGTCCAAAATTTAAATTGTCTGCAAATGTTGCCTAATGCGATAAAATTGAACTTTGAAATACCCGCTTTCATATGTCGGTCATAAAAAGGAATTTCATAACGTAGAAATGACGTCATGACGTCATTATAGGGGCCGACCCCTTTTTTAGGGACCAAATTCAGTAAATGTTGATTTTTTTCGGAAATAATTAATCGATTTTTATTCTGAAAACGCCATTTGATTCGTAAAAAGACGCCTGATGTTTTGTTTTGATTGATATGAAGATATGATTATAAGAAATACAATAAGGTGTAACGTATTAAATGTAAATGCCATCTGCGTTGCTGTTTTCGAGTACAGTTACTGAAATATTGACTTTTTTCTCGTAAATTTGTCCGGTGACCTATGCTGAAATTTAGATATGTTGCTGCCACACCATTCCACTGACGATTTTTACAATAAAATCCATGTGTCTTCAAGTTCGATTTTTTGTAAAATTCGATTCCGCGAAGATATCGCAAATCAAAGGATATTTCAACGTCGCATCGAATATTCACAAAAGCTGTCTTTTTAAACGGATGGAAAATTAATTGATTTTTTTTTTTCTTAAAATCAAATTCAGATTTAATACTTCTGAAGCCTATATTTTACAATAAACCTTAATTTCAACTATTTCAGAAAGCGTTATTGCATGAAGATTGGCGTCAAATAAGCATAGTAACGATGGTTTTGGTGCGACGTCGAATTCGACGAAAAATCTTGCAAAAACTATACAAAATCGAATTTTATGAAAAATGTATCCCGAAGACATATCATTTTTATTTGATAAATGTGAAGCGTATTTGTTTCGCTACAAAATAACAAAAAATCAGCATAGGTCACCGGACAAAATTTTGAGAAATTTCTATATCTTTACAAAAAATAAAATGAAAAATGTAACGTCAAATCTTAAAAATCGCGAAATAGATAGCGTTTTACACCTGTTTTTCTGTTTGAATATGCACAGAAATTAAATGACTAGGTCTGGCGTTCTTGGACTTACTAAATGAAACTTTTTTCGTAAAAATCGAACGATTTATTAAAAAGATACTTGCAAATACTGATTTTGGCGGGTCGAAAAGGGGTCGGCCCCTTAATGACGTCACGACGTCAAATGAACGTGCCTCAAAACCTTTTTATTGCGTTTAAGCTAATGCCCACACTTCAAAGGTAAATCTCAGAAATTATTGTGAAATTCAAAGAAAGTCGAAAATTCTACAATGTTATCTGTCCGCAGTTACCTTAAATTGTTGACGGAGGAAGTCGGACGACGGACGACGGACATTCAATGATCACAAAAGCTCACGTTGAGCACGATGTACTCATGTGAGCTAATAAAAAGTCAGATTAAAAGACGGACAGACAGAGATGTACAGACAGAGGGATGGACGGTTGGACGGATGGATGGATAGATGGATGGATGGATGGATGGATGGATGGATGGATGGATGGATGGATGGATGGATGGATGGATGGATGGATGGATGGCTGGATGGATGGATGGATGGATTGATGGATGGATGGATGGATGGATGGAAAGATGGATGGATGGATGGATGGATGAATGGATGGATGGATGGATGGATGGATGGATGGATGGAAGGATGGATGGATGGATGGATGGATGGATGGATGGATGGATGGATGGATGGATGGATGGATGGATGGATGGATGGATGGATGGATGGATGGATGGATGGATGGATGGATGGATGGATGGATGGATGGATGGATGGATGGATGGATGGATGGATGGATGGATGGATGGATGGATGGATGGATGGATGGATGGATCATTGTAAAATACACGGATAAGTGAATGACTTACGAAAGTCAGAACATCAAATGAATGATGGAACATTGTGCATGTAGCATGTAAAGAGGAATGAATGAATGAATAAAGGAATGAAGGAATGATTGAAATGAATGAATTCATGAATGAATGAATGAATGAATGAACGAACGACATTTATTTTAAGTAAGTAATAAATGAATTCGATATCATATTGAAAATATTTATATCATTTGCTGTCGCGTGTGATGGATGCGGGATTTCTATAAGAGGTTTCGAACTTAAGATAAAGGTGGTGCCTTTTCCTATTTATGCCCAGTTTAAATTGAATTTCTCTATGATAATTAAATGACATCCCCTTGAAGGAATTATTGAATAAAGGAATGATTGAATGAATGAATGAATGAATGAACGACATTTATTTTAAGTAAGTAATAAATTAATTCGATATTATCATATCATATCTCATACCTTCCACCCCTCTCTGAAATCCCCCTGGGTTCGTCAATAATTTGATTGGTTAAAAATAAGTCTACATTTTTGCTACTTATTACAAAGATTACAAAAAATATGTGTTTGAGTGACAGCGATAGTTCTATGATTTCAACGAGATGGCCTTCGGAGGATTGTAATGTTTTGAAGCATATGGAATATTTTGACTTTTTGTATGACAGCATGTTATTTCTATGTCTGATTAAGCATAATATTTGATATGTCAACCTAGATTTCACATATTGTGCTTAAAGACTAGTTGTGTCCAACTGAAAGCAACCAATCAGTGGCACATGACATGGGTTTTTGATTGATGCATGACCACGGTTAGATCAAAGACAATTAGCAACATGGTATAAAACGTTGCGTAAGAAAGGGCGATCTTTATGACCCGTGCACATGCGTGTGATAACGGCTACCGTTTTATGATGTTGTCAATATTGATTGGCGCATCCGGTTATGGGCAGATCAAAGAGATTCGCCTTGTAGTATAGATCATTGGGCTAGGAATGGTAATCTATATGACACATGTTTGTGTGTTAAGCGGTGTTAATGTTTTTCATGTCCCATAATGAAAACTCTCTGTTAGGGTTTTTATACCTTAGGCTACAGCAAGTGTTTGAAAAGCTGTTTCATCTGAGTATCTTGTTATTGGCAATATTCGCTAATTATCTTACATGACCAAGCTTAATTTCGAAACGTGTGTGTGTTCCCATCTTTAGCAGTTTGGATTTGATATTTAAATAGCCTTTGACGATTCTCAATATTCCAAGGTTAAAATAATTGGATTTATGTTGATAAGACCATTAAGGATAAATACAGAACTTTCATCTGTGTTTTGAAAGACGGGATGAATATCGTAACTGAGGTAAAGAAAAATCAGCATTGAAATTCAAATTAACACAGAATAGGTAAGATATGACATATTTCGTTGCTGAGTGGCCAAAATGACATAATTACAGCTTTATTTGTGTCCTATTCCGATACTTTGGTTGCTCAACTACGATTCATTTGGATTCATATGCCTCTCCAGGTGGTTATCTCAAACTTTTCATTTCAAAGACATTTTCACATGATGACAACTGCATAAACAAAAAAAAATGGTGATTTATCTACATTTGACACATTTATCACTTGGAATAAATCATTACAAATATATAATCTTATCACTTGAAAATTTGATTTTTTGCTCTTTGTGTATGTAAAAATGGTTGGCAACGCCAACCACTCATATTTTGATGATGTCATCAATACCTGTGCCGAAGTCCCCTATTAAAGGATTTGTAAAAGTATTGTTGAAAAAGTTGATATCCAAAATATCTTCTCGTTCTGCAGTTCGTTAAGTAATTAAAATCCTCCTATCTAGCCAATACAAACAATTATCAAGAAAAATAACAATTCGAGACAAAATTTTCATTACCTTATTATTTGGCGTCATAGGGCCAACTTATTTCTCGCCCGCTTTCGGGTCTGGTGTAGACTGGTCTCACCGTCAAATACAGTCAACTGGCCAATAGCGGATCAATAGTGAGAACTTTGTTGATTATTTTTCAAAGAAACCTGACAGAATCCCGATTTAGGTCTTAGGAGGCAATAAAATTTGTACACTTTGAAGTTCAAAATACATCTTTAGTCAATCAATCAAAACAGTTGCATCGTCCGGGAAATAGGAGTATACGTAAATTAGCCATTTCCGGATCAATTTGGCCAATAGCGGATCACGTGATAAGATGACTCTGGGGGCTTTCTCAAAATGATTTTGACCTGTCATCACTGTCAAACCAACATGTTTTCTTCCATTAGAAGTGATTTTTACAATAATTTTGTCATTCCAATATTAATTGAGTAGGACAAACGAAATCATTGAGCAGTCATTTGTTTACTAAGCTTCTTACAACACAAATTAACTAATAATCAATATTTTGAAGATTACTGTCTAAAAAATGTGTAAAACCAAAGGTTTTTATATATTTCATCAATCCGAACTTAAACTACGTTTTTAGACTGGTTTTTAGACTGCATCAATTTGATTTTGTAATATTCTATTAATTGCCTTCTGTGTAAGAAAGTTTGTGTGAAAGACGAATACCCCAGAAAAGGCCATTTTCATGACCTCGTCACATGAGATTGACCTTGGTATCTGTAGATGCGCACTATTGAGATCTAACATTATACCAGCTGTGAACATGGTATCTTGAATAACCTTGCAGTAATTGGCAATGTCGGGGATTTTTTTTGTTAAGTGTTGCAGACAGACAGACGGAAAATGGTCAAGCAATATTATCCCGATCTTTCTATGTACTGGTATAAAAAAAACAGCCAGATTTGCAAAAATTCTAGGAAATTTCATCAGCTACTGCTGTCAAACAACGACATTGCTTAACAGTTTATAACATCAGTTTATTCAAAAGACTTATACAAAAAGTACATCGTCATTACAAATATTCATTTTTCATTAATACGTGATACAAAATATCCTCTATCATATCCCATTTACACTCGGCTCATACCCGCGAACTCATATATCATCAACATTCATTCACTCAAAACTTCATGCAATCTCTTAATTGCAGGAACTATTCATTTTATCTGTTTTTTTTCTTCTTATTTGTTAATCTAAAATACCTTTGATAAATTGTTTTATTTCACAAGTTTAACACATCCCACCATATAATCGGAGAATGATTATTACAATATGTATCGAATAAATTATGATATAAGAATACATACTGTCAGTAATGAACTATACAAGTTTAAGTTCAATGCATCAGAAATATTTTTAACAGATACTAGAAGGATTTTACTAAACTTTATAAGTTAACGCAATGACCAGGTTATCCCGTCTCTTAAAAGCCAAATACAAGAAAGTTCCGAGATTGTTCATGACAGAAATCCGATTATCTCTTAATAAACTTATCAGTTTGCTCATGCTCGCTTTTTTATAGTAAAATTGTTTAAGATATTGTTTCCTGAGATCTTCGTATTTTTAACATATTAAAATAAAATGGTACTCATCATCAGATAAATGATCTCGCGGGCCGAGTTTTTAACAGGCCGAGTTGACAGGACACCATCTAAATATAGGTCATTTCTCAATTTTATACAATGTTTTCAGAATTAATCAAAACCAGATAAGAATTGGGATCCATAAAATGTCTTATCATTTTTTCTTTAGGAACTTCAATATATTAAATCAAAATGAATTAGTAGCTAGATTCGCCACGGTTATCTTTATAAAATATTTGGTTTGCTTATTTTGAGACGCCCCCTATGATGCGCACAGCTGATCCGCTAATGGCGAGTAAGGGTTGATGGTTGTTTCTTTTTATTGTACTCAAAAAGGAGGATAAAACCATACGAAAGCATAGAGTAGCCAACAATTTATGCCCCCTTTTCGTGATTTCATCCACTATTTGAAGTCGTACTCGTTTACTCGCCTTCAAATTTGCAGACGAATTCTTTTCTTTGAAATTCCTATGACGTAATTTTTCAGTCGAACAGACGCTTGAAGAGCGTTTCGTTGGTCTGAAGCACTACAACAACAATCTGAACTGTCAAAATTTTGTTATGCTACGAAGAGATGGACAGTGGCTTGGGATAGAATATTAGTTTCTTCTTCGGCATTTGCAAGTGAAAGTAATAGAAGATGGAAATCACAGTGATCCGCTATTGGTCATGATCCGCTATTGGCTAGTTGACTGTATCAGAATAGCCTGTTATAGGCTATTCTGATAGTCGATATGGGGACCAGTCTAGAGCTGGTAGGCCGCTTTCTGAGAGAAACTCTGATATTGCGGGCAACAGTACCCGCCCAGGGCGAGAAATAAGTTGGCCCATAGAATCAAGTTAGTGTCCGAAAACCTCTCATATCCGAGTTCTGTTACCTTTTAACCCCTCAGTCAAATCGTTTGAAATACGAATAATTATGGAATGACAATTAGTAAAAAGTATTGATATTTCGTAAATAGATTAATTGATTTACTGTTTACCTTAAATGGATACGTCTCATAACCACAAGGGCCTAATATTTTATTTATTCGATCAGTGATTTCTGATGACATTATCTGTGTACTTCAAACGCTTAATTTTTTTCATTCAACCGTCTTGGTGATTTTTTAAATAGACTAGATATATTTAGACTGAGTATTTTCACAAGAAGAGAGGCCCTGGGTCACTTTTTATTATTATTATTTTTATTATTATTTTTATTTTTTGAGTTTAGTTTTCAATAGCTTTCTGTTATTATTTATAATTTTCGTACATGCAGCTTCAAAAGTAACAAGGTATGCTTATATTGCATGTACGTCAAAGTCGATTAGATACTAGACATAAAAAACGGCCCCACCACGTACGCTTCCTCCGATACTACTATCGATAGATTAGGACGGGCTCGTTCATCAATGCTCTTTGACCATCTTGCACACACGATTAACTAATTCACACCCAAACCTTAAATGCATTGCGGATTTCGGTGTCAAAACCGTACACTGCGCGGTTGAAGTTTTCGGAAAAAAACAATATTGTGAGAAACGAAGAATAATCTGTTATTTTAATTTCGCATAGACTAATTTTCTACCACATATACCTAAGGACAAAAGTTCTGTCCGATTTTGTTTGTTCGATAAAGCTTTTAATTTGAAAGCTTATGTTTTGAAAATGTTGCCTTGCAATACCGGCTCTATCTTGAAAACATAGAGGTTGTCACAGTTTCACTGACATTGTAGACCTATCACAAGTGACGCTAGTACCAACGACGTTACTGACGTTTTATCTTTTTTCACGCTACATACGAAATAGCATAGTAAAACTTTGCAAAGGGGCCTTTCAGTATTGGAAATCTGATAGGAAAACACCAAAAAAAGTTGGTAGAAAACCGGTTGCTTTTCATTTAAGTATACGTTTTATTTTTTGTGGGTTGGTTATTGGATCATGAAATTAAGTCGTTTTCTGCCTTTTTTGGATTAAACGCGTTTTAATTAATTAGGCTTTGTCTATGGAGCATGATAATTTTTTTTTCTCGGAATTTTAGGGTTCACCAGGCCGCGTTTTCGGACATTACAACTAGTCAGAAAAGTTAGGAAAAAAAGGCATGTCGACCCCTTTCATTTTTAAGATAAATCTATGCGCCAAGTCCATGATTGAGATTGAGACTGCGTACAAGTATGCATTATTTTTGTTCATCAGATTTTGCCCTTGCTTGGGTTAGTCCGAGTCATAATTAGACAATCTAACGTGCTACCTGTTACGCCATATTATTCTAAGACCGTAGATCAAAGTTTTACAAAACTACCGTCGATTCGAAGGTATAACCGTCTTCTTTAGAATAATGATTCATTAAATTAAATGTTCTATTTCCCGTAAAAGTGTTTTTGCTTTATTTTCATATTCGCGAAACCGGACAAGACTTTTGTCCATTAGAATATGTTGTCAGTTCTTTTTCAAAACGGGCCCATTTTTCAGACAGTCGTATTTCTAATAATGTATGTAATTAGCGATTTTCCAATCAACTGATTTAAGCCATTGTACATCACGACGTCGTAACGGTGCTTCGTCGGACACGTTCCGTTAATAAGCACAGAACATCATTCCTTCGTTTAACGTTTTTTACGTTTATTCAATTTTAGAATAATCTAATTTGAACAATGGTATCTTTTTATTCTTAACATAACTTTAGAATGAAAAATATGTCTACATATGCCAATCAATCTTTATATTTTTTTTCAAATTGAACTGGAACTAAGCCTACTAACACGATATGTTTCCATTGACAACGATCAGTCAGCTTTTGTTTTCCTAAAACCTGCCAATACAATTACTCTGCTGCCAACTTGCCAGAATTATAAGTTTGTTTTTAAGGTAGTGGACCGGACACGTGATCCGTTATAGTTCCGCAACGTTTCGGAAGTCATGATTTTTAGCAGTGTTAACCGAAGTTTCCTAATGATTTCATTAGGAAACCTCGGTTAAATTTGTGAAATATTGTGAATTCCGAAATGTTGTGGAACTATTATGAGTCCACTACCCTAATTGAAAGCTCAAACTGCACAGGGGATTTATAAGTAACAACACTCTGAATATTAGCTTAAATTTTTTTGTTAAATTAATATATCAAAAATAATACATGTTATATGTAATACATGACAATAATGACCTACGGGTCTTTTCACCTGTCCATATAACGTTACGTTGAAATAGGGTACGTTTATCTACGTAACATAACTTGCGTTAAGGTATGACGCATCGGAAGTGTCTATATATGTATTACAGTTCACGGTAATCTGACCAATCAAAAAACGTAAACGTTAATTAATTCCGGATAGCGTTGACGTCATATCAAATCCTTCCCCTGTTACATATCCCGAAAATTCGCCAAGAGTAGCACTCCCAAATTAACTAGTATATATAAGAGAGCTCACAATTTGAATTTCAGTACAACTTCCTAATTCATCTAAAGCTTTGAAATATTTATTCATTACATATAAACGAACATCACATAAAAATGGCGTATCTTCTTAAGTTCAGTTTCATCACGTTGGCTATTAGCTTGGCTGTATGCGTGACCGCAAATAACACTAACCAAGGTATGTATATGTTTGGTTAAAGCCAAAATAGCTTTAAATATATTGTTGTGAACTATCAAATTAACCCTTTGCTGTTTAATCCCTGCTTTTTACGTGCCTGTGATTTTATGATTGAGAAAACATTGTGAAAAAAGAAGAAATTGCTTCTGACAAGCAATTTCTTCTTATTCCACACTATTTTCTACCCTACTGATTGGTTGTTTTTCAAATAAAATCCACTTTAAATTTTCGTTTGCAAAACCTTTGAATTTGGACAGGTCCAAAATTTGTAAAACAGGAAAGTGTTAAGGGACAGTTTTGAACATCGTCAAATTAATGTTTGAAAAGGAGCCTTTTTCTAGAAGCGGTCGCAAGGAAAACTCAAATTCGGGAAGATAGAATAATCACTTTAGATTCAGATAATATATGACCTATATGGCAAATAGCAATTTACCTGTGGTAGCTACGCGAGAAATCCAAATATTTTATATACATGTACGTGCAAGTGAAGACATCATGACATCATATGAACGAAATCAAATTAATCTTCAGTTACAATTTTCAACTGAATTGCGATTTTAAAACACGAAACTTTTATTTTTTCATGAAACAGATTCTATAACCTGAGATTGTCAACCTCGGCTAGAACAAAACTTATTCAGAGGGTCTACAAAGCTCGCTTTATAACGTTTCAATTAAAGATTCGGTTCAGATCGCTAATTTGAAAAAAAGTCTATTGACAGATCGATATGACGAATTTATGCCCCCTTACTCCCATTTATTCTTGTATTTTAAAGTGGACAAATTCATTTTTGTAACAGATCTGTTTAAATTAAAGAGAATATGCCGAGCTAATATCATCATCAGTTTGTTCAAATTTATACATATGACCCTGTGCGTGACATTTCAAACAATTTGAAATGTTCGTGACATGTAAACATTGAGAGGCCCGGACAGCCAAAGAATGCAAATATAAAGTTACCTGGTCGTCTACAGATACTTTGAGACCTTATCTATCTATAAAGCGCATAGTGAAGACTCTGCTCAGACTGTGCGGATGCACAGGCTAGTCAGAGACTTTGCTTTGCACATATTTGAAAATTGTTGGGAATCTCAAACACATGCTCATAATATGTAATTTGTGTACCTAAAACTTCCCGAGGAGAAATGTAGGCTTTTATGCTAAAAGTAAATAAAAATGCGTGTCGCCAACCTTTAAACTAGTTCAACGTTAACCAGATAATATGCACGTGTTTATTTCTTTTTCAGCAGTCAACAACAACATCTACCCAAAGTTTCTAACCAATCAAAATGCCTATTCCGCCCAACAACAAGTACATGGAGGCCAAATTTACAACCAGTACGGCCATTTTCCTACCCAACTTCCGGTATCACCAGTCAGGTACCCTGCCGCCTACCAGAAACCATTCGAATACTCCGCATACACCGCATATCCGGTACCAATCTTCGGAAACCAATTGGGCAACATCCGCAAGGACACCAAAACATCCTTCGTTGCCAAATCTGTCTTTTATTCTGTATTGTTTTCCACTCTGTTAAATAGAGTTGGATAATGTTTCTATCCATACTAAAATATCAATAACTTGCATAAGGTTAACAATTTAGATGTTTGTTATCTTTTGAATATAGTGTTTGAAAACGAGAATGATATATTTCATTGATTACTGCATTATTCGAAAAGTTGTAATCCTTATTAAATCAAAGCTTTAAGTGATGAATGTGCACGCAGACACTTGACAATGCTGATTTAATTAATAGTTATATATGTATTTTTAAATGCACAAGCAATGCAAATTCTTTACAATTAGATCTACATGTATATTAAGGATTATGATCTCAAATGTAACGTTCAATTTTATTGATATTGTGTATTACTGGAATAAAAAAAATATCTTATTATTATCTCTTGTTCATGAATTTTCCCAAACCATTACGAGGAGTTATCTGAAAGCTATTGTAAGTGCCTATCAATATATAGGCACTAACGCTAGTTTTGCACCGACCCTTGATTTATCGACAGCGTATCTTGCTCATTGAGCAAATCCTAGGTAGAAGGGCTTGTAAGAAATTCCTCACTTGACGACGAACTTACAATTGAGCCTGTGCGTGACATTTCCAACAATTTGACATGTGGGTAAAGGAACATCATTAATCAACCTAGACAGACACATAGTTTAATATGAAGATTACCTGACTGTCTAAAGACACATTGAGACCTTGTCTATCTTCAACACGCACAGTGGAGACTCTGGTTAGATGCACAGGCTGGCCAGAGTCTTTTCTTGGTGCACATTTAAAATTGATGGAAATGTCACGCGCATGCTCAATTATAGTTAACGTTTAATTAAACAGCCACAAAGGGGCCACAACAAGGGGTTTGCGTTGTGCACATTTTGTGTCCTTCCTGAAGCATAATTTTGACCATCGAGAGTTCAGCACAAGACGTATTAAGTGTTTATACATCATATACACACAAAGTACAGTCTTGCACTAAACCCCCGATATAATTTTGATGTAATTTTCGTTAAATGAATCTATTTTTTATTCAAACTCATTAAATGTTTCATTGAAAGACTATTTTAATGAGCATAAAAAACGTGGATTGCAATGGTTTTTTGCTAAGCATAAGCCTTAATCTTTTTCATTATAGTCGTCCAAACACGAATTGATTTTTTTTGTCAAAACTGTGTGTTGAAATCATACAATTTTTTTTTCTATCAATATATTTCACGCGAAACGAATTTCACAATTGTTTGTTATTCTCTGTCACGCGATGTATCGCGAAACAAACAAAAGATAAAAACAACAACAACAAAAATAAATATATTTATTGTCGAAAGTTGCCGTGAAATATATAATAAGCGCATTTACTCAATATTAAAAAAAACACCTCTTTTTGATATCAATATTTACAAAATTAGAAATCCGGCCATTTGTAATCGGTCGTTTTTAACATGGACCTCCATTAGCACCCATAAACAAAAATCATGTATATCCTTAAAGTAGGTTTATTAGTAAATTTGGTTGTTTTCGATATTTTCTGACCCAAATAGTGCCATTATACTAAAACTAAATTCAATGTTTGAAATGTATCTTTTCAATATGTGTGTCGTACGTATACAATACTACAAAATTTAAGATTAGTAATTTAGCTCTTTATTAGGACTCAAAAAAATTGCACAGACCTTATATAGCTATCTCAGCGCGAAGCGGTTGTAACTGCCTTTTTTTAAATTTCCTGTTACAATAGTAGCTTCTTATTAACGCGTTTGTCCTTTCTCAAAGAAGGTTACAAAGTCCGAGCGTTTGTAATGTTCAGATTTAACGGTACTTAACACGCTTTCCAGATGATCGTTTACAGCAAGAAAGGTTAGCCTTAACTACCTTTACGCACATTACGCAAGTGCGTAATAGAAATAAATCCTCTTTCGAAATATGTCGTTGATGAATGATCATTTAATCGAAACTACAGCTTATTCAAGCTGTAGTTACGATGTTTTGATTATTCACCGACGCTCAAATCATAGAAAAGGGGAGCGGACGGAGGCCATTCAATTTTTCTTTCAAATTTCACATATCGCCTTTATTATGCCCCCGATAGGGAGGCATCATAAATTTGACTTGTCCGTCCGTCCGTCTGTCCGTCCGTCTGTTCGTCCGTCCGTCTGTCCGTCCGTCCGTCATTCCGTCCAAAAACTTTAACATTGGCCATAACTTCTAAATCAAAGCGGTGTCGGGGGCATTGTCATCTTACAGTGACAGCTCTTGTTCTATATAATCCTAGTTTGGTCGCCTTCTGAGTGCGTATAAATTTCAAAATCCTAGCTACGCCTATGGTTCCTTACCACTACAGTGAATATCGACAATGCTAAAAAGTCTTAAGTGGCTATATGAAATATCAACACTAACGACATTTTTGGCTATGGCATTTCAATATGTACTGGTCACTCTTCATAATTGAGTTGCTAGGTTGATAAAGATTTTGAAGACCTTGACCCCGTGCAGTGGTCATCATACTTCTAAGTGTGGACAAATAAATAAACTACCTTTAAAGTGCAAAAATATCAGGATGGCTTTATTTTCGGAGTTAATCTCCTTTTTTCTTATTTTTTGTTTTGCTAGGTAGGTATTTTTTCCGCACGCAAACGTTGTCATAACTTTAGTTTTCTGATATACCTGTATTTTCATGAAAAAATTGATGAAAATAAGAAAAAAGTTAATAACATCGTTAAATTGACAACCCTTCCGATCAAATTTTTTTCTGACTCATTCATTCCGCGCTCCATTCATTCGTTCCAAACACTCACTCAAATCAATCAAAAAACGCCCAAAATCATTAGAAAACATTTCGAAATCGTTGAAGCCGATCAACATTTTATTCAAATGGATCAAATTATTCTTCGGTTTCATTGGCCGACGTGGATTTTGCAGTATCTGATCGGACCACAAAGACACAAAAGTAAAGTACAGTCAAACCTGTCTTAAGCAAGCACCCGAGGGACATTCAAAAAGTGCTTGCTTAAGACAGGTGCTTGCTTAATACAGGTGGCCACTAAAACAGGTTTGACTGTACAACTATCATTAAAGGGAGGTAATACATATTGTTACATGAACAAAATTAGCGATATTGTGTTTCCTCTCTTTAATTTCACCCAGAACTCGCTCCATACACCCATTCAATTTTATTCCAAAATCATTAATCTGTAACTGTAATGCCGCCAGTAATCAACATCGATTTCCGGATGATATAGGCTGAAGTTGAAGTAATATACCATGACGTCTGGATTTTTCATTTAATGATCATAAGTCTAATACAGACAAACTGGGCTTCTAAACACTACTGCGTATATTTTGAGAGGTCAGGGCTTAACAATTGTAAGTGAAAAGGACAAGGTTCACGAACGTAAGAAATTGGCCCTGTAAAATCAGTATTTTTCAAATTTCTAATGAACAGAATTAAACCTACTTTTTTCTATTAACCTATACATAGACCTTCAAATAATGTATAAAATATTTTCCAAAACCACGCAGCTTTGTTACAATAAGTCGATAAAATAGCCTAAATCTGCTGAAATGCCTAATTTCCCCCCAAAAAAGAGGTTTAAAGTTACAAAAAAATATGAAGCCCCTCTTGCCACACCTCCAAATTTTTATCAAGTAATAACTATGACTTCTAGAAGGTTTTTGTGGAATATTGTGGTGTCGCAATGAGGGCTTCATATTTTTTTAGCTTCATAAATGTCCAATTTTGTTGAAAAATGGACAATTTTACAGTTTTGGGGCAACTTTAAAGGCATTTTTTCAAGAAATGGCAAAGTTATGAAAAATATTTATTGTACAGTTTGAGAGAAGGGGATAAGGGTAACCATGAAAACTTGGTTTCATTGAGATCATTTGGATTTAGAAAAAGTTCATTTTACAGGGCCAAAATCTACAGTTTGTGAACCATGTCCTTTGTTAAAAGCGAAGTTTAACCCCATTCAAACAAACAAACAAAGAATTATTTGTCGTTTCTTTCTTCAAGGCCAGGGAATGCCGGATTTTGTACAGAACCCTACTCTTGTGACTCTACATGTTATAGATACAGTACTTATAAAACCACGTGTGGACTTTTAGACTGTTACAAATCGAGGTATGTTTCTGTATATTTGCCACCTGTCAGGCGAAAAGGGACCAGCTCGGATTTCCAAAAACAGATTTTATTTAGAAAAAGGATTGGATGCTGCATAGGTCATCGAGAGAGCCTATTCGGGCATAAATGCATAGGAAGGTAGAAGATTCATTCTAGATAATGAAAAGTTATTTTTGGGTGTGAAAAATTTTGATCCTGATCAGTCTGCGCAGATCGCACAGACTGACAAGGGTCGACACTTTTCGCACTTCCCCAGCGGTCCCTTTTCGCGTGACGGGTCACATTAATGTTGTCTTTAGGTCTGTATATCTGCTCAAATTTTAACCTATCAACTATCCATTTTTTTAAAGAGTAAACATTTCAATTTCAAGTAGTAATAATTTTCCAACGTTTTCGCTCGATGAAATCGCCATGGCGTCTTCTCAATCCTAATTCAATACCTCGGCATTTGCTTCGAACACGGTTGGTTTATATATTTCCCAATAACTCTAATGTAATCTATTTGTAAACTGTAAATCTTAAAAAAGTTAGAATGACTTTTTATGGACCAGTTGCATCCCACTAGGAGAACGCTTTACTAGAATGAGCAGATTATGAGAAATAAATATTATAGTTGTACTAATCTGATCAACGACAGGGAGCCATTCCCTACGTTCAGGATGACAAAACAGTGTAAACTGCTCGCAACTTATACCCATTTTTTGCACGTGCGTGCAAAGCGGGGTATAATTTGCAAACAGTTCACGCCGTTTTGTCATCCGGAACGCAGGGATGGTGTGATGCAATTAAGGTAAAATAAAGTTAAGTTCTAAAAGACGCATCTTTACTTTTTTAGACTAGAACCCTACATATGCCAGGAAACATGTTACCAGAAAGTATGTTGTCAGGGATATACAGGCGATGACTGCGAAACTCGTAAGTATCGATAAGTCGAACGAGTGTTTTTCTGATAGTGACATACTTTTTCACGATACCGGATTGAAGTAAAATGTCAAAAAAAAAAAAAAAAATGAAAATTTTGATATAAGAAGACACAACAGTCAATATTAGGTATGTAATGTTAGAAAAATATCTTACCTGGATACTTATGAATGTGCTAGTTTACGGTGTAATTTTGATCGGACTTGAAAACGGGTTATGATTACCACATGTCCCGTCGAAAAGTTCTTCCACGCTTCGATTTTAGTCTATTTCCGTAGGCGATGCTACCCAGCGAAAATGGTTTCGTGTAAATAAGAAAACCGTCATTGGGAGGCAAAAACTGCGTATCTCAAGTTTGCAAAAACGTGTACATTTTGGTCGCCTATCAATAGTATGGTTTTTTAGTAAATAGTGTGATAATAACGTTACGGCCAATCTTCTTCTTCACAGCGTTAACTTGGGCTGCTTCAGCAAAAGATAAGATATATTGATTCTTATACATATTTGGATTTACATCTTTGTTTCTTTCTTCCATTAGCCCTATGTTTCGGCGCCACAGACTGTCCAAATGGAGGTAAATGTATGGGACCAGATGCGTGTGTTTGTCTACCCGGGTTTTATGGAGACAAATGCCAAGGTACAATCAGTTTATTTTCTTAAATAAAAATTTCAATTTCCACTAAAAAAAATGTATCAGATAAAGCATAATATAGACATATTCAAGAAAAAGAAGAAAAAGAACCTGAACACCTCTGATATCGAGTACTGCGTCTTGCTACGAAAGTTTAAATTCGTTGCATTTAACAGGTGATTTGCATCCTCATTTTTCCTATATAGCCTTCGACTAATTCCACCAAAATTTTGCGAAAGAAAAGGTGTTATGTATTTGGAACCTTTCTTTTAAAACAACAACAACAACAATCGACTCTCCTAGGAACTATTCTCAACAATGAAGATCAATTGCATTATTCATTTCTACCATGACTTTTCATCGAAAAAAAAAATAACTGTGCTATCAACGGTATCTGCAGTTGTCTGTTATAAAGATACAATGATGTTGAAAAAAACAGAGATTGAGATATTAAACTCTTTTCCCGTATAACATGTTTAACCCTTATCACGGTGTTCACGTCATTTACCTACTGTACGGAAAACTTTGCGACAAATCATAGACTAAGATCAAAATTCACAGATGTGCAGACTGGTCTTAACATATACTTCCTGCTCTCTGCTAAATAAGCGCCAGAACCTAGATCAAAGCTGGTCAAAATGTCTCACGAATGAGCAGCATAGTTCAAAAGTATGTAAATAAGCAATTTCAGATTGTGGATTACTTCCAAATGTAAACAATGGTCAGTTTAAACTGCATTCGACCAGTGCAAGCGCCCAAACAATGGCTAAACTAGAATGTTCCACTGGCTATATCCAAGATCCTAATCCGGGACAGCAATTTGAGCTACAGTGTGACGATGAGGGATACTGGACTCCGAACAATTACAACGTTACCTGTAAACTCATAGGTAATAAAGTGATTTCATTATTAGAAACGTCTCTACACAGACAAGAAACCATACATGTCTGTCAATTTGATCACGCACATCAGTCTGTACTAAATATGCCCTGCGTTCAGGATCACAAAACGGTGCAAAACAGTTTTCCAATTTTACCCCGCTTTGCACGCGCACTTGCGTAAAAAAGCGGGTATAATTGGGTAACTGTTTGCACCGTTTTGTGATCCTGAGCGCAGGGTTGGTATCACCTTCCTGACAGCATTAGTCAAAATCAGGCAACCTATATTTATTCATAAACAATTGACATACCCATTATCTTCACAAGAACAACTTTCACCGGAAATTCTTGACTATAAAGGATACGAAAAAAAAATGACTGGGTAACTAAGGCTTACCTATGAGCTGGGAACGTTTTTAGTGGATGCTTAAAATAACAAATACGTAGAAGTGAGCGGAGGGTCTATGGATAGTGTGTAACAGGGTTGCGTTGGATTTTTGCATGTTACGGAATTATTTTCATTTGTAAAGTATATTTTATCATTTATCCTCCTATCCTCTTATAACATTTGAAGGCGCATTATTACTATACATAGGCGTAACGAGGATTTTGAAATTTATACGCACTCAGAAAGCGACCAACATAGAATATATTTGATAAAAGCGATAGGACAGTTGCAAAAGATGAATATCATCCGTTCGCTCCCCTTCTCAATGATTTGAATGTGATTTGAGCAATGTAAGCTGTAGTAAGTAGCTGTAATAAGCTGTAGTTTTGATTTTATGATCATTCATCTACGATTTTTTCGAAAAAGGATTTATTTCTATTACGCACTTCAGTAATGTGCGTAATGGGAGTTACTCCCGCGATATACACTAATTTG
Source organism: Fragum whitleyi (assembly GCA_948146395.1). Classification (NCBI taxonomy): domain Eukaryota; kingdom Metazoa; phylum Mollusca; class Bivalvia; order Cardiida; family Cardiidae; genus Fragum; species Fragum whitleyi. The sequence goes on along the minus strand of OX411548.1, from coordinate 54,691,750 downwards.
ATGGTAATTTGATGCTTCGTCTGAACCATTACAGATTGTGGGAATCCTACTGGTACCATTCTTCACGGACAGTATATTACCATACACGGGACGACTTTCGGTAACCAGGCGGTGTTACAATGTGATCGGGGATATACAGTCCATGGGCAAGCTTCAATACAGTGTCTAGAGACGGGAAAATGGTCGGACTCACCACTAGATACATGTATACTTGGTGAGCTTTACGGACTTGTAAATCTCTAAACATTTTATCGGCCACGGTTTTAAATTCATGTCAGGTATGTGTCTACTATAGACACGAATTCTTCGTAAAATTAAAAAAAAAAAAAAAAAGAAACAAACAAAAAAAAAAGCAACAAACAAACAAACAGTCAAAAGCCCGAAAAAACCCACCCCAAGATGGATTCATGGATTAAGGATTAATTTAATCTTACGCATCATAAAATATCTAATCAACTCTACAGTTCCATGACCGTCAGGGATTTGTTTTACTTCATATTGTATTGGGTAACAGAAAACTGGCGGAAAGATTGTGCTGTCTGAAGTGTTTCGTATTTATAAATTCTATGCACCTAAAAGTGTTTTTTTTTTTTTTTTTTTTTTTTTTTTTTGTTAAACTGCTGATAAAGTTTGAATGAAAGCTCATATAGCATAGAAGAGAATAAGTCGATGCGATATCTACACAGCATTATGCATTTAATGCATCGAACCTACCGATATTCCTTTATATCATGTCTAAGGCTTATAAATAAATATGATTTGTAGTCGGTTGTCTAATTTCCTTGCATGTATTAGAAGTGTAATGTCTATCCAAAAATAGTTCTGATTTGCATAGGGGCCGAGTAAAAAATGTATGATTTAAAGTGATTCGTTTTAGTAAAAATCGAGTATTTTTATAGTGTATTTTTATGAGATTTATTTTATCAGAACATAACAGAACAGATAGTTTATCACAGACTTGTACACTAGGTACATCGTTTAATTCATATACATATGCAAACAAATATATAATCACGTATATCAATACACATTAACAACAGATCGTTACAGGATAAACATTAAGAGAATGAGAATTCAATAGCAATTTATTCTATAAAGTTCCTCGAATAAAGTTTTAACTTGGGATACCCAATTCTTTTTCACATTGCAAAAATTAGACATTGCCGCATCATATATTTTTTTTTTCAGTAAAAGATTATCTGAATTAATGATTTTACACCAATATTTAACAATTCTACAGTATCGTGATATATATAAAGGATATCGTGCCAACTCTCCATAATATCGAAGAATTTCACTTCCTTAGGATATCAAATTTGAGGGCATATTCTGTTTGTTCAAAGACAGTTGGACCTGATAATTGGAAATTTCAAAAAATAATTTTTGGAATGGTATGAAGCTGGGATTAAGCCTTTTCCACATACAAATCTTTCATTCAAACTCAATTGTGTGTAATTGAGGAAAAGGTTGGTTCATATAGAAGTCATGAGGAAAAGGCTATAACATTTATTTGATGACTGGTATTCATTCTTTCAACACTAACGACCTTTAAACCAGACATATAGACATTGAACCTATGTTTCATTCAGATAGACATTGGAAAAGATTAACAAAGATCAGTTCTGTGGAAAGTATAACCCTTATTTGCCATACGGGTTGTGTGAAATAAATTACCTGAAAAACTGCTTAGGTCTTTCAAATAAGAGAATCTTTATTTATCGTACAATATATATTTATTGACTGTTTCGCGACCATCAAAATCTATTGAAAGCTTAGCCGAAATTGGGAATTAAGCACCATAATTTCAGGTAATGTAATAGCCATTGCTGCCGGATCGGTCTGCGAGCCAGACCAATGTGCAGACCCCTATTCATTTTGTGATCCCATTACAATGACATGTCGATGTAAAGATGGCTATCAAATGTCCGGCGCTGTTTGTAAAGGAAGCAAGCTGATTCGAAAAGTGAATATGACGCTTTGGATTTAGTCAGTAGAATATGTTTTTGTCCTCTAAGAGTTCGATGGAGAAGAAAAGTTCAATCTTTTAATGTATTCATCGAATGAATTGTATGAAAAGAATTCCAGATTAGAGTCGAAATCATTAGAGAAAGCTCTTTTCGCAAAAGTCCAATAACGGCACCAAATACCTGTTTCTATTATACATCCATACATATATTCTAATTATTCAATATTTTTAAGTACATTGTAAGCGAAAACAATAGCAAAGTTGGATGATTTTCGTTTTCGATTTATTAAAACTGGTCGTGAAAGAATAAGTGAAATAATAATAGAAATCTGATACCTTTTCTCTATTTTCCCATAACATCTCCGTGTCCCCCCTTATCCGAAAGTAAGTGTTGTCAGTTCGTCATTAATACTCCTTTTACGTGTATATCAACTCCATAATCATTTTCATTATTGTCATCGTTATTTTGATCATCACCATCATCATTATCACTGTTCAAAAAGTACTTAAGATGAAAACAATCCTATAATTACTAATCAAGAATAGTAGTTAAGTTCTTAAAAAGGGACAACGACAATTTGATTTACAATTAAACTCAATTTGATATTCAAAACCTTGAGTTACGCAGGAAAATTACCAAAGACAAAAATGGAGCTAAGCTGGGGTATTCATTTTGACCAAATGGCGATTATGCACCCCTTATTTTACTATTTTCAGGAAAAGTTCTTGGAGAAGCCTGCAGTCCCGGTGAGTGTGTAGATAATACCGTATGTCATCCACTTAGTAGCACATGTAGGTGTGCACAGGGCTTTATTTCAAATGGAACACAGTGCGTTGTTGGTGAGTACATGTAAAACAGAATGTTGTAATACAATTAATGTAATACAAGCCCATTGGCGAAAATATTACTTATAAATACAAGGTAGTATAACCCTCCAATAAAGTCGTAATTATTGCTCGAGTTTGTATTTGAGATATATTTAAATACCAAGAAAAAAGAAAAAAAAGTTGCCTATAAAAAACAATATTTACCAATATTTTGGGGGTTTCTGGTATTTCGAAAAAGCCTATACATTGTAAAAAGCCATTTTAGCATTACTGAGGTCTAATGGGCTATGATAGTTCACATTCAAACATATGTTAAAAAGGTCAATGCGAAACGTCAAATACTATTTCTTATATAATGATAATGTTCAAGTCCTTGTTAAATGTTCAAAAAGAGAAAAAATGGACACGTCAAATCAAATATGAAATGAGTAAATGATAAATGACTCAAATAACCTTAAATTGAAAAAAATGTATTTGATATTTTTTTTATAAAAAAACTCTGAGAATTGGAATTAATCTTCAGATTGCGGAATACCAGACAGGGTTGTCCAAAATGGGCAATATGAAATTGACCACGACACAAGTGTTGGAAACCTGGCATCATTACAGTGTGACCAGGGCTATAAACCAGACAACCAAGCCGTTATAAAATGTCTAGGTGCGGGGATATGGTCCGATTCTCCTGTGGCTTCATGTGTCCCAGGTAAACTGTTTCCTATTGTAAATTTTGACCATGTGCGGTAATTAACCAAACAATTTCGATTTCTCCGCTAGCTTCATGTGTATAAGGTAAAATGTCTGCTTTTGTAAATGAGTATGTGCGGTAAATTTCCAATAATTTCAAGTCAGACTCTCCGCTAGCTTCATGTGTATAAGGTAAAATATCTGCTTTTGTAAATGAGCATTGTGGTGAATTTTCAATGATATTTAAAGTCAGACTCTTCAGTAGCTTCATGTGTATAAGGTAAAATGTCTGCTTTTGTAAATGAGTATGTGCGGTAAATTTTCAATGATATTTCAAGTCAGACTCTCCGCTAGCTTCATGTGTATAAGGTAAAATATCTGCTTTTGTAAATGAGCATTGTGGTGAATTTTCAATGATATTTAAAGTCAGACTCTTCAGAAGCTTCATGTGTCCCAGGTAAAATGTCTGCTTTTGTAAATGAGCATGAGCGGTAAATTTTCAATGATATTTCAAGTCAGACTCTTGAGTAGCTTCATGTGTCCCAGGTAAAATGTCTGCTTTTGTCGATGAGCATGAGCGGTAAATTTTCAATGATATTTCAAGTCAGACTCTTTAGTAGCTTCATGTGTCCCAGGTAAAATGTCTGCTTTTGTCATTGAGCATTATGGTAAATTTTCAATGATATTTCAAGTCCGACTCTTCAGTAGCTTCATGTTTCCCAGGTAAAATGTTTACTTTTGTAAATGACCATAACTAAATCCAAGTGTGCCAAAAATAAACTCTGGGCAGCCTCTTCGCACAGTCTGACAAAAGTCTTATTCGTTTGATCTGTAGATATACAATGTTTTAACCCTCTTCAGACGGCCAGGCAATTTTTTTATTTCAAAATGCGGTTGTTTTGATTTCGTATTGTGTTTGCTTCGCGCATATGTGAAATAGTCCGAAATGTCAAGCACAGACTCAAATGCAAAGGCTGAAATGCAACAATTTTAATTGGATATATTTCTTTTAATGAGAAAATATTAACTTAAAAAATACTCACATGTCGTTATAAGCTCGGTTGTTTTTGAAAAAAAAACAACAGAAAAAATAAGGTATTCTAATCACCTTGGCGTCGGTCGCATTGGTGTTGTCGGTCTTGTTGGCGATGACTTTGGCGAAACAAACTATAACCATTGTCAAATCTGTTATCTTTTTAGATATCTCAATGAATTTGGCAGGTGCTTTTTCAGGACAAGGGCTAACCATACAACGAATGGGATTATTCGTAAGAGTAATTTCCCTTTTCGACTTCGATTTCTTTCATTACCCAGTTCCCCTAGCCGAGGGTTGACCCCAAAAGCAGAAGTCTTGTTTAATATATTGGGGGTGCAAATCTAGTCCGAATGTCAGTGCCATATAAAGGATTCGTGGAATTACATTAAATATGTTGATACGGGTTATAAAACATATGGATAAACTATTATTTTCTTATTCGATAGAAAGACATGGTTTGCCTTCGAGAACGTTTGAAAATCAGCCGGTCCTGAGTGATTGACAACCGCTTTTAAGAAACCAAAATTTACTGAAATGCTGTAGTTTGGAGAACTTCGTTAAATTCCAAGCTGGCAATTTATTTTCATCGGGTGGTTTTTAGAATGGATTTAATCAATGGAATGGAAATCAGCTGCTGGCCCTGAACTTGCTGTTCTACAGTTTTATTAAAACAAGGCTTTAAAGCACGTTTCTTTAGACTAAGTAATATTGATTAATCCCATTAAAAGGTTTCACCTTGTCTAATTCAGAGAGAGGTATCAATGAAAGCTGTAGTCCAGGGATATGTATAGATAACGCAGTATGTCACCCTAGTACCAATACATGTAGATGTGCAGAAAGCTATATTCAGAATGGCTCTATATGCGAGCTTTGTAAGTACTGACTTTCATTACTAACTACGATACTAAATTTACTCAATTAAGCCGAGAAACAAACAGAGGATATTAAATGAGTGGTCATTGAATATCGAATTTATTAAACGAGTCATCTAAATACAATTAAAAACGAGGCTGCAAAGAGTTTTTATCTGTTTAAGATGAAGAGTTCAATAAATTCGGTATTTTATGAGCACAAATTTGATATTTCATTTGTAATATGACCTGAATTTTTGCCACAAAGAAGCCCAGAAATTTATAAATTCTAGTTTTTCCGCGAAACAAATAACGCCGTTTGCGAAATGACACTGGTCAACAAATGCATTATGACGTCATTTTTACAATGAAAATATAACGTTTCTATACGTTCTAAGCTCATTTGCATAGTTATTCCACTAGCGTATAACACCCGTGCAATTCAAAAAATATTCAACGGGGTTATTTCACTCTCGCGACGTAGGTCATATTATAAGAATGAAAATTAGACTCCGTCTCTCCTTCAAAGTTAATGTCCATGTTATATTACTTGTTGAGAAGTATGCCCAACAATAATAAGGTCCACTTATAGCTAATAGGATAATACCATAAACTTTTTATTTGTGCAGGAAAAAGACATTTCGCGTAAAAACGAAATTGTAATAGCAAAAAAGTAAGGTATAAACATAACAACGAATAGATGAGCATGCATCGAACCAGTTGATGTGAGAACATAAAAAGTTGAGAGTATATCAAAAAAATAGCATGAATAACTAATACTAACTTTTTTTAACATAAACAGGACTAAAACAGCTTATAATCCCTTTTTAGCTTGTCCATCAGACGAATTTGTTTCTTTCGAGAACTCCTGTTATCTATTTGGTACAAAAGATGTTTTGTATCAGGCGGCAAGGGTACGTATTTGCCAAAAATCTATGTTACCAAAAGATTAATCATTAACAGGGCGACAAATATTTGAACTTGTCATCTTTCAAAGAAGTTGCATATAAGACAAGCAAGAAACTGATGAATATCTAAGAAATAATTGTCCTCTTTGGAAGAAATCGTTCTTGATAATAAAGAAACAAACTGTTCGAGCCTGCTTTCATTTCCATAACGCTTTTCAAAGCTCTTTTACAAAAGGAAATTGTAAAATCGAGATTGTGTGTAAAAGGCCGACGACTTTAATGAAGTTGAATAACTATGATACTATTGATATTTTTCTTATTAAATAATTCTGTAATTGTTTCAATCAATTTATGATGCACGCACTGTTTTTGTACTGAATAAAGGCCTATGGATGAAAAAACAACATAGGCAGCAAACGTCCTTCTAATCGGGGAGAAGCTAGTCTCAATTTTGGGTAGGAAGAGTAAAAAAAAACTTTTAAAAAAATTTTTTAGGACTTTTGTGATGGCTACGATACTGATCTTTTGGAGTGCAGTCTGGTTCAAGTCGACACCGTCGCAGAACTAAATTTCTTAAAAGATTTTATGATGAAGAGAGAATTGAAACCACAAACTGGTAAGTACCGTTTTTCAAATAGAGAGATGAAAAGAGTATTTTTTATTTCATCGAGGTATGGAACTAAAAACATAATCAGACTTTATGAAGCGGATTCATACAAGAGTGAGATTATTTTTTTTATTTTATACATCCATGAAATCAATCAATCATCAATCTCCTATAATTTCATATCATAAAGCAAAAAAGAACATGTAATTAAAAAATTAACTTTTTGTAGACAATGGACCTGATTTCTTGTGGGTCTACTTTTGCGGAAACTTACAAAATAGCTGCAAACTCAGATTTTTTTTAATACCCTCCCCCTAAATTTTTCAGCTAATTAGAATGCATGAAAATTGATAGAAACATCTACATTTATATTTTTGACCCTGCCATTAAATTAACCATACAGTTTACGTTACAGACTGATTTGACATTTAATAACGATGATTTTTATTGGCCAATTCCCATATGTTTAGTCCAATGAGAGGCCTCCATAAAAATACTGACAGACGGATTATTAATCATGATTGGTTACATTATGGTTACATGAACTAATTCACAACGGCCGCCTGTCTCAATTAAACGATTCAAGTAATCAGTGAAAAGAATGACTAATTATTTTTAATCTTTTATTTTTTCTTTTATCTGAATTCATTTAAACATACACTTGCTGGAACACTTAATATTGAATAAGCATCAGTATCGGTGAATTATAACTGTCTTCAATCAGGAAGAGTACTTTACCCTTACTGACACTGCATTGCATGGTATTTTTACATGGCAGGATATTGGAATGATCTGTTCCAGTTTACAACAAATGGAAACGAGATCTGGCGAACATCTGGAGATCCTCTAGTTGGCAAGTTGACTTAACAGTGGTTTTACCTTAGATTTTCCTCCTAAGTTTACCAAAATGATATACAAATATTGATTTTGAATCAAATCTTTTGTCATTGTATTAGAAAGTGACGTATAAAGCGATAACAATAGACTTACGTGAATACCGAAATGAGATTAATTTTAAACTCAAATTTTCAGCACCTCTTTGGCTTTTCTTTTCTTCTTACTGTCTTTTCATATAGGTTTTCCCGGGCACAAAAAATATTGAAAAAAAGACAAGTAACTATTAATTACTTAAGTAATTGTCTAAATAACGTGTCATTTGACCCTCTGAAATCCCACTGGAAAAGAACTCAAAAAGCTTTGCTTTCGTTCTAACCCAATTGAATTATTATTCTGTATTATGTCATTCTGTATACACTTTTCTTCAACAAATTATGTTTAAACCAAAAAAAAAGACACATTTCTTTTCCCACTAGAACATTCTACTTTATTATAAAGCAATTGGCATCAAGTGATTTTCTGTACTGATGTTTTTAAAAGATAACGCCCTTTGAGCCCTTATTGGCTTTGTCCTGGCACAACAAATTTTAGAGAGAAAACTCCCAGGACTTTTATATTATATATGTGATGTCACCAGGAAATCCTGGTTCTCTTCTAATGATAAATGAAGCAAAAGTTGTTTGGCCTTCATATTAACTTATCTTATTTGTGTTTAAGATAATGTTTGGTATTCAATTATAGAATTATGAGGCATATTTGTATGAAGTTAGCCTATGCATTGTATTTCCAACAATTTCATGTGAGCACCAAGCAAAGACTCCGGCCAGCCTGTACAGCTGCACAATCTGGCCATAGTCTTCACTCTGCGCTCTGCACATGTAGATGAATTAGGTCTAAACGTACCTTTAGAAAGGCAATCTTCTTATTACTCTTTGTTGCTCTCTAGAGTGCAAAATGTTGGCCCATAAGGCACATGTCAAATTGTTGAAAATGTCACACACAGGCTCAAATACAAGTTTTAATTGTCTCTCTTTTTTACTTTAGTTTCGGACTGGGATGCGGGTCAACCAAATGACCGAGGTGGCAGTATTGAACAACACTGTACAGTTTTTGCCAAGAGAAACCAATACAGGTGGATCGATCAAGAATGTCGAAGTGATGTTAATAACGGGACGGACAGATCTCCCTATATTCCTGTGTGTGAAATAAGTTATAACCATGCTAAATGAAACTAAGAAATTGTTTATTAAAATGTGTAACAAATATATTCAAGCAGAATTTATTTGGTCCGGATAAACCTCTCTAAATGTCGATAAAATTGACTATATACGTAAACCTTAATTTGAAAAAAATGCAATATTTTCTTCGTTTAAAAATAACTTTTGTTCATTTTTCTAAAGTATCAAATCCTTTGTACCTATTTCTATATCGATTTTCCTAAGAACCGAATTTTTTATGAAATGAAATAAATGAAGTAGGAAAATATAGACAAACAAGAGTACCATCGTCACAAAATAGGCCGCCACTTTGCTGCTGTTTCACGAAAATAATTGTAGACACTACTTATTTTGCCAGAACCAAATTCAAAATGACCAAGTTTCATTTAAATCAAGACAAAAAGTTAGGTGGAGTTGCCTTCACAATGCTGCAATTTCAAAAAGCCCCAGATACTAAGTTTTAAGGGGCATAATTCAGGGAAATAAATGAGCCATAAAATCCTTGATCCATGTACATCTACAAATTATGGTGATGACATTGACCAAGTTTCATTTAAATAAAGACAAAAAGTAAGGAGGAGTTGCGTTCAAAAGGCTGCAATTTCAATAAGCCCTAGATACTAAGTTTTTAGGGGGCATAATTTAGGGTAAAATTAATGAACCATAAAATCCTTACTTCACGCTCATCTACCAATTTCGGTTATAACCTCCACCAAGTTTCATTTAGATCCAGCCAGAAACTTAGGAAGAGTTGCATTCACAAGGCTGCAATTTCAATAAGCCCCAGAGACTAAATTTTAAGGGGGCATAACTGAGGCAATAAGCCCCAGAGACTAAGTTTTTAAGGAGCATAACTCAGGCAAAAATCAACGAACCATAAAATTCTTCCTTCATGCACATCTACCAATTGAGGTGATAACATTGACCATGTTTCAAGAAGATCCAGCCAGAAACTTAGGAGGAGTTGCGTTGACAAGAAAAGTGGACCCAGAGACTTAAGTTTTTAAGGGGCATAACTCAGGCAAAAATCAATGAACCATAAAATCCTTCCTTCATGCACATCTACCAATTGAGGTGATAACATTGACCACGTTTCAAGAAGATCCATCCAAAATCTTAGGAGTTGCGTTGACAAGAAAAGTGGACCCAGAGACTAGTTTTAATGGGGCATAACTCAGGCAAAAATCAACGAACCATAAAATACCTCCTTCATGCACATCTACTAATTGAGGTGATAACATTGACCAAGTTTCAAGAAGATCCAGCCAGAAACTTAGGAGGAGTTGCGTTGACAAGAAAAGTGGAGGGACGTACGGACGGACGGATGGACGGACGGATGGATGGAAGGACGGACGGGCGGACAGACAGAGAAGATGACGCCTGCCTCCGGCGGCGTATTAAAAGGAGAAAGTGTTTGTCTAAAACAATTCCTTGCCTTTTCTTCAACATTTTCCAGTCTTTTATCAATATTACTGCACATTGAGTTAATATCAGCGAACTCTCTGAAATTGGCTTAGTCTAAGATTGTTTGGTTAATAGTATTTTAGGTTACGGTAGTAGCGTCATTTAGGAAGGTTTCCCTGGAAAATAAATCATTTTTATGATAAAATCTTAAGCTGTTTTGCACCAAGTACATTTATGAATAAATTGTGGTTGAATTCTCAATCTTCATTTAATAAAGTCCTTAAATTTAATATCGTCATTTGGCATTGACCTACTTTCTGAAAATTCAGTGCAAATTCAGAGATTTTGAATGTCCGACAAGGCTTTTGTACTTGTAGACACGTGTAGCATATCCGTGAACAAGTAAATACCAGGAAATCTTGGACTGGTACTTAACATTGCTCAGATCCAGCAGCGGTAAATGCTGCTTCCGAAAACAAGAAATTCAAATGCAAAATCCTTATTTTTTGTTTAAAAAGAAAACTTTCGATCCTGGCAAAGTAGTGTGAAACTTGTGTCAGGCGACTTCTCAATAATAATAATAAAAGTGAGAAATCTTAACAAATTGATTGCTAAGTGCAAAACAGTTGTAACTGCCTATATAGTTATATAGGCAGTTACAACTGATTTACACTGAGCCATCAAAATGCTCACTAAATATGATTTTGCTGTGCGATTTTTTCTAATTAAGTAAGTTTCAATGAGATTTCTGGCTGAAAAATGAGAGAATCTCTTAAAGCCTCACCCAAAAATGATCCCTGCGGTCACTTCCTACAATAATTTGCTGAGCGGGATCATTTTGTTTTACGTGTAGATTAGTGCACACAATTCACTATATCCTAGGATGCTGCTCAAAAGCAACACGGTTCAGATACCGTTTACAACATCGTATGATTGAAAAGCTGATTGATTTTAGAGCGATTTTGGAATGAAATGGAGTGGATTTTGAGTAAATAAAGGGAGGTAACAAAAATCGCAAATTATGTTCAGGATTAACAAAATAAGCGATAATTACTACCTGCTTAAATAAAACTGCTCATAAGTTCTATAAATAGCTTCTTATTTCTTCACGAATCAATCGGATGCTTACAATTTCTATTATGTCATTAAAATCGAGATATTTATTTTGAATGAAGGTGTTGATCTTTTTTTTATAGTCAATTTGAAGCGTTTTTTAATGCTTTGAGTGAGTGTTTGGAATGAATGAATAGACCGATGAGTGGGCGATTTAGAATAGTATTAATTGAGACAAGTGTCGATTTCATGATGTTATTAAGTGTAAAAAATCTGGTGATTTTTTTTTTATTTTATTTTTTTTAATTTTTAATGACTTTTGATAAAGGTTGCTCTATGAAGTTAAAAATTGTGGTCACTTTCAACTGTTTTTGAACTGCTCTCATTTGATAGACTGACTAGCGAAGGTCAGCAAAGGTCAGATTTACTTTAACGTTTGGATTGACTTATTTTTGCTTCAAATACCGACCGATCAGTCTTTTTCAAATTCTGACTGATCTAAAGTTTGTATCCGTCACATGGAGCTAATGATAAATCAAACAGTTAGTTTCACTTTCCTTTGTTGTCCAAATATACCTCTGATCTAATTAAAGCCTTTATATCGCTGGACATGTTTCAGGTAAATTCCTTAAATTGGCCTAAATGAAAGAACCTTGATTGAAAGTTGAAGTCGTTGTTTGTCAGTCTTATTTTAGTACAGTTTACAACAACGTGAAATTGGCATGATTGTTGATTTTGGATATGATTTTGGAATGAAGTTGATTCACTGTGTGGATTGAGTTTTGAGTGAAATTCAAATGAGGTTATCCAATATTGCTAATTTTGTTTTTGATGTACAAAATTAGCGTCATTTATTACCTCCCTTTGATAAAATATACGTAATTATCTGTTTGTGTTGACCAATCATACCTTTTAAAAATCACACCAGCCAATAAAATCGTAGAATAATTTGATCTTTTGGATTAAATGTTGATCGATTTTAACGATTTCGAAATGTTTTATAATGATTTCGGAACGTTTTTGATTGATTCCGTGAGTGTTGAAAATGAATGAATGAAGCGCTGAGTGAGTGATATTGAATGGTTTTTCGCAGTGAGTGTCAATTTCACGATGTTTTTAACTGTAATAGTTTCAGTTAAGGTCGTCCATCAAAATGAAAAATGTGCAGGTTGGCATGACTCGTGTTTTCTCGGACAAAATCGGATTGAATTTTTCCAGCCTTATTCAAACAACAACAGATTTGGCAATTTTCTTTTCACACAAAGCAAAAGCAGTAACTCTATTGTCTTGTTCGTCAGGCTTAACGCTATTGACACAACCCTCATCTGCCCATTTATAGTTGTAGCGTTTAAAGAAAACGGTACAGGACTCGGATTGTCTGTTAGGTTCACCAGTGGCCCAGTCAGAGACTGAAATGTAAAGTTAGCTCAAGTAAGAACAGCCCTGCGTTCTAGGGGTCAAACGATGCATACTGTCTGACAATTATACCCCGCTTTGCACGATGACGTGCATGCAACTATTGGCAAATAGTTTGCACCGTTTTGTCATCCTGAACGCAGGGTCCCACTGTGCATGGTAAGCTTAAATCAGAAATGACGTTTTAAGAAGTAACGTTGATTCTTTGTAGTTCATTAAATAAACAAGAGGACACTGAGGGCCCTAAATCGCTCTATTGATATTTCAAGTAAATTATCATTAAGACTCCTTTTCCTGTGATATGGCATGAACCTTCCCATTTTCAACAGAGTTCATTCTTGTGACCTGGCAAACATTTTGACCAAATTTCATGAAGATTGAAACATATTTGTGGCTTCTGGAGTGTTAACAAGAAAATTGTCATTAAGGCCTCTTTTCTCATGAAATGGCAAGGACCCTTTCCATTTTCAAAAGAGTTTATCCTCATGGCCTTACAAACATTCAGACCAAGTTTCATGATAATTGGACCATATTTGTGGCTACTAGAGTGTTAACAAGAAAATTGTCATTATGGCCCCTTTTTCTGTGATATGACACCGATCCTTCCCATTTTCAAAAGAGTTTATTCTCATGATCTAACAAACATTCTGACCAAGTTTCATGAAGATTGGACCATATTTGTGGCTTCTAGAGTGTAAAAAAGAAATTTGTCATTAAGGCCCCTTTTCCCGTGATATGACACGGATCCTTTACACATGAGCAATTTTTACAACGGACCACCCAAGGAATATTTCTGCCAAGTTTGGTTGATTTTGACTCATAAGTTTAGGAGGAGATGTCGTTTAAAGAAAAACTTGACGCCGTGACGAGCAGACGGACTGACGGACAGATGGACAGACGGACGCCGGACATTGATCGATCACATTAGCTCCCTTGAGCACTTCGTGCTCAGGTGAGCTAAAAAGACGATATAAGGATAAAATAGGTTTAAGTCAATAGCGGTTTTTCGTAAACTGGCTATCATCATATTATATTTTCTAAACGCTAACCGGTTTTTGTCCGAGGATCGACAATTCTTAAAGCAACGGTAAGCGATACTTTATTATCACAGGTTTGTGATATTGACGAACGATGAGATCGATTTCTCACGAAATAATCACTGTCTTTACTTTAAGTATTTCGAAAATGGACTTACAAAAAGTTTAAATGGCAATTCAAAAAATAACCTTTGATCTAAATGTTTTAACCATTGTTGGTCTGCAGAATTTGAACAATCTTATTAAAGTCTATACATTTTGCTTTTAAAGGTTTTAACTGTACATATTTTGTTTCATTTTTTAAGATAAAGCCGCTTTTTAACATTTTTCCGTGATATGGAGGCTTGAGCACCTAGAAATCGATTTCTGGAATTTCTCGCGCCAATGTAGTATTTCTAGTATTGATTAGTATCACACCCTTCCCTAGCCCCCAGTTGCGAAATCAGGTTTATGATTATCCACCCATTGTCGTACGTCAAAAGTAAGGAAGCAAATGTGCAGTCGCCGGGGATCGAATCCGTGACTTCATGTGACTTCAAGTCTCGTAAGCTACCAGCTTCGCTTTGACGGCGTTTCACGTGTCTTATACATACCAACTACTGGATCACCGCTTGTTCTCCAATACTCGTCCACCCCATTTGTTGTATTTTGAAATGCATCATTCCAATAACCTGTTGATAGAAGGACATACTTTGGTCATAAATCGTATCATTCCTTCAATAGGGACCATCTAGTCAGACCGAGAGGGCTTACAAGTTCGAAGTTGATGAACTTATGTCACAGATGAAATGTAGATATTTCATCTGTGACATGTGTTAATCAACTTCGAAAGTAATCAAGTAATAGTAATAATTTGAATCCGTTTCTAGATGACAGACCTATGAATAGCTTATCAAGTTCAAATGGCACAAATCGTGCAGGATAACAAAAAGTTTACAAAAAAAGTAAAAAAGTTTTTCCGCCTTGTACATACGTGCACATATAAAACGGGGTACCATCCTTTAAACGAGTCGCGAAAGTTTTTAGCTCAAATTTAGTACTATGTTCTTTCCTTACCGAAACTCGGTTGTATCGCCCTGGTCTGTATGTAGTTCTTCACAAAGTTGAGTTCCTCAGCAGTATCTATCTGAACAAGGCTACTGTCATATACAATGGAATCAAACCGGTCACAATATATCTGATAGTAGGGAAAAACAGGAAAAATAGAATAGTTTAATTTAATAAAAAACACTCAGTATTTCAATAATTCGGCTAAAATTGCCTTTTTCAAGAAAATGGAAAATATTTTAACACTGAGTACATAATAATTTAAACTGATACAGCCATTTTAATTTATCTAATAAAACTAGATAAATTGAAATAGCTGTATCAGTTTAAATTATTATGTAGTATTGTTAAAATATTTTTCATTTTCTTGAAAAAGGCAATTTTAGCCGAAATATTGAAATACTGAGTGTTTTTATTAAATGTTTATTCTATTCCCTTCGGAATATTTCTGTATTATTGTATTAGAATATTTTCGTTTTTTAAAACAATGAATAATTATTTTCATCAGAAAACTAGTATAATTATTACAAATGGACTCATTTCTACCCTAAGAGATGATGAACATTTTAAGTTTGTAGCTACAAAATATATCAAAGTGTAAATTTGTTACACCATTTTCTTTATTCAAACCGATTGTGTACATGCAAATGTACAGTTAGTTACATCGTGAAATTGATATTCACCTCAATCAAAACCATTCTAAATCGCTCACTCAGCACTCCATTCATTCATTCCAAACACTCATTCAAACCATTCAAAAACGCTCAAACCCATTCAAAAATATAGAATCAACAACGTCATTCAAAATAAATTTTGATAGAGATAAATCTCGATTTCACTGACATAATTCCAATTGTTAGCGTCTCATGGGTTCTTGAGGAAATAGTTAGTTATTTATAGAACTTGTATACATTTTTTGTCAAAGGGAGGTAATCAATACCACTAATTTTGTTCATTCTGAACAAAATTTGCGATATAGGATTACCTCCCATTGAGTTCACTCAAAACTAGCTCTACACACTCATTCAATTTCGTTCCTAAATCATTCCAAAATCATTCACCTTATCAATGTCATGATGTTGTTAACTGTATTACAATCTCTTGTCATGAAAGGGACTTCGAGTTACAGGTTCTTTTAGAAAAGCCAAACGCTACAAATGCTCTAGATCGATTACATGAACTTTTGAGTTTTAGTAAAGCATAAATCATCAATATTTACTATGGTGCTTAACTTATTTATCGAAATTCAATTGAAAAAGATGTGCACAATGGGTTTTAAATTAAAAATCAAGTTTAATTCACGTAAAGGTCTTATCAAATGTGACCCGTCACGCGAAAAGGGACCATCAAGGTTATGCGTAAAGTGTCGACCCTAGTCAGACTACGCGGACGGCGCAGACTGACCAGGGTCGAAACTTTTCGCACTTAACCAATTTGCTGAATCTAGAATAATCAATATACCTTCCCATAAAAAAGTTTTGAAATGCGACCTCTGTTTGTCCTGTACTAGAATCAATCTCTTTCAAATATTTATTTTACGAAGTTCCTAGATGGTCCCTTTACGCGTGACGGGTCACATATACTTACTTTAGCTGCTCGATATGAGAATTCTATTTTTCCGAAATAGTAACAGCTATCACCAAACATTCCCCAACTGCCAGACGGGCAACCTAAAAAATAACGAAAAGAAAACAACAAAATGATAACGACCAATAATCTTGAAAGCCAATGTTTATAATTTTATCATTTAAAGGATGAAACTATAAAACTACGTATACTGGTAATAATAACATTTTCATAGGATTTTTGATTGATTTTTTTTACAAAAACACGCTCGAAATCACTGTTTTAAAACGGATTTTTAAATACTATAAAGAGACATACACCAAATTAGTTTTGATCCAAAGAAAAATAGAAATATTGAATACTCATAAATGCCATGACTATAGTTTGAAGTTACGCATCAAACGAACAACTTAAGCTTTTTTTTTCGTTTCTTTTTTTTACTTTTGGTTTAAACAATTATACCTACTCCGTAGACAAACAGTTCCGTTCATTTGGAAACCCTCGGCGCATTGACATATCTTTAACAATGGGTTACAGTACGAATATGGGTCCGTGCATCGTTCCGCACCACAGGTCACCCCTGGGGCTAAAACTAGTAAAAAAATTCATTACCAGACAATCCGCATTTTGACAGGTCAACTCATTCGGAACATCACTCGGCCATTTCCGTAAACTGCAACAGACCTCGGATGAATGTATGGCGGATGGGTATGTAACAACATCGTGCATTTCGTTAGGCGGAAAAAGTGTAAGAAAGACTAGCACTGTATATTTATATCTTTTACAGAAAATAACGGCTGAAAAAGTCTTAAGTTTTGAGAATGACGAATCATTCTCAAAAATTAAGATTTTTTTCAACCGTTATTTCAGATTCTAAAGATATTATATTAGGATACGATGGTTTCACGTCAGAGACTTAAACGAGTAAAATAGTCCGTCTATGTACATCCGAGGTTGATCGTGAGATTTTCCGAGTGGTGTTCCGTAAGGGGTCAACTGTAATAACTTACATAGGCGACAATTCAAAGTACGTTTAAATGAAATACATATTGAGCGTCTGTAAAATTGGAGGAAAGAAAACATTGCAAGATAAATACATATTGCTTGTGATGATCCACATATTGGATTGCAATTTTTCCCCGGTGGGTTTTAACAGGACTGCTCTAGTATTCTGTTAAAAAATCTTTTTCGTTTCTACTGATTTGAATTATCCCTTGCATATTTGTCCTATTTTGTTCAGGATATAATTTTGGTTTTTCGTCTGTACGAAAGCTAAAGTGTCTATAGTTGCCGTAGGAAAAACGTATCCCAAATATTTCCCCTCTAGAACGGTTTTATTATTGACTTTGATCTTTATTTCAATCAAAAGATAAAACAATCTTAACGGAATCCCAAAACAAAACAGAACAGAATATGGTATAATTGGGAAATTATTTACGAAATACATTTATGTGTGAGCAGAAATAGCACTTCCGGCAACATTCACAAATAAGATAAGAGAATTTTGAAAATGGCCTCAAAATTTTCAGGATTATTGTTTTTGAGAGATAGATGGTCTTTTCAAATCAGGAAGTGATATGCAAACTATGAGGTAATTGATAATTAAGTTTTTGTCGCCATTTGATCCCTATATATCTAAAGGAAACAAAAGCGTAACGACTACAGCCTAAAAGCGTAATTCAAGAGCAGTTTTAGCACTTTGGCTTCCAGTCACATTCTATCTTTAACATATTTGTGTGGGTTCTATTTTTCACCTATCATAAAAATGGAACTTTAAACAACACTAGATCTTATAGTCGGAGTTTTAACAAAAATCTTTTTTCCACGGCATAGACGTTTTACCACCATCCGAACACATTTACTAACCTTGGGTGCACGATGCATTAAGAGGCTCAGACCAGAGACCTGAGGGTTGGCATTGGATAGTCGACACCGACGACGACTTATACCCGTCATCACACTGTAGCACTGCCTGGCTCCCGATACCAGTACCTTGTAACACCACAAAATGGCCATGTGAGATGGATTTGTTTGGGTTTCCACATTCTGTTGAGAAAGAAAAAAGAATCAATAATAACTATATGACAACGACAAGAACACGATCATCTCCGCAAGGTTAGGCTGCAGGCCCTGGACAATAAAACATTATAAATAGGAAAAGGGAAAATAATTATTCCCAGATGTGTTCTAGTTATCTTCCTTTATTGTATAGGTTTTTTTGACAATTTCTCGAGCGGTGCATTTACGAGTGCAAATATCGCATTTGTTTTTTTTCACGAAATGGGATGAATTTTATCTTACAAACAAACGGTTATTTCTTTTCTTTTAAACAAAAATGGTGTCATTGCCTACAACAAACTCTGTCTCTCCGTCTGTTTCTCTGTCTGATTCTATCTCCCTGTCTATCTCTTCCTGTCTCTGTCTATTTGTCCGTCTGTCCGCCTGTGTCTGTCCGTCTGAATCCCTCTGTGTCTCTTTGCCCCCCCCCCCCCTCTCTCTCTCTCTCTCTCTCTCTCTCTCTCTGTCTCTCGCTAGCGAGCGAGCGAGCGAGTGAGTGAGCGCGCGTGCTTAACGATATTCATCTGTGTTTGAAAGCTAATGAACAGTTTCGCACAAAAGAAATCTTCTAGTGCGGCAAGTAATTATTTGCTAGATCTATTAAAACAACTTGTCTTTTGATCTTTTTTTCTATCTTTTCATCACAAACATGTATTCAGATACCTTGGGTCAACAACAAACCGTTTCAATCCGTTCAAAAATGCACAATTTCACGGCTTACAGCACTTTGCTTTATTTAAAGATAGATTCTGTCCACTTACCAGAGGCAAAACAAGAAATGTTATATGTGTGATTTAACGGGCTCCAATGACCGTTACCATCACAGAATATTTCATACTTGAGGTTCGGATCTGGGTACTGGGTGTAGCCATTTGAACATTCCAATGTTGCTTTGGGTATGGCGTTTGGATCGGTAGAATGTAAGAAGAATTGTCCGTTTTGTATGCTTGGGAGCCCGTCACATGCTGAAATGTTTGGAAATTGCCTTTTTGATGGACAGGTCAACGAGACAAACGACATTCTTAGTCATGTCCTTGCCGTTACAGTTAATTATATCGTGAAATTGACATTCACCTAAATCAAAACCATCGCTGACTCAGCGATCCAATCATTCATTCAAAACACTCACTCAAACCATTCCAAAAACGCTCAAACCCATTGAAAAATACGGAATCAACAACGTCATTCAAACTAAAGTTTGATGGAGAAAAATCGCGATTTCATTGACATAATTCTAATTGCTAGCGCAACATAGGTTCTTGAAGAAATAGGAAGCTGTGTATATAACACGTGTGCATTTTTTATAAAAGGGAGGTAATCAATATCGCTAATTTTGTTCACCCTGAACAAAATTTGCGATATAGGATTACCTCCCATTAAACTCGCTCAAAACCCGCTCCTCACACTCATTCAATTTCATTTTAAAATTATTCCAAAATAATTCACCTTATCAATTTCATGATGTTGTTAACTGTACCTTAATTATTCACGTACTTGATTTAGTATTGCCATGTCTTTTATTCTAGAAAATCTAAGTTTAGTTGATCCTATCTAAACGACTGCCTCTTTTATGCAAACAGTGTGATTTGAAGAAAATATTGTTCATATCTAAATGACATCGAGCGAAATATTCCGCTTATTTTGATAATCTTTTCAAGGACTATTTAGTGTTAAAGCATAAAAATTAACAACGTGCTCATATTGGTATTTATGGAAGTAAAAAATTCAGAATGATAGGGTAATTATTATCGACACCCCCTTTACCAAATTTCAAAAGGAAGTTTTACCCCTAAAAATTGATTGGTTAACCATTTTATGCCAAATGACTAAATTTTAGTAGTTGACTTCATAAATTTCATATATTCTGCATGGATGAAAAAATGATTTCATACCGAAATGAAAAAAAATGAGGGCGCATTTATTTTTCAATATTTGCGCAAAAAGTAGTTCAATTTAAAAAAAAAAGGTCCAAGATGTAGTAAACTTTTTGCAATTTTGACCCCGATTTCATCAAATTATACGATATGTAGAGAGATTCTTGTTTCTCTTCATAGAGGTATGAAGCTTAAAACTTAAACACAAGTCCGATTGGCGCATTCATGCAGTGTGACATGGTTTCGTACCCTCGTGAATTCAAATCACATGAACTTCGTTTTAAAAAAGGTAATAGTCACAGTGATGCATTTCTGTTAAATTGCAATTGATAATATCGTGAGATTGACAAGATGAATGGTTTTTTAATAATTTTGGAATTAAATTGAATGGGTGTGTGGTGCGAGTTTTGAGTGAATTTCAAGGGAGGTAATCCAGTATCTCTTATTTTGTTCAGGGCGAACAAAATTAGCGATATTTATTACATCTCTTTGATAAATTTTGCATACAAGTTCTAAAAATAGCATCCTTTTACTCCAAGAATCAATCAGACGCTAAGATTTCAAATATGTCAGTGATATCGTGGATTTTATAAGTTACATTTATTTGGAAAGTAGTTCTTGGCCTTATCATTTGTATTGATTTTGGAGAGTTTTTGAGTGGTTTGAGTGAGTGTTTGAAGGAATTGATCGATTTAGAATGGTATTGATTGAGTTATATGTCAATTTCACGATATCATTTGCTGTATTACACGGTCAGAATTTCATTTCGCCTCGCCCAAACTGTTGGATCGGTAGCCACGCCCCTTGGCCTCCGAAACACCACTCAAACCACTCGGTAACCTTCGGCGATTCTACATAGACCTCAGGAATAGTACGGGCGCTGCTATGAAAGCGCGTCATTTCGCACGTGGGTTTATATGACGTCACAAACATCAATGATCCTTTTAAGGATGACGATGCATATTTAATTAATCAAGGATAGACTAAATAAAAGTGGCCATATTATACAAAACGCAGTATGTTACTGCATTTTGTTATCAAATTATAATATGCCCGAAATTTTGGACAGATGATTGGAAAGAATAAACCTATTGTGATTTTCTTCACGCGTATTAAATAACCGAAGTACCACAGGAGACCGAATTTCCTAAAATATGACATAGAAATACTACACTGACTTACGTCAAAGGTACTTTCCAGTATACGGAAAAGTCCGAGCGATGTTCCGAATGCATTTAAGGGAGTTGGTCCGTAATAGTTCCGAAACGTTTCGGAGTAATGTACTTTTACAGCGTTAACTGAAGTTTCCTGATGATTACATTAGGAAACCTTTGGTAACATTACTAAAGATCATGAGTTCCGAATTGTTAGTTGCACAATGATGTATTCCCTTAAATTGAAAATCAAAGGACTAAAAGGCATACTTATATTCATATATTCCATTTCAGCAAAAGACTGTTCTTAGTCTATATACAATATAGTAAAAAATAGTTTAAGCCAGAATGATTGTATCAAACTACTTACAAATACATTTCGGCCCAAAGTATCCAGGTAAACAAACACATGAGTTCGGTTCCACACATTTTCCACCATTCGGACATGTCGTTTCGCCAAAACAAATTGCTGCAAAAGTGAAATTGCCACTTTTGTTGAATGATACATAATTATACAACTGCACATACCCTAAATAACTACAGATTGTGATTAGTTATACTTTAAAAATCGAAACTCTACTGTATATCTCTATTAAAATAAAAGTATTTAAAAATGAGATCGATTGAAAACATTCGTGACAAGAAGGCTATCAAATCACAAGAATATACAAAATGTTGTTGATGATAGAAAATACCCTTTATGTTTCAGTATAGCTAAGAGTGCAAACACTGTATTCGGTACATCACTCGGCCTTCTCCGCAAACTGGAAAGTACCTCGGACGTTAATGTAGTAAATTTTGGTCATTTTTATGACCCGCTTTCATGGACATGCTCGTATTATTATCGGTGTCTATTCCGTAGAATCGTCGAGGGTTCCCGATTTGCAAACATTGTTTACTCAGAATAAAAAAGAAGAGTTATGAGAAACAAAGATGTGTATTATCATTACACAAAGTGCTTTTTCCAATTCTTTTTATCACGTTTACTGGTCTCAGGGCCCAAGACTAACCATGTTTTATCTTATAACTATACAAGTATCCGTATGATAACAACCCGTATGATATTTTTTATGATATCACATAGTTATTTTTAGAACAATAATATCATACAGTTATTTTTAGAAACTAGCATTTAAGTTAGAAACATCGACTAAAACAAGACAAAAAGAGGTTATAAGATAAATATAATACGTACTAAGTGTATTGTATGAAAAAATATCTAACTCGGTTGTGAGAATTGGTAATTGTCTCGGCAGAGCCTCGACAATGATCAATTCTCCCAACCTCGTTAGATATTTTTTTCCATACAAAACACTAAGTACGTATTATATATGTAGCGAACAGATCAAGAAATCGAAGATACCTAAGGTTAAAAAATATAACAGCTTTTTTCTAAAAAATTAGAGGTGGACTAACGTGTTATACAGTCATCACCGGTATATCCCTGACAGCAATCTTTTTTGTAGCATGTGTCCTGACACACATATGGCTCTAGTCTAGGAAACGAAAATGAAGCGAAACAAATTCAGAAATTATTCTAGAAAGCATTATGGAAATGAGACCGTAATAGTTTGTATAAGAATAACATTTGGTCTAATTTTTCAATCGAAACGTATTGTAATTCAACCAAGGTAATTATTTCAATTGAATCGACTTTTTTTTGAAAATTCCCTTCCCCGAATATTGACTTTGCAACTTTTCAAATATAGCCTCGTATAATCTTTTTTTAAACGTGCTTGTGATCATTCTAAAATAAAAGAAAACTCTTGAGATGAATCAGTCCTTAAATGGAAATGATGTATGAAATTCAATTATAATATGACCTACGTCGTGGGAGTAGAACAATTAGTGGAACAACTATGCAAATGAGCTAAAAACGAATAGCAACGTTATATTTTCAATGTTGGGAAAGTGACGTCATGATGGATTTACTGACGTCATTTCACAAATGGCGTTTCATGTTTCGCGAAATAACTGGAAATGATAGATATCGTAATTTCCTTGTTTTATCACAAAAATTCGGGTCAAAGTACAAAAAGAATATCATCTTATACCGAATTTATTAAAATCATCATCTAAAGTACATAAAAACTCGGCGCAGCCTCGTTTTTATCTGTTTATAGATGACTCGTTTAATATAGTAGGTATTCAATGTCCACTCATTCAATATCCTCTTATTCTTATAAGGTAAAAAATCGATTTACATGAATTTGCCGACTAAATATTGCTTTCGGTGGCTTTCGGTTATTTTTCATTAAAAAGGTTGAAAAGAACGCGGATTATCAAAATAGTGAATACATAAATGATTGTGTCTATGGCTTTTTAAGAGTGCTCTTCTTTAGAAATACCTGGATTTGTAGCATTCAGACGTTCCACACATTCCTTTGTATGTATTATATCTGTAGCATGTGGACTCACAAGGATACTGCTTTGTACAATAGCCTGCAATACTTGGTCTGTAATAGACGGTATGTATTATCAAAAGGGGTCATTATGGATTTTGTCATGGAATTTTCATAGGCCGAGTTTGTGTAGAATAGAAATGTAATTTGGTGCG
Organism: Fragum whitleyi; assembly: GCA_948146395.1. Taxonomy (NCBI): domain Eukaryota; kingdom Metazoa; phylum Mollusca; class Bivalvia; order Cardiida; family Cardiidae; genus Fragum; species Fragum whitleyi. The sequence continues at coordinate 54,667,650 of OX411548.1, read as the reverse complement.
TTTATAGATATCACCGAAATGGAAAATATAGTAACACATTTCTCCTCTACTAATATCTTAAACATCATTCGTTGTAACAGGGGCAAATGCAATATAATAATATTTGATTTCGGCATCATAAAAGTTAACCTACACTTGTTAAATTGTAAATCGTGTTTTCGTGGTTGATAAAGTGTTTTTTTAACGCAGCCGAAGTACCTAACAATTGATTTCTAGTATTTCAAACAAATATCATTACATCCTTTCCAAGCCTTCAGCTGCTATTCTACTTAGGTTCACGGTTATCCACCTGTTCGCGGGAGGCAAAAAGAGAAAATGTAAATTACAATATATCCATTTGTTATCGCGCGTAATAATTGGACTGACAGGGCGTGGCTTAGCCGTGACGTAATTTGGCGTAAAAATACTTTTCAACATAATGGGCTCTTTCAAAAGATTGTCAGAGAAAATCGTTAACCCTATCCCAAAACCAAATGGGTAAACGTTCTAAGCGAAATAAAACATACTCATGTCATCGTTTGGTTACCAGATCATTATCCAAGCTGAAGTTACGAAAGTTCGGTTACCCATTTACGATACCAGGGCAAAAATCACGGATAATGCCTTTTTCTAAACTAGATCAAATTTTTAAAATAATTTTCTATCATAAAACCTTATCATATGTGACCCGTCAAGCGAAAAGGGACCATCTGGGTAGTACGTAAAGTGTCGACCCTAGTCAGCCTGCGCGGATTGCGCAGACTGACTAGGGTGAACACTTTTCACACTTATCTAATTTTCTAAATCAAGAATGCTCAATCTACAATCCTGTGCAAGAATTTTTGAAATGCAACACCTGGTTGACCTTTACTAGAATCAATCTTTTTTTCAAATATCTATTTTACGGATTTTCTAGATGGTCCCTTTTCGCGCGATGGGTCACATATTATATAATGAAATATTTTTTTTTAGAAATATTTTTCACTTACCTTATAAAACAAAGCAGAAAGCACGTTAACAATTTCCATGTAACTACTGCCATATTTAAGATTTCGATATCTGTAAAAGTGCACTTTATCAAAGAGCGAATAACAACGAAAAAAAGGTGAACATACCTCTTCGGCTTAGCAACATTGGTATCACTGAATTGACCAAATGGTGACCATCCGGTGACGTAATAGTAGTATACCAGAAGGTGTGAATACAAATGAACAGGGGCCCGTTTTACTGAACTTCTTACGAAAAAATTGATCGTTAGTCAAAATCACAAATCGTACCTGGTGTTTTCATTCATGATTAGATTCTGCCTTGTAATTCTCATTGGAATCGTCTTAAGAAGACGGTTCCTATGGGATAGTGCATGGTAGAATTCCTTCTTTAAGTCCTACTGTAGAAGCAACTTAAATGTCTGACTTACACAAAAAATGATTGTATGATGTTTTTATGATTTTCAATTTAAAAAGATGATAATAGTTCTTTATGCAATTACCTCGGGTTTTTTCGGGGCACTGATTTTTAAAAGTCAAAAATCTAAGAGTCTTAAGAGTCTTAAGCTCACGTAGGGGTAGCAGAGACTCAAACTAATCGTATGTGAGTACCAAGGAACTCTTGAGATCAACTTCAGAAAACAAATTGAAGACTGTTTAAAACAGTCTCCATTCGTTTCTAAAGTTTGGCGCGGAAAAAAATCTACAGGTGTTTACTGAAGATTCGCCCAAGTTTTTTTTACCAGTCTAAACTTCATTTTGAAAATGTATAAATAGAATTCGCTATTTTGACTCGTCGATTGTATACACGAACGTATTGTAATTATATCAACATGATCAATGTTTACATATCAAATGGTATACATTCAAATCAGGGAATCCAAGACTTAAAGCAGGGATTCCTACGGCCACAGTTATTAAGTTCTTGGTACCACATTTTGTTGAAATCAGTTTAAAACTCGACTGTCGTTGTTCTTGCTTTCCAGCAAGTCTCGGAAAAACCGAAAACTTTCATTCAATCAAATCTTTGTACAACAGTCAACAAAAGGACGAACGAAATCGGCTGTTGTACACAGACTGGCTGCTGTGTGAGAAAAAAAGAATGAAAAATTGGGTTCGAACAAAATACAAAGACTTTTGTGCTTAACGAAAGAAATTAAAACAATAAATCGAACCAGTTCAAGACCGTTCTTGTTTTCATTTTTAATAAGAAATCTATGAGAGAATCATAGATTCTATATTATAGAAGTATTCAAAGATATTTGAAGCTGACTTTTTTATTAAAACCATCTCACTATTGTTGTGACTTCAAGCATTATCGTAAACAGAAATTTTATGACATTTGAATATTTCCTTCGATTGGTCATTTAATTTTTTTTTATCAACATCATCGATCTGTTACTGATATATCGCTTAATATTTAGTTAAAATTTCATATCATTCTGATTTTGATCGGCTCAATACGTCCTACTAGGCCAAATAAATTTGCAGGAAATTGACGACAATTCCAAGATAGGTAGTGTATGCAAAGCTAATTTTTAAATCACCTTCCTGTTTTTCAAAATTTTGGACCTGTCTAGATTCAAAGGATTTGCAGACGAAAATTAACAGTGGATTAAATTTGAAAAATAACCATTCAGTAGGGTAGAAAATAGTGTGGAAAAAGAAGAAATTGCTTGTCAGAAGCAATTTTTTCTTTTTTCACAAAGTTTACTCAATCATAAAATCACAGGCACGTAAGAAGCAGGGATTAAACAGCAAAGGGTTAACAGAAATAAGAGCGTGTCCAGTTACCAAAGAAGTCGTTAAGCACACACTTTCTGTCACATTTATGCTAATGCAAAACAGACACGCTCTAAACTTGAACCAAGTTATGAAGTTCCTTGCTTTTATCAATCTTCTTTATGAGATGGGACTGTGTTCATCAAGTTTTGTATTCTGATTTATCCCTCAACCAAAAATATTTTTTATTATGCAGATATTTTGTCACCTTCCGCTCAATGTAAGCCGAGATAAATTTGCTTTGACATTGTGGATAAAACTACATTATTGCTTCAAGATATTTCAATGTAAGATATGAAGAGATTATTATTTGATTACGTGGCGGTATAAGACTCAAAACATAATATCATCTATGCTGTGATTAGGTTTTAAGTTTCATTTCTCCATGAATTTAACAACAAGTTGTTTCATCTCTTAAATGAATCTATGAAAATTTTGTCAAAAACATGTCAAAGTTATAATTCACTCTACGCAAATTCAAACAAGAGGGCCATAGTGGCCCGAAGTTCACCTGAGTTAACTGTTGTAAGATCTGACTTCTTAACCTAATTTTCACCACATTTGATCCAAATTCAAAATTGCCCTAGATTTCATCAAGATAATCATTCTAACCAAATCCAGTTTATTGGGCAAAACATATGGCCTCTAGAGTGTCTAAAATGTTTTACTAGGATTTACCCCGTTGACCCCGTTTTGACCCCAATCGACCAAATTTCAAACTTGATGTAGATTTCATCAAGATAATAATTCGGATCGATTTTGAAGTTGATCAGGCAAAAATCATGTTCTCTAGAAAGTCTACAAGGTTTTTCTAAGATTTGAACTTTGACCTCATTTTTGACCCCAGTTGACCCAATTTCGAACTATCAAGATAGTCATTCAGGCCAATGTTCATGTTGATTGGGCAAAAATTAGGCCCTCTAGAGTGTCTACAAGGTTTTTCTAAGAATTGATCCCTTAACTTCATTTGTTTCCCAAATCGAATGTTTTTTACTTGACCTAAATTTTATCAAGAAAATCATTCGGACCTAATTTCCAGTTGACCAAATTACGAAGTTGACATAAATATTATCAAGATATTCATTCTGACTAAATTTCAGGTTGATTAAGCAAAAAACACAGCCTCTAGAGTGTGTACAAAGTAATTGATGACGACGCACGACGGACAACGTACGACGGACAACAAGCGACCACAAAAGCTCACCTTGAGCACTTCGTGCTCAAGTGAGCTAAAAAGCCGTTTAAAACATGCAATGTCACAATGGTATGAATTAATTTTTACCGTGTCCATCGAGTTTGGGCATTCTATAATGATATTTTCGTTTTCTCAATGAAAACAGATTTGAGTTCGCAGCTATTTCATAATCTTGCGCACAAGGGAGTCCCATACGGTATATTTATCATTACGGATTAATCTTTACTTTTTTGCTCCTTATACATGTATTCTGAGATATGAAAAGAGTATTATTTTTTTCGCGGAGGTGTGAAATCAATAACCTTATCACACTTATGTATGAACCCGTTTCGCGTATCTTACAGCGTGGTTAGATTTCAAGTTTATACCTCCACAAAATAGAAAACAATGAACTTAAAAACCCTACCCAAACTGGTGTATGCTTCGGGAATTCATACACCTTATTATTGAACTCATTCCTCGATGAAAGAAATAAAAATCTCTCTACATATCTCAGTGGACCTCTTACAGCCGTCAATTGATTGGCTGATACGATGACCCATTTAACCATGAAGTGAACACTTGACCTCTGTCATTTTCAACTATAATTGTAACTTTTTCGATTGATTGATTGATTGATTGAATGGAGTTCAACACCGCTTTCAACATTTTTCAGATATATCGCGGCGGCTGGAGCACCTAACGATGGATTGCTGGTATTTCTCTCAGCAGTACAACCATCACATCCCTTCCTAGCCTCCAGCTGCTATCTCACATAGGTCTACGATTATCAACCCATTGGTGAGAGACAAATAGTTGTAAAAAATGAGTGCCGCCGTCGATGATCGAACCCGGGACCTCTACATTGACAGTCCGACGCGCTAGCAACTGCGCTATGACGACGGCTGTAACTTTTTCGAAGATAGGCAACCAAAGCGGTAGCTTTAACCATCCCTGCGTTTTAACTTTTTGAAAATTATACCCCGAGTGCAAAGCGTGGTATAATTGCAATGCCTGTACCGTTTTGTCATTCTGAACCCAGGACAGATTTGAGACACCAAAACCAACTTCCCTTACATTGAGCTTTATTTAGAAGTAGATTAAAAAGTTGAGAGAATTCATCATGACGAGGCTTTGTCGAGTCATGATAATTTCTTACAGCCGAGAGCAGGTAACATTGACGTATTTCTCTGTTGATCATGCAATAACTTTGCAGGGTTTTAATTTCAGGAAACCAAATGGGTTAAAGCGAAAGATTTCCTGGGTGTATATCAAGAATATGCGAATTAATTCTTAAAATAGACTGCCTGAAATCCTTATGCTACCAGGCAGGTGATATCAGGTTAATACAGGCTTCACTGAACATTAATGAAAAACATCTAGTATAGTGGAAATACTTGATAAATCTTTTTTGAAGTATCCATTCTCCAAAATAAATCCACATAAACTTAAAAATCGGCACCAATTATTCACGTGGTTCATGCTGGGACTTGGATCAGCTAGTGTTACCAGACATTCTCATCAGATCCTTCACTGCGTGTAATGAGGAATGAATTTAACCTAATCTTAGATCAAAGGTATCTTAATCTAACCAAGATTAGCTACATTCTTCTTATCAACCAGTTTATCAAAAATCACTAAGACCCGACTTCTTCTATGCAGATGACAGATTTCATTGGGGAGGTCAAATATAGTTAGCTACATTCTGCTTCTTATCAACCAGTTTATCAATCAAAGTGCTGTCAGCACTGTAAATCGTACATCATTGAGAGGCTGGGATAGTGCAATAGTTCGCCAATCAAAAGGGCTCAAATTTGGACAATAAAAGTTGGTAAAATCTTTAAATTTGTGAGTTTTTTGTCTTAACACTCCATCTTTTCGAGGACATCGCCAGCTCATCCAACCTCGTGGGTCCGATTTTGAAAGTTTGCTGATTCGATAGCCCTCTGCTAGTCTAAATTATTTCTTAGCAGATTTTTACGTTGTTATAATGAGCACGCGCCAAGCTAAAAGCTTGTCTGTTAATATTATTCCTCTCTCTATAGAGTTTAAAAGCCTGTTTAGCAACAAACATTTTTCATTTAACTATTTACAATTTTGATTACCAACATGTTTGTATTTCAAGCATTGGGTTTTCCCAAATACTGTATATGCATTTTCCCTCAAGAAACACGTGAAATCGCCAACTATGCTATTTATATCTTTGGTTTCTGACAAATCGATTAAATCTAGCAGCACTCTATGATTATTCATGAGTTGTTCTAAAAATAGATCGCTCTTGCTGCTATCCTAGGGGAAATTCAAATGGCAGCCCGAGAGACGCGTGAGATGATGTAATAATCTAAAATTGACTGTAATATGCATGCGCAGAAAAGACATTCATGTGAACGGAGTTACCCACTGGTGGTAGTAAACAAACTTCTAATTTACCGCTACAATAATTAATTTACCATGAAATATCGTTATCCCATTAAGAAATGTGATAAACTCGTGCAAAATACTATATAAAATAAGAAAAAAAGTATTTGTTATTTAAAGTAATAGAGAATATTTATTTTTTTGTAATCGAATTGTTGTGCACTATTCTCGACGCCATTTTGGAACCCAAGTATTATTGATCTACAATGACCTGGCACTCATTAAATATTCCTTTTGACCCCAATTGATAGTCGGATATTATGTTTCTTAATATAGACTTAAACTCGCGAAGTTTAGATCCAATGGAATGTATTATATCTGATCACGCATACGGAAATTTAGTGCAGGTGGTTTGGCTGTTATCCCAAAACCGAAATGACATGGGTTCAAGCCGGGACGTGATCAATTATAATTCCATATTTTTACGGCAACACTGTTTTACCTATTTTGAGACAAAAGTGTAGCATTAGACTAACAGTGTTCTGACAGTCAGACTTTTTTTGTCATAAGATTTTATCAATGCAAAATGCTGTCCATTCATCACTGTAAATAATAAAAGTGAATTATGGAAACAATAACAATAATATTTCTCGTTTTGTATTTCATAAAACATCGCAAGCGAAACAGAACAATTGAACTTTTGAAATGTATCTATAACCAAAAGATGAAAAGTATTTTTTTCTTGGTCATTTTACAATTTATGACGGTATAAAAATAAAAGCCTATGTTTGGTTTGATTGCGCTTATCGAATTCCCTTTTAGGCGCGATAACGTTATTAATGTAAAACATTTGATTCTTATCGTATCTTATAATTTAATATCATGAAGCAAGTTAGATTTCTATTTGGACTAACTTTTAGTGCAAGTTTACTAAATACTAAATGTTATTTTCATTGGGGTATGAAACTCTTTTTTTTCGGGCGATCAGAATACAATAGTCTTGGTTGGTGCAACAATAAAAATTGAATTATATAAGGAAGATAAAAAAATAATTGCAACTGACAAACAATAATAGTAAAGGAATAATTAAAAGGGTCAATGTAAGACATAAATGAAAAAAATATAATAATCACACGGATTAAAATATGTATCCCTGTCGGTTATCGAACTCGACCCGACAAGTGAACGCTTTACGGGAAGGCGACTGTAACCAATATACTACAGCGACTTATTCAAATTATGTGAGATAGTATGAATAAATTGGTAAAACGTAAGTTTACACTGCGGATATACTCGAGTGCTGGCGAAAGTTAATGAGTGCCAGGTCATTTTAGATAAATAATAACACCGGCCTGACCCAGGATCAGAAGCGTCGAGGTTGAAAGGTTACAATGACATCACTAGTGTCTAAACCGAGGCCGTTCTGATGGAAACCCGGTTAACTCGGGTCGAAACCGAGTCCGATATGAACTTACCCCTATTTCAGTTTATCGTATGTTTTTGTCGGTTTATTTGTTGTTGAATATTTTTTCTTCATACTCAAATTTGAATTTAATGAAAATAGGATTGGAGCGTGATCAGAGTGTTCATTGAAATCAAATATTTCAAAATTACAAAATCATTTCTATTTGTTAACACATGCGAAAAAAAAAGTAAACTTCCCACGCTCCCTGTTTGAGTGCAGACGACTATTGACTAATGATAAACAAGTTAATTGACACATTTCGAGCAGACGATGTCCATTTGCATCTATACCACGTGGTCTGAATTTACGCGTGGGTTTTGACCGAGTGATAATCATAACAGAATTTGATTGGTTGTCAGCCCTACAACTGGTAAATGACCGTTCGAGAAAGTTCAGAGCAGTAATATTGTAAGTGCTACAAATTAATTATACAGTTAACCTATTGTACGTTTCAACTCCTTTACTCAACCGAAAATCTTGTTATAAACACTGAAAATACTAACTGGTAATTACTAAAAGCGAAAATTACATCAAATTTTGTATTAGCCTCTTCTTTATTTGTCGAAAAGTAAATAAGGTATAAACAAAGTTTGTAGATTGTGACTGAAAAGGCCGTTTCTTCGGTGTTTGAAAACACATAATTTGGTTTGAACACATTGCTCAGAAGATAATGGTAAAAATGTAGTGGGTCAAACAGACTGGATTTCTGGAAAACGGTAGATATAAATCTACTGCTTCGCAGTACGATTTAAAAATCAGTAAGAGCCCGTTTCTTATTTGTAGATGACAGATTAATTAGTGAGGCCAAATATCGTAGAACAATTGTTTATGTCAACCCAAGTAACGCAAACATGAAGCGACTAATTTAACAAAAAAAAAATGTCATTTTCTTTGGTAAATCCTTTTTCGGTCTGACATCATTTTTGATCAGCATTTTTGGGAAAACAAGATTACTTCATAAAGAATGAAGAAAATATATACAGACGCTTTGGTCACAAAATGAAATAGAAGAAACATGATGATGATAAGAAATCGTTTTCTGAAACCGATAATCACAATAAAACATAATTCAGATTGATCATTGTTTGTCATGAGAGAAAAGAGAAATCAACAATTTAAACACAGCAATGAAATTTCATGGGGAACCTCAAAGAATGCAAACTCTATGATAGGGTCACATTTTGTCAACACCTTGTTATATGGAATAAGAATCGTTATAAAATCCAATCGCCTCTTACCTATACGTATACATTATAATCTGTTTATAATATTGGTCTATATGGTGGAATGGGGTTAAATTCGGACCCTTTGTCTTAGAATATGAAGGGAAATTCTTAAAAAATGTTGTGCTTATCATAATCTGTGTTTAATAGACGTTTAAAAGACCCCAGAGCTAAAATGTCCCATTTTGATTTTTAAGCATTAGTGTGACCAATTTAAAGTGTAGTTAAAGATTCGCACTTCTGAAATGTATTTGTGACTCTTCACGAGAAAAGGGACCATCTAGGAACTCCGTAAAATAAACTTTTGAAAATGGGAATGGTTCTAGTGCAGACAAACCAGAGGTCGCATTTGAAAAATTCTTTCACGGTTAGGTAGATTGATTATCATAGATTCAGAAAATCGGTTATGTGCGATAAATTTCAACCCTGGTCAGTCTGCGCATTCAGCGCCGTCTGCCTATGATCGACACTTTACACACTACCTAGAAAGATCATTTTTTGAGTGACGGGTCAAATTCATTTTCGCGATCAAGAGATCCTTTCAAGAAGTACAGAACATAAAGAGACTGGTGAATTTATTGAAACTTATCATACATTTAAAATTTTTTGCACACCTATTTTCCCCTTTTTAAAACAAAACAAAACAAGAAAAAACAACAACATCCGCTTCATCGGCTAGGACAAAAACTATCTACAGGAATGTAGCGGTGATAATAATATTCGGTGTCAAGATAGAGAGAGATGGTTTGACTGTCAAAATTGATGAAGATAACCACTGTGCTATATAGAAATACAGAAAAGTGTAAAGTATACCTGTTTTATTTTGTTAAAAATACATGACAATATTTTTGGCCACAATTTTCAAACGGAATATAATAAAACAAAACATATTTGTAAAACATTTATGGCCCCCATAAAAGCAGGTCAATAGCCTATTCTTTGTCAATCTACAGAGGGCAATGACTCACACAATGTGATGAGTAGAGTTATGTTTTTTGTGAAATGCGCTTCTCCTCCATGGGATATATCCACCTGTGAAGTTTCATGATTCTAACTTGTATACTTTATGAGTAACGGACGGACCGACCTACCGGCTGACTGACCGACCGACCGACAAGTACAAAGCAATATACCCCCTCTTCTTCCAAGGGGGGGGGGGGGGGCACAATAAAATTAAACGTTTTCCTTTTTCTAAAAATGTATTAAATATCTACGCTTTTGTAAAAAAAACTGCAAATATGCGGCAAACTACATAAGTTCTATAAAAATGATCCCTCTTACACTTATCATGAAGTATTGTATTCAGCGGCCATTATGAGTGACCGCATTTTGGTGGTCCCTTCAGACTAATTACAAATGTAAGTGATCGCTTAAAACAAGTTTGACTGTAAAATGTTCTTTCACTTCAGCGGAAACCAGTCGGGTGTTCAAAACTGTACACCCTAGTCATAGCACAATGTGGTATTGGCTTCTCACTTGATTCATTATACCTGACGTTTTGTTTACTAAAACAAGTTTAAGTGAGTGATCAAAAGTCAATTTTGTCTATACCTGTATAGACAAAATTGACCTTTGATCACTCACTCTGAATTGCAGAACTATACTCTTATCATTCCAAAATACACGTTCTCAAAATATCACGCACGAGCCTTTTTAACAAAATTATAACAAACGAAGTGATTCTATGATAAGTAGGCTGTTTTTGTCTTAATACATGTCAATCATTCTAAAAATCTCTGTCTCATATATTATATGCTTATCATTCCTAAAACTTATCTTTCGAGCTGATCTTCATATCATTTCTCTTCAAATCAACACGATCATCTGAAATACGGAATTTACGTTCGTTTTGTTTATAAATAGTTCCATTTACTCCATGATTGCTGACATTATTGTATCTGTTCGAATGTGCATGGCCTACTCGGCGTCCTGGTATAAGACTGGTCTCCCCATGGTACTGTCTATATCTTGGATATCGTATATGTCTGTCATAGAAATCGAATCTCAGGCCATGGTGTCCATTTTCCAATGCCCGTTTTCTACCGGTAATCATATGTTGTCGACGGCGACGACGGACTGATCGCATTGCCTCTTTGTAGTTCTTTTTAAATCTTTTGTTGTAAAACGTGTTTGACAGTTCTCCATAAATTTGGCTGATCGATTGTTCTTCAGCTGCTTCTCTTTCCGCCTCAGATTCATCAGTATTGTAATCTATCGGTAATTCAAATGAAAATTTACGTTGAGCCTCGATTGAATTAGCTTCGTCCGACTCGTTCTCGGCATCTTTGGTTCTTAAATTTGCACTTTTCCCGTTCATCAAGCTGACACATTCTTTCAGGTAGGATCGGAATAATTCCTTCTCCGTCATTCCTCTAGAAAATAATCTCAGTTTGCAGTTCGACACCAAGTGCAGAAATGTACCCCAGCGATGGGAAAGCATTGCAATAAATTGTGTTAATAACAAAATAGCAAAAGCTCCTAGAAAGATCACCGAAACAGGTTCATATTTTCCCACTATGTAAACTTCCATCATCTTTTCTTTGTTCAGCTGGAGCTGTAATAAAGCCATACAAAACAGAAAATTAAGCAGAAAGAATGCAAAAACGACGTTGTTTCTCAATGAGGCCAGATCTTTCTTTATCCTCTCTTGGTGCTTTTTGTCACTTTCTAGCGGATAAAGATACTTTCTTATGATACTGTCCCAAAATGTGGTCTCGTCCTCGCTACAAGTAAGCTGTTTTCCCTTTTCGAAATATTCAGAATTCATCCAGCTACCGTAATCAACAAAGTCATCAACCATTACGGGTCCAGGTAAAGTGACACTAGGCAGAGGATTTTTTACTTTAGACTTGTTCTTCTTAAACCGTTGTTGAACCTCTTTGGTGAATTTTTCTATCTTTTTACCGCAAAAAGTGTCTCTTATAAGGTCAATAAAGCTTGACAGTAATCCAGTTGGCTCGTCTTGTTGTTCTCCGTTTTCGGATGACTTTCCCTCTGTCTTTGGTGCCTCTCGTGTACCCCAGGAAACATTATTCAGGTTACAAAAGAAATAGACAGTCAGGAAGATAAACGTTGACGGAACGGTAAAGTAATATATTAATCCATGTGAAATACACGAAAACTCCTTAGGGTGACACAATCCAGCCAAAATGAAAATTACAGCAAGTCCACAAAGAAAAATGACATTAGGTGAAATTAAATCGTCGTTTGCAATGTTAAGAACCATACTAATTGTGACAAGTATCATTATAAGTGTATAGAATGCGGACATGACAGCGGCAAATTTTAGCTGAGTGTCATTTTCACATTTCATACAGACATAGATAAATATAACAATAGGAGTTAAAGACAGAATGAAAGAATCGGTTGCACCAATGTTCAAAACAGCAGAATAAGATCCTGCAATCATTAGATTAATTGTCGCAGGTGCAAAAATACTAGAAGACAGCATGACAAACTGGTAAACTATGTAGATTCTGCTGATATTGTCGTTTTGTTTGATTGTTGTTTTCCATGACGCCAATAGATCCATGATGTTTGCCATGGTTGAAGGCGCCCAGCGACGTCTCTGTACGAAGAATTCTTTAAACGATTCAGGGGCGTAAGTCAAGGCGTCAGCACCAGCTTCATAGTCGATTTTATGACCTTGTTGAAGCAGCAACGTACTTAACCATCGGTCCTCTCCTAAAGTTAAAAAAGAAAACGCAAATATTGGTGTACAAATCAAAGGGTTTGATTAACGGTAAATTTTGTCTATCCAGGTTTAGATGAAATTGACATTGATTACTAAAATATAACAACTACTACTAGATTTGTAATTAAAATATTTGTTACAATTTGTATTCAGTGCGTAGTACTCTCCGATGATATCGGCCTTCGAATTTCAAAAAGACCTGGGTTAGATATAATCCTATTTGAGAATGATCAGCCAAGTTCGAAAAGTTCATACGTCCAGCCTGACTAGGTTCTACATTCTACGCAACACAAAAAAATATGTAATACGTACTGAGTGTTTTATATGAAAAAAAAATTTCTAACGAGGTTAGGGGAATTGATAATTGTAGAGGCTCTGTCGAGACAATTATAAATTCACACAGCCGCCTTAGATATTTTTTTCATACAAAACACTAAGTATAAGATCGCTATTTTGACTCGTCGATTGTTTACAAATGTACTGTAATCACAAGTCATAATATCGTATTCGAGTTATACGTATTATATTTATCTTATAACCCCTATTTACCTTGTTTACGTCGATGTTTCTAACAGAAATGCAAGTTTCTAACAATGACTGCATTATGTCACATGTGATATTACACAAACTATCATATGGGATGCTATCACACGGTTATTTGTATAGTTATAAGATATATTCTATTACCACCGAAGAGTCACATTTACCATCTTAAAAAACCGTTATAATTATTGCCCTTTTTGTAAGTATAATGGGATGAATTAGTACCTTGTTCAAACTGAATGTAATGCCTCGCTTCTGTCGGTTTCGTTGTGTATCTATTTAGTACATTGTCATCCATAAGAGCACTGGCTCTAAGCAGCGAAAAGCAGCCTGGACAACACAAAACACACCCAAGCACGTGTTCTGTAGCTTTCTGTAGCCAGTGACCGAACGCATATTCAAACTTCTGATACCATACCATGGGTCCTGCAAAACATCGTTTAACCCTTTCCTGTTTATCAAAATTTTGGACCTGTCCAAATTCAGAGGTTTTTCAGACGAAAATTTAAAGTGGATTTAATTTGAAAAATAACCATTCTGTAGGGTAGAAAATAGTGTGTAAAAAGAAGAAATTGCTTGTCACAAGCAATTTCTTCTTTTTTCACGCCGTTTTCTCAATCATAAAATCACAGGCATGTAAAAAGCAGGGATTAAACAGCAAAGGGTTAATTGACGGATCAAGCCAACCATGCGAACTCACCCCAGAAATATCAGACGGTGGTAGTGTTCAGAATAAAATTTAACAGAAATATGCTTCACTGAGACATGCAAGATACCCTTTATTATGCGTTCAATGTGTTTCATTATCCTGCAAAGGGATAGTTTCAAAAAGAAAGCCCCATTAAAAATAGTATTTGGAGTATGATTTAAGTTCAAAATAAGCCAAATAGACTACATCCGACGACGATAAGTTTTTTATTATATATTATCCTTTTTCTTCAAGAAACAGCCCAGTGAAATTTGTTTGATATGAACACGGAAAGCCACAAATACATATCTCGTCCAAGTTAATTATTCAATTGTTCTGTCGAATTTTGATCTAGCCGTTTACTTTCGTTTATCTGGAAAATCTTTGAAAATGTGGCGATAAATTCAAGACATCGATAAGAAATCTCACCTAATCGCTAAAATAAAGATCACTTTGACCACCAACATATTTTTAACTTTGTTAAATATGTCTTTTCTTTATTCTCTTTTTTAAACACATCCTTGTGTCCTGTTAAATCGTCGGTGCAGATGTATTCTTTGTGTACATCTTTTTTACCGATCTTACCTGATCCAATAGGATGAATCCTGCCACAAACTGCCCCTGTTTTAGGATTCTTTTTCATTCTGTCTAGGAGTAGAATAACTGCGTCAGGATTAAAATCTACATCACCATCCAAAGTCAGAATAAACGTATTTTTCATCTGAAAAATGAAGTTAGAAGATAAAATTTGGTAAATACGGATGCCTTCGAATTCATAATTGGAATGAATACATCAAATACAGATTATTTAAGCTATAATAATAATAATAATAAGTTTATTCAGGTAAAAGAGTACAGAACATGGCATAGTAAAAATAGTACAACAAATAATAATTGCATCGAGGAAAAAAAATGAAAAAAAAAAGCACCATAAATTGAAAAAAAAAAGCACCATGTTATGCGCTCCATTACCAAGGATAACACAAAAAAGAAGAAAACTAGATCCTCTTATTTCCATTTTGGTCCTAGATAATGGAGGCATGGCACAGAAAGTCATGTTTACAATTCAATTATTAGAATATATCACATTAAAGAAAAATCATATTTTTATATCACAATCATATCACATTTAAATGTTATCAATATAAAGATAAATATATTTATCACAGTTATTAATTGACAGTTAAGACAAACAAGACATGTCCTTAAAACAATCACATAGTATTTAAGAAAAGGGGATATGAAAATATTAGAAAATATATGAAATTAAATGATTGAGAAAAGTTAAGATAAGTCCAAAAGGTATTTTTTCACAGCAGTTTTAAATGAAATAGAGGATTGCATGTCCCTTAGCTGCTGTGGCAGGCAGTTCCAAGAAACAATACCCTGGTAAGCAAAAGACTTCTTACCGAAGTTTTTAACCTTTGGGAGAGCAAACCGGCCAGAATCTGAAAAAGCTACTTCAGTATCAAAAAATGAAGAAGAAACAGCAGTTACCCTAGACCTTGTCAAACGGCCATGAACTTGACTGATGGGTTTAAAATGTTCGCTTAGATATTCTGGGGCCACTCCTCTGTGAATGTTATGGACATGACATAGGGTTAACTGCTCAACTCGCCTGTGGACTGGTAACCAATTAAGTAATCTAAATTGCTTGGCTCCTACATGAGACCTGCTGCCCAAGTCCAAGACAAAACGAACTAATTTATTTTGTGTTGTCTGGAGTCTGGTTTTCCAATACTGACTTAAGCTAGGATACCAGAAAGAACATACGTAATCAAAATGACACTGGATGAGGGACATAACCAAAAGCTTACGAGTTTGGAGATTAAAGAATTGTTTATTTCGAAACAAGAATTTCAAACGTGCATTAGCCTTTGAAACAAGGGACCTGGCAATTTCATCACAAGTTAAATGTTGATCTAAAATTGCACCAAGATATTTTACTGAATTGGTGCCATGTATATTTATACCATTACATGAAACATTTAAATTACTCTGACCTTTCAGTCGGGGCTTAGAACCAAAAAGTATTGACTCCGTTTTGCCTAGATGTAATGAAAGCTTATTTTCAACAAGCCATTTACTAACCCTTTCCATTTCCGAAGCTAGTAACGACTCTATATCAGTGACATTTTTACCAGAGACAAGGATGCCGGAGTCATCAGCATATAAAAGTAATTTATTTTCTACCACAGCAGACATGTCATTTATATATATCAGAAATAAAAGGGGTCCTAGTATTGATCCCTGTGGAACACCACATGATATAAAACCCTGACTGGAGTGTACACTGGAAACTTCTACGACTTGAGTCCTGTCAGAGAAATAGGATTTAAACCATCTAATGGCATCTGATGTGAGTCCAATACATTCAAGTTTCATCAATAAAATATCATGATTGACTGTATCAAACGCCTTTTGTAAATCAAGTAAAACCACCCCAACCATATTACCTTGGTCCATATTAAATCTGATGAAATCTGACAAATGAATCAAAATTG
Source organism: Fragum whitleyi (assembly GCA_948146395.1). Lineage (NCBI taxonomy): Eukaryota > Metazoa > Mollusca > Bivalvia > Cardiida > Cardiidae > Fragum > Fragum whitleyi. The sequence continues at coordinate 54,651,254 of OX411548.1, read as the reverse complement.
TAGCGGTAGAGAAACCACGCCTAAAACCAGATTGAAAACTGTAAAGAATTTTATTTGAAGACAAATAATCATCCAGTTGATCATAAATGACTCTTTCAAACACCTTTGAAATTATACTCAAAACCGACACAGGTCTATAATTACCCACCTCAGTTTTATCATTTTTCTTATACAGGGGTATAACTCTAGCATTCTTTATATCATCAGGAACAGAGCCTTGAATAATGGAAAGGTTTATCACATGCGCTAAATGACAAGCAATAATTGGTGCACCATCTCTAATAAATCTACATGGGATACCATCTAGCCCAGTTGCCTTATTTGGGCTAAGATTGAGAAGATATTTCAGAATTTTATCTTGAGTAACGATGGAAAAGGAAAAACTGTGCGGAAAAACACCTTTGGACATATAAAATTTACTGACAAACTGTTTACCATAATATGAATCACTGGCTGGTAGATTTTCAACTAGTTTATTTGCAACAGTTGTGAAAAAAGCATTAAATCTTTGTGCTAGTATTAAGAAAAACGAAGACCAATTCACTTGAATCAAATGTTAAGACCATGCAACACTTTTGCTTTAATTTTACCCGAAACTTGATATTGGTCACATCTAAGCATTTAACCTTAGGATTAAAATTTGTTGTATCATCAAGGCGTGTTTTGATAACGCTCCGCTTTTATCCAAAAGTCTCGATTATGCCCAATTTATCTAGCTTAAAAAATATATAAACAACTTAATATATTATTCTGTATAAATATCAAACCTGTTCTTGATATTCTGGTTTTAAGAACGAAAGTAGAGATGCACTGGCGTTTGCTGGTTTAGTCAGTATGTCGTTGATTTTCTTCATACCGAACGACTTAAAGCCAAGTAAATAGTACAAGTACATCACCTGAAAGACAAAGATCAACGGTCCTGCCTTAAGCATAACGGTCCGCTCTCATTGGAAAAGTACCCAGCCCTAGGTTGATTTCGAAACGCATTGTACGATTGCGCAATAAGAAAATAAAAACTTTTCTGTTCGTGACATCCGTACTTTGCCTTTGCGATCATTTCTATCTTGGAATCCTTTGTAACACAAAAATTGGATGTAGAAAGTTTCTTCTGTATTGTTTGCGAGTGATTTTTCATATGAAACGTTTGACTGCTTCGTTCTTTTGAAATTATTATAAAAAAACCCGCAAATGTAAGAATACTCTATTTTTAGCTCCACTGGCCGAAGGCCAGCGAGCTAATGTCATGGCGAGGTGTCCGTCGTGCGTCCGTCCGTGCGTCCGTCCGTGCGTGCGTGCGTAAACTTTTCTTTAAACATCTTCTCCTCCTGAACCAATGGGTGGATTTTGATGAAACTTGGCCAGAATGTTCCTTGGGTGAGCCTCTTCTTAAGTTGTTCAAGAAATTTGGATTGACCCCATAATATGGGCGTGGCAGTGCAGGGCATATTTTGACCCCAAAATCTTTGAACGACATCTCCTCCTGTACAATTGAGCTGATTTCAATGAAACTTTACCAGAATGTTCCTTGGGTGACCCTCTTCTTAACTTGTTCAAAAAATTTGGATTGACCCCCAAATAAGGGCGGGGCAGGGCGGGGCTTTTTTTGACCCCGAAATCTTTGAACGACATCTCCTCCTGAACCATTTGGCCAATTTCAATGAAACTTTACCAGAATGATCCTTGGGTGACCCTCTTCTAAAGATGTTCAAGAAATTTGGATTGACCCCCAAATATGGGCGGGGCAGGGCGGGGCTTATTTTGACCCTGAAATCTTTGAACCTCATCTCCTCCTGAACTGTTGGGCCGATTTCAATGAAACTGTACCAGAATGTTCCTTGGGTGACCCTCTTCTGAAGTTTTTCAAGAAATTTGAATTGACCCCCAAATATGGGCGGGGCAGGGCGGGGCTTATTTTGACCCCGAAATCTTTGAACCTCATCTCCTCCTGAACCATTGAGCCGATTTCAATGAAACTTTACCAGAATGTTCCTTGGGTGACCCTTTTCTAAAGTTGTTCAAGAAATTTGGATTGACCACCAAATATGGGCGTGGCAGGGCGGGTCTTATTTTGATCCTGAAATCTTTGAACCTCATCTCCTCCTGAACCGGTGGGCCGATTTCAATGAAACTTTACCAGAATGTTTCTTGGGTGACCCTTTTGTAAAGTTGTTCAAGAAATTTGGATTGACCCCAAAATATGGGCATGGTAGGGCAGGGCTTATTTTGACCCCAAAATCTTTGAACGACATCTCCTCCTGAACCATTAGGCCAATTTTAATGAAACTATACCAGAATGCTCCTTGGGTATCCCTCTTCTAAAGTTGTTCATAAAATTTGGATTGACCCCATAATATGGGCGGGGCAGGGCGGGGCTTTTTTTTACCCCAAAATCTTTGAACCTCATCTCCTCCTGAACCATTGAGCTGATTTCAATGAAACTTTACCAGAATGCTCCTTGGGTGACCCTTTTCTAAATTGTTCAAGAAATTTGGATTGACTCCCAAATATGGGTGGGGCAGGGCGGGGCTTATTTTGACCCCGAACTCTTTGAATGACATCTCCTGAACCATTTGGCCAATTTTGATGAAACTTTACCAGAATGTTCCTTGCGTAGCCCTCTTCTAAAGTTGTTCAAGATATTTGGATTGACCCCCAAATATGGGCGTGGCAGGGCAGGGCTTATTTTGACCCCAAAGTCTTTGAACGACATCTCCTCCTGAACCATTAGGCCATTTTTTATGAAACTTTACCAGAATGTTCCTTGGGTGACCCTCTTCTAAAGTTGTTCAAAAAATTTGGATTGACCCCATAATATGGGCGTGGCAGGGCGGGGCTTCCTTGACCCCGAAATCTTTGAACGACATCTCCTCCTGAACCATTAGGCTTATTTCAATGAAACTTTACCAGAATGTTTCTTGGGTGACCCTCTTCTAAAGTTGTTCAAGAAATTTTGATCGGATGAGATCCACTGGATCAATTAAATTCAGGTCAGTGGTTTATGGCCATTCTGGTCCTCTTGTTTCAAAGTGATATCTATATAGTTTTCTTCCTTGTAATTTTACATATTAATTAAATAAGTTCATTTCTTCATAAGTTAGTTTCAACTTAGAAAAAGTCAGAATTCCTTTTTAATGCTGTTCACTTTCATTACCTTCTATTTTCAATATCTCTCTTTCAAACCTTGAGATTTTTAATCCAGTGGAGCGATACAGGCCCTCTTGGGCCTCTTGTTTCCATTGTTACGGATTGTCAAAACTGGTGAGAGCAATGAAGATGGTGTTAAGCGGTTTTTTGGATACTTACTCACTATTTAAATGGTCGACATATATATAATCCATGATTAATGCCCTGGCAGGGCGGAGCCTAAGTAACGGGTCGTTGCACTTAAGGTTACCAGCTTTTATCAAAATTAACCTACTTGTAAAAAGAGTCGAATCAAACAACTCCAGACCTTTAATCGCAGATTGGTAACCAAATCTTCGTAATTTCAGCTTAATCAACGGCGCGCTTTTTCTGCATCCTTATTATTCTCGCTGACTAATCCGTAAACTCGCCGAGGGTTCTCGTTTAATCAAAATCCTGTCCAATAGGGACTCATCGGCGATTATAAGGAATTGACACCGGGAATAACATGGGAATGAGTTCCTGTTAGGTAAGGCATAAGGTATAACATAACTTTTTAAATTTTTGTTTACCTTAAGGAGCTATCTCTGTTGTACTTCTCATTAAAAAACGTACCTGTGACCATCTTTTCCTGTGACGTATTTTGGACTTGTCTTTGAGATGTACAAACATCTCGGTTCCTCCCGGCATAGTAAACTTCAACCTGGCGCCGTAGGGTGTTATCATTTTACTAGGTATACATTCCCATTCGCTGGCGTCACATTGGGCCACCTGCCTTGCGGCTTTCTCATTGCACTCGAGTAGCTGCATGACGTAGGAATTGGGCTGTCGAATCTGACGTCCGTTTTCCGTTACCGTCTCAAAGGCGTCGTCAAATAAAATGTGTACTGAAGGAAATATTCAAAAGAAATTGAGAATAATAGTTTGCTTTCGTGAAAGATTATTTTTATGTTTTATCTATTATAGAATAAATCATATGTTATGAAAGTTTCGTTATGGGCGCTCAATATAGTTTCAAATAACGTTTATGAATAAAATAAAATCGCTTTGATTAATATAATGTCACTGGACAAAAGTTTCAGTTAACATTTGTTTCTTTGCAATCAGACTAAGATCTTCCAAAAGGTTTTGTAGTTAAACAAGCATCCTGAGAAATTGCATAGCAATATCAAGCCCCATTCCGGCAGTAAAATAAGTTTAATTAGTCTTGTATTTTGTATCTCCCTAAAAAGTCAATGTATCAGCTTTTATATGATGCGGACTCAGTTACCATAAATCTGCTCAATGACCTTAAGTGTTTAGGAAAAAGGCAGTAAAACTGAAGTTTTCTGGTAATTTTCTAAGTCCAGCATGCGTATCTTCATCAAACCTTAATGAAGCAGAACCAAACTCAGACATGTACCATAACTCATTGGTGAGGACTCAAATAACATAAATCAGCTTAATATCTCAAAGACTTAAGAAGAAAAGCCAAGAAAACTGAGAGAAAAGGTCTAAATAATTTCATCCTCGAAAATTTATGGACCGAAAGTAAAGTCGAATTGTTCTGTAACTTATTGATGCGGACTCATACACGGTAAACAAGCTCAATATCTCTAGAGGTTTAGAAAAAAAGCCTGGAAAAAGTTTCTTTTCTTACAGACGGTCGGAGAGACGGACAGAGTACAAATGGCTTCGCCGGTGGGGGGCTAATAAGGGCATCAAAGGCATAGTTTTGTTGTCGTTTTGTTTGCTTCTGTTTGTCTTTTTAAGTTGGAATGCGGAGCAATTCCAACTTAGATTTAACAAAACCGCAAAATGAACACAAGATAATTTCATTTCGGGTTTCTTGAGAACACATATCACGTGAACAGGATGTGAATGCACTTCGGCCTATTTTGTATATCTCAACTTGACAAAGACATACAATTTATTTCATCAAAATGTAATAATGCTGTACAATTACACAACTATCACTTCGTGTTTATTATTAACACGCTAATTTATGTTTGAAACGACATTTATTGAAAGTTGCGTACGAATATATTAGTATCACATGTTTGCATTACTATATTTGGAAATCATGTGATAAGTCAAGTCCAATTAGGCCAGCAATTAACAATTAGCACTAGCCAATCACGTGATCTGCTTATTTGGTAATGTCGCGATCTGTTTTCTCAGTATTGTGGCAATAGCACAGACCAATCATGGTTTAAACCTATTTATTTTACATCGATTGGGAAACAAGTTCTTTCAACTTAGATTAATCCCTCTCGATTCTGCTTCCTGGAAAATTCACCAGTACTCGCGCCGAATGTGTGGGCCAATGAAAGAACCAAGATCGATAGCCGCACCCGGGAATCGAACTCAGGACCTTTGGGTCAAGAGGCCGACGCTCTACCTCTAGACCACGGACACCACCAATCATGTGATCTGCTTATTTAGTAACGTCGCGACCTGTTTTTCGTAGAATTATGTTATAGCTTCTTTTAAAGGTATAGTTTCTTTTTCTGAACGACCTTATTACACATTTAACTTTTGACAAGGTGTTGTATTGTAAATTTTTGTCTAAGCTACGAAATAAATACCTTTTTTTGAAGTGATGATACACTTTTAAAGTTAATATTATATATTTTTGCAACATATTGTCGTTTGTTTTCCGTCATATTGCAGTTATCTACATGAATGTTTTATTGTAAAAACCCAATACTCACCCAATAAAACCCTTACCACCACATCTTTAATTGAATTATGAATATCTTTGCCCAATTGAATTCCAACACCAAGACAATTTGCTATTTGAAACAAACCATCTAGTTCAACTTGCTTTCTTCACATTCTTACACATCAACATGTTTAAGAGCACCATCATACAGTTAGTTACATCGTGAAATTGACATTCATCTCAATAGAAAACATTCTTAATCGCTCACTCAGCGCTCCATTCATTCATTCCAAACGCTCACTCAAACCATTAAAAAAACACTCAAAGTTATTAGAAAAATAAGATCGACATGTACATTCAAAATGAATTAAGCAAGAACCAAATCGCGATTTCACTGACACAAATGAAATTTAAAGCGCCTGATTGGTTCTTGGCGAAATAGAAAGCTATTGATTGAACTTTTATGCATATTTTATATAGGTTTTCATCCTGAACAAAATAAGTGACATTGGATTCCCTCCCTTAAATTTCACTCAAAACTCGCTCCGCTCACTCATTCAACATCATGCTTAAATCATTCCAAAATCGTTCACCTTTCAATTTCACGATTTTATTTACTGTACCCCTAACTCAGAAGAAGAGGAGCATAATTATATTGATTTCATTATGTCTGTCTTTCAGTCCATTGACCTTTTGCTTTCCGCTAGATAAACGGAGAAGCAAAATGACCTACATTAACGAAACTTTACACAAATATTGCCCATGACCCAAACAAATGCGCTATTGATTCGGGGTCATAGATGTCACGGGCATCAGTAAATTTTAACAGTTAACAGTTTCCACTCTACTGAACAACCAATTGACCCAAATCATAGAACTTGACACAAATGTTGTCAATGACCCGAGAAAGTGCCCAATTTTGGAGTCACATAGGTCGAAATCACAATTGAACTTTGTCCAAAAATTGTCTTGAGATTCCAACTCATGAAGTAAACGACTTCCCTGGGAAAATAGCTTTTCATCATGGAAAAATCATTTGTGACACTTCTAATTAAAAATGTAATTGATAACTCAAATGGAGCAGAAATTTATTGAAAAATAATATAAAAACTGTTTTGAGTGTATAAGGTCGCCTGTGTGTCCATTAGTCGGCTGTATGGTCCGTATCATTTTCTTCCTTTTTAGCTCACCTTACAACAACGTGCTCAAGGGAAGCTTTAGAATCGCCCTGATTCCGTCGTCCGTCGTGAGTCGTCACCCTTCTTAAACTTCTTCTTCTCCTAAACCGCTGGGCAAATTTCAATGAAATTTTGCCAGAATGTTCCCTCGGCGACCCGTTTCAAAATTGTCGCTATATTCTAATTGGCCAATAAATATTGGTATGGCAGGGCGGGGTTTATTTTGAGCCAAAAATCTTTGAACGACATCTCCTCCTGTACCACTGGGCAGATTTCAATGAAACTTTGCAAGAATGTTCCTTTGATGACCTTCTCCAAATATTGTTGGCAAAATTTTCATTAGTCCATAAATATGGGGGGCGTTGCAGGGTAGGGCTAATTTTGAGTCTCCTCTGTAATGAATGGGTTGGCAGGGTCTATTATGACTGCTTATAATTCGAATAATGTCTCCTCTTCAACAAATAGGCAAGTTTGAATGAATGTTTGCCAGAAAGTTTCTTGGATAAGATCCACTGGACCAATCGAATTCATGTGAGCATTTTAGGGCTATTCTGTCCCTCTTGGTATAATTTTTCTTCCATCATATTCAGGCCTATATAGCGGTGGTTTAAGCGTCTCTCGTTGTTGAAATACAATGATTTATATACGCCCTTCAAAAGACGAGACGTATTATGTGATCACCTGTGGTGGGCGGGAGGCGTCAGCTTCGCTAGTAGCTTGAGGTCACCGCCTCTGGAACGCATTCCAACTTATCAGTACTTTCAGTACTTTGATTCAAAATGTGATTGATTTGAATAAATGATAAGCTAGTTACATAATCTGCTTAACTAATCAATTAATTGACTTAATTAGACAGAGTCCCAATGCAATCGTAAACGACGCGTTCGTAATCACATTAGCTCGAGTTAGTATTTTGGCTAATATATTAGCTTTATTTAAAGTTAAGCTCGTGCTATCAAGAAGATCGAGTATTTTGTGGTAATAAAGAAATAATCCCGGTGCTTAATGGTCGGAAAACTTACTTTCTGGTGTAAAGCTGTCCGGGTCAATGGTGTTGGATTTACCCTGGGCTCTCACACTGGCCGCATGGTGAATATCCAATCTAAAACAGGCAAATTCAAAATCTATCTATTAAATATCATTCGAAAGGAGTATCTTTTATCTCTTCTTTTATGTGTCTCATTTTAGTAGCTAAGAGAAACTAACTGCTACAATTATGTCAAAGGGAAACATGGATTTTAATTGTAAATATGTAAGTTTTATCGCTCTTATTTGTTACATCGTGAAATTGACTCTCATTCCGGTCAAATCTATTCCAAATCACTCACGCAACGCTCCATTCATTCATTCCAAACACTATTTCAAACCATTCAAAAACGTTACAAAATCACTTAATTGTATCTTGTACACGTGGGGAATTATCTCTGTAAGGATAAACGGCATTATTACTTGAATGCCACACTAATATCAAAATACCTTAGATGACTTTTCTATTCACCTATTCCACAGAAAAAAACAACAGTTTCATACCTGAACATACCTGAACATAGATTTTAAGAGCTGTGACATTTCTTTAATTGTTTCATGCCACATTGTCGCACAGACTTTGATTTGTGGTATGCCTTTAAGTTGGCTAACATCCATTTGGCTCAAGGATCGCATCTGTGGTTTGCTCCGGTAGCGATGCATCCTATCATTTTTTCGTCGAAGCAACATATTGATGTCATTCAGAAGGCACTCCTTGAGGGGTTCAACAAACAATCTACAAGGAAAAGTATGGGCATAAATAGAAGATTCTTCTGAAGTGAACGATATCCGAAAAGTCAGTTAGTTTTTCGGATGACAGGCAATTTGAATTACTTTTTTATACAACTTATCTACAGTTTTAGAAGTGTTTTGCTCAATATGAGATTTACCATATTCCAAATATTACCATTTTATATTTCGAATTATTTGTCTTTTTTTTAAATAAGGCAAGGCTGAATCCCAAGGCACAAACTGAAATAAATTCATCAAAATCATATTTCATTTCTTTTTCAATACTTAACAACACAAATAATGATAATAATAATGATATTAATAATGATAATGATGTAAAATGAAAAAATAATTATAAAACAAATGGATAGCAGTACCTGTCTACTTTAGCCATTCTTTCATATCTTGGAACCCAAATGTAATATGTAAGAAGAATAATCGACAGCCAGAGGCCTCCTCCTTGGATCAAAGACCATTTGATGGATTCAAAGTCCATTGGTGCACACGATGCAACTTCCGGTATAATCCCTCCAAACGTGAGTCTCTGCGTACAGTTGAGGTAAATCATACCGGAAGTGACGGGAGATATCAAAAGTATTGATAAACTGAAGGAGAACTGCTGCATGTGTAGCTTACAAGCTAGCACTGAACAGTGTGTATACACGACTAACATAAACATCATGCATAACACTATGTAATTTTCGTTCCAGAATTCGATTACCCTGTCAATAAATGATGGTTTAGCCGACTCGGGAGACACCTTCGCACAGTCTGTGTATCCTGGTTGGCACAAAAGCTCTAAAGTCACACCAGAGTGATCACACAGTAAACGTAGTAATTCTTTTGAATTTCCAGTCACAATATCCCCCTGTTTCTCACATGTAATATTGTTCGTGTTATTAGTGAACGTCACCGTCTTATTTGTTTCGGTTAATATACTATATGACTCGCCTAGAATGATTGTTTTTGTTTTGTTTTCCAGCAATTCAATAACCGATGTGCACAATGATGTTCCATTTCCGCAAAGCAATGTTATATTTGTCTTTGCCGAATAACATGACAGGGTAGTAGACGAATTCACTTCACTAAATAGTGTAACACAAGTAAAGTTTTGAGAGTCGTATAAGAATGTTTGGAATTGTTCTATATTTTCGATAGAGCTAGCTGTTGTTGTAATTGGAGTAGTAGTGACACTAACGTGTGTTGCGTTTTCCATTAAAACGGCTGTGAAGTTTTGAGAAACAAGTGCTTGAGCACGAGTATCTGTTATTTCTAATAAGTCTTGCTTAGCCACAAATAAAGCATAGAGAACAATAGAAACAATTTTTGCAAACGTTACTACGAAATTGGCTTTTGATCTTGTCTTTTCTAAATTGGTTCTCAATTTGTCCAAATTGAATGTTTTGCAACACACCGTAATTTTTCCAGAAACAAAGTTTTCCCACCATATGACAGAAATAAAAAATATTGAGGTTGGATACATTATTTTTAATTTGAAAATCCCCATATCGTCCGTCTGAATAATATCCTTTTTGAGTATAAATACGAAGACGCAGAAAACTCCGCCTACCTGCGCCGCAAGAGCTGCACTCGTAAATATCAGAGAAGCAATTCTTCTTTGCGGCACACACTTTGAGCATTTGAATTTCATGAGAAAACTGATAATGCAAGGCACTACAGCAACATTTAACAGCAACATGTTTCCCCTAAATGCGTCGAAATATGGCAGTATGTTGAATATCAGAAGGCCGACACCAACTATGTGTAGCATTCCGATGAGAACAATCTAAAACACGGAGAAAATAATAACCTACGTATGATATATTCTAAATACAAGGGCTTAACTACCATTAGGCAAGTGCGTTATAGAAGTTACCCCTCTTTCAAAAATATAGTTGATGAATTATCGTACCATCGAAACTACAGCTCATTTAAGCTGTAGTTACCATGTTCTGACTATTTACCAACGCCAAAATCATAAAAAGAGGGAGCGGACTGAGGGCATTCAACTTTTGTTACAGTCCTCATTGTCGCCTTTATCCTATACATGTATATTCTTCGGCGGTCGCCTTCTTGGTGCGTATGAATTCTAAACTCCTATTACACATTGTTTATCAAGCTTTTGTCATTTTTAACGCAAATATCATTTCACACTTTAACTTCATAACTTTTGAGTAAACAACTACGTTTTACGCTAGTCGTCAGAGAAAATCAACACATATTTTCTTAAAAAATCCTATAATCATAAGTAATGAAGGGAATATTTTTTTCCTTTTCATGGATTTAGGTTCCTATGGTATCTTTGATCTCTGCTTAATATAAATTTTCAAAAGCAAAATAATTTAAAATAGATTTAAATAGATAATTAATTAGATTTAAAATTCTAATAAAAGGACAAGGTTCACTAACCACCAAAAACGGCCCAAACTCAATTTTCCACGAAATTTGAGCTTTTGATCCCTCTAACCATTATTTGTTACAAAAATGAAAAAGAAGTCCTCTAAGACGACCAAGGTTACCATGGCAACCAGTCAATAATCTAATAATTCTAAAATTTGGACTTTTTCCATTCAATACAAAAAACTTTTATTATATGAGCATTTCAAGTAGATAGAAGTTTGAGAACGAGTTATTAGTTCCCTGAGCACTCACCTGAGCACTAAGTGCTCAAGCCGAGCTTTTGTGATCACTCACCATCCATCGTCCGTCTATCTGTTCGTCCATCTGTCTGTCCGTTAACAATTTCTTGAAACATCTTCTCCTCCTTAACCATTAGACCAATCAAGCCGAAACTTGGCAGGGATGTTCCTTTAATGAAGCTCTTCCTAAGTTGAAAAGATAATTTAATTCTAGAAAAAACTCAGGTTGCCATGGTAACAGAAAGGCCAAAAATTGCCGAAAAAGATTTTCTTTTCCTAAACTACTGGTCCAATAAAGCTGAAACTTAGTAGGGATGTTTCTTTGGTCAAGCTTCACCAAGGCTGTTAAAAGAATTTAATTTCATCAAAAACTGTGATTTCCATGGTAACGGAAAGGCCAAAAATGACAAAAATCTTACAAATAAAATCTTCTTCTCCTAAACCACCATGCCAAACAATTTGAAACTTGGTAGGGATGTTCCTTGAGTAAAGCTCTACCAAGCTTGTTTAATGATTTTAGTTTCATCAAAAAGTCTGATTTCCATGGTAACTGAAATGTCGAAAAATGCCGACCAAAAGTCTTATATAATAGTCTTATAATATCGAATTCTATAGAACGAAATTAGAGTCTGTTTCTTCAAAACCACCCTAAATGTACATCAACTATCTCTAGTATTTATAACATGGTTACAAGTTATGATTTGAAATGCCCAGGTGAGCTATCTAGGGCCATCATGGTCCTCTTTTTTTTTCGATGTGATGAATGTTCAAAACCAATATTATAGTACAATCAATAAAATTGTCCTATATGTGTGTCTGCATGTCTGCATGTGTGTGTTTGAGAACCCATCAATATAAAGACAGTGTCATAAAAACTTGGTAGTATACTTCTAACCACCACAAGTTGTATATGATCAAATGGCATGACAAGTCTGTGTTGGATTCAATCACGTTATTTGAAAGTACTTCCGGAAAAAAAAACACATCCCGCTAAATGCAGTCAAAGGTAAAGGGATGGGAAAATGGTATCATATTTTCATAAGGCCCTTTTACTGTAGCCCTTGGAGGACTTTACTAATTTTCAATAGGAACAAAAGCTAGTGAAATCATTCTATGAGAGCTTAAGGCAAATCGGGTGCAACTGTTTAATATATCGCGAAAAAGATATTTTAACTTCTATAAGCCCGCGATACTTCACGGATATGAGGTTTCAAAAGGAACGGTCATTATGATAAGTGATTAATTCTGTAAACTATTTAAAGCAAATCGGATGACAAATGTGGAATCTATCATGATAATTATGTTTCTTTATCGAATTTCCATTAGCCCATAGTTGCGCTATACTTGACGGACCTGACCTATTTTCTAAAGAAATCATCTTGGTGATGAAGATACAATTATTTTGTTATAGTTTAAAGCAAATCGGATGAACGTTTACTTTAAAGAGGGCGGTCGTTGATGATTTTGATGGGTAGAACGGATAACGTGATTTGAAACGTACAATTCATGAATGTAAATTATCAGAAACTACAAGAGAAATAAAGTAGAAGAAATAAAGAATGATTAATGTTTTATGACGTTATCTTCCGATAGGTGGCATTTTTCAAATACTGACCTATCTGATTTGAGCATTCTGGGTAGTGTTATTTGTGACAACTCGGTCGATTCCGTCGAACTTCTTTCAAAATGTCAGCGGTCATGAAATGCTTGAATTTTATCGGTTTTCCCCAAAATCTATATTAGGAAACTATGTACAGTATAAATAGATCTCAAGCAAACAACTTTTAATAAAAAAAAAGAAATACTTTCGCAATTTAAAGCAATATATTTGTCAATTGATTTAAGGCAAACTTAAGTTTGATTTCCACAAAAATGAAGTTTTAATTGAAATTCTTTATTTACTACTTTTCGGCGATAGAATACGGAGTTATGCGTACGAGGTAGTAATATTTATCCCAATCTGGATAAATGATACGGTCCCGAAGACAGGTCAGTCTTCGGAGAATATGGCATGCGCAGACAACGTGTTTTATGAAAGAAATTTTTTATCGATGAAAATTACATGCAGTAACATGTAACATTGTCGAAAAAAAAGGGCTTCGAAAGAAATGAAGAGCGTTAGCGTGTTGATTTATGACGAAAGAAATCATTAAATTCAAATTACATTAGTACCGGAATTTAATATAATGAGTTATACTAATAACAAAAGGAATTCTATAACAACCACAATATTGAGGCACATCTTTACGGCTATAATTAGCATGCACGTGATTTTATCACATGAGTTTTGGGGCTTTTTAATCGAGCATGGTTAAATTAGGACAAAGTTTGATGAAACGCAAATGTACGTCCTAGGACCTTTCTAGGATGTTTTGATGAAACTGACTTACGAACATCCTAGGATGTGTCCTACGACACTTTTAAGACACGTCCCAGGACATTTATTGATGAAACAGGCCCCTGATGACCTGGCTGTGTCGAGATCAACTGTGTTGTGTTTTCACAGCAGGTCACGGGTAATGGGTGCATTAATATTTGGGATTATTTGAGAAGGTAAAACAGAATTTTATATTTCATCATTGACAAGGTTATGGTCAGTCCGTTTTCCTTCGAACATCGATTTTTTGTACACGCATGTCGATCTCATAAAACTGCCCTGCTTACAGGCTTACAAGACGTCGATAACTGTTTGCTTATAATACCCTGCTATGCTCGTGCAATTGCGTGCAAAGCGGGATCAATCAGTTAGTATTGTTCTGTCTAACTGAGAGCATTGCTGTTTTCTCAGTTTCTTCTTCCAGTATAACTTGCATATTGATCGACCGCTAAAAAAATCAAAGTTTCCAAAATTTGGAACGTGTCTTGCAATGAAAATATTTTGTTATTATTTCAATTTGATGACGTAAATTCATGCCGCTAATACATGAATAGAAAAAAGCGCGTCGTTAGCCAAAAGCTTTCAATCATATTGGAGGGCGCTGCCGTCAAAGCGCAGTTTGTAGCGCGTCGGACTGTCAATCTAGAGTTCACGGGTTCGATCCCCGACGGCGGCACTCATTCTTTCCGACTATTTGTCTCTTACCAATGGGTGATAATCGTAGACCTATGTGAGATAGCGGCTGGGGGGCTAGGAAAGAATGTGGTGGTTGTACTAGTGAGAGAAATACCAGGAATCCATTGTTAGGTGCTCCAGCCCCCGCGATATAACTGAAATAACGTTGAAAGCCGCGTTAAACTCCATTCAATCAATCAATCAATTCAATCATATTGGAATTTTTGAAAATTGTTTGGAATAACAAGCCAAGCGCCTCCATGACGTTTTGCATTGAAGCGGAGGCTAGTATCATATGAAATACAGTATGCAAATATTTGAAAGTTTGTCAATGTAACAAATCAAACATTTAACATGGAAAAATATTGGAATTTTCTAACAATTCTATTTTCTATGAAGAGAAAATGAAAATTAATTTTTGATGAAAAAATATGTAGGGTTACTATTTGCATTCAGATTTCAAGACCATGCATTTAACCCTGTTTTCAAATATGAAAACTTTTATGCCTTACAACTCCGAAAAAAAAAAGAGAGAGAGAAAAGCACTTTCACGTTGGAAATTAAAATAGCCATTCCGGGATTCGAACCTGCGCCTCTGGGATGGAAGGCATTATACAAATCCACTAGACCACGGCGTCTAATGTATAATAGGGCGGATATTTTTTTGTGTTATTTATAGCTAATACCCTTATCGCCCATTAACGAACCGTTTTAGATCCATTATTATATACGGAGATTTAAATAATTAGGTATTTTGTTTATTTTTTTATTTGTCACAAATTTCTCACACTTTTAGGATAGTGGTGTCGACCGTAAGTAACGTCAAAGTGCATTTGTTTACTTGGCAACGAGATTAGTGAAAAGTTTCGCGTTCAAGCATCAATATGTAAATGGTTTTCAATAAATTTCATTCAAAATCTATTTAATCTAGGACAGAACTACCGATTTGTTCACGATTTATTCACTGGTTTACTTTAACAGGGTATTTTATACGAGAAAATGTCCGGTTCTTTGCCTCCATTTTTTTTAAATCAGAAACTGTCCATAACCATCGCTGAGGGTAACGATGAGAATAAAAATTACGTTTTTTCGAATGAAACATACAACGTCTGATTCGCCCCAAATTTTTAGTCTTTAAAGGTCTTTAAAACTTTATTTTAAATGATATTATATAAAACTTGTTGTGGTCGTGAGTGTCGTTCTACCAGAAAATTAGATCTGAAGAGCGCAAAAATGGGCGAAAAAGGCCAAAAAGCCTGTTCCACACCCTCTTTGAGTCACGAAAACACATGTAAAGGGGTAGAAATTATGGGAAAAATTGGCCATTCTGGACGGTTGAAAAATGCAGTTAAGTATTTAAGATGTCATTTTTTGTCAAGGGTATACTTATTTTTTTACAAAAAATTGGGCCGCTTTATATAGGAAGTCGAACCATGCCCTTTCTGGATGCTTTTTTGAAGGTCAAAATAAAAGAAAAACGTTACATACGTCGTCCTAATTATTAAATATTCGACTCGTTTAGGTCTTTGGGCCGGAATGTTCGTTATGTACAAGGAAATTGTTAAAAATCAGAGTGAATGTAATTTATCTAAAATAACTATTTTACATGAACCATTACTTACAATGAACAGATATCTCTTATTAAGCGAGTTGATCCTGCCGAACAACAATTTTCCCAAAGATGTCACAAGAGTCATGCCTAGTGGGATACTCAAACATAGAAGTATGTCGATTGTATGCTTCATATTATCCTGGTCCTACAATATATTGATAACGGTCATTATCAAAATAAGAGAATAACGGTGTGGATGTCTTTTTTTCTTTTTATCTAGGTTGGAAAATATTTGCGTAATTATCATTAGTTAGAAATTTATGCCATTTGCATGGATAGAAAACAAAATATAACCAGCTTTGAATTACTATTCTAAATCGACTTTTCATATTAGACCCCGTTGGGATTTGTTTTATAGACTAAATGCAAATTGTTAACTTGTATATTCCTTTAAAACCACTTTCCGTTAATAAAACGTTCAGATGAATAGGCTGTCTTCCCGGCTTAGCTCTTTTTAGACATCTCCTTATTATTAATTCCATAACAAAACAATTGGATTATTTTCTTTCCTTTTAAGGAAATCGCATAATTTTGCACTTCTTATTGTAACCCTTTCGAAATGCAGAAAATATGTACCTTTTTATAGTTGTCGATGAGTGTTCGGAACAGAAGTTTCATCACTGTGCCTGAGCCCAAAATGATGACAAACAGACAGACGAACATAAACAGTCGTAGTGATGGGAGGATATGGCTCTCAATGACGTTCTCTTCCTCCTCCAACGCCTCTTTTTGACGAAATGCGTCGAACGCCCTGATTAAAGACATACGTTCAAGTAAACGGAAGAGTTTGCGCTCCATGAAATTATGTAAGAAACAAGCTGGACACCAAAACACATGTATATATGAATTATGTAACAAATAAATAGGACGCAAAAAACAAACTAGAAGAATGTTTTACGCGATTCCCATGCTATTTTCTCATAAAAAATGGTGAAATGAATAAGTTTTCAATGACGTTTATACATAAAACAACGAAACATTTGCTTGCTCGAATGATAAACAGTAGTCTCGCAATAGCTCGAATACACACGGGACCGACCAATTTGCTCGAGTCATCGCATGATTCGAGTTTATGCCAGTACGCAAAATTGTCACCTATGCAGACGTTTCACTACGTTTTGAACGTACCTTTGCATAAGTTGGCTTCAAAATATGCAGTAACTATCTAAAATAATTCTCGATGAATAGTTTTATGAAGTATCAATGATTTTATGGTTTAAAACGATTTGTTAATTTGGTCAAATTATCAGCGTTGAAAAGAGGGAGAAAAAAAATCAAAGAGTCGGTGAAGGCGTCGGCGTCAATGTTAGTGGTGTCTGTTCTCTGTACAAAGATCATTGAAATGGCAAATGTTTAGATTTAGCCATTTTAATGAGAGGCATTAAAACATGCATATTCTTTCTTCCTTACAATATTTTGTAGCTATCGTTCCTAATGACAAAATTTTATACGTTTTATCAGTCAGAAGAAAGGCGAGGTTGCAACCAATTCATTCTTTTCCCACAATGTTTTGTAGGACTAACTGTCTCAGTACCTCAAATAATTATATTGTAAGGGTGTTCCCTTAAATGGCAACAATAAACATAGAAATAAGTTTACAATCTTTTATTATTTTTTTTTTCATGAATTGATAAAAAAGTTTTGTTCAGCAGATGACAAAAATTATGGCAAAGCGGGATTTAAGACAATTCAAATTTATGCATTTTTCTTTAACCACGTTTTTGTGCCGAACACTGTCGATGGGCTACCGAAACATTGAAACTAAAGCTGAAAAAAAGTGTACTTAGGATGTTTCGGTGGGCAATCGTCAATATCTTTCGTTATAAAGGTGAATGATATGCTATCATTTGTTTTATGACTGTTCCAAAATCTCAAGATTATTTTCTGATCATTAAGTTCCCGTCATTTACACCCTAAAATTAGATAAGTGTGGCATACAAAGAGATGTGAAAACAAGTTTTCTGACTGGTCGAAACCCCGTGAAAAAGGCCTAAAGGTATTCTTTACGAAGGGCTGAAATAAAAAAATGCGCACTGTAAGTTAATTTTGATGCAAAACAATGGATGTCAGAAAGGTGCGAACCCCTTTGCTCGAGGGCGTGCAGTAAAATTTGACCACGATTTTGAGATTGCTGTTCGAGAAATCGCGCGCACGAGTGTTTGCAGCAAAAACTCACAAGAAAATAGAGTAAGACGCGTCGGGACCGGAAGCAGAGCTCGAACGCGAGACCACTGTTAATCTTTTTAAATATTTGCCCTGACCGTTATCCCAAAAAGGTAAATCTTGCATATCGTGAACCTTTTACTGACAGATGACCGCCATAGCTATTGCGGTATAGCCAAAACATTGTGGAAAGGGGTCATTTTGTACAGAACAAGCAACTGCAAGACTGTTGAATAAAATTGGCCTATATTTGAACAAAGTACAGACAAAAGTACTACCCATGTCTACACGTTAACAAAATTAGAATGACATATATGACATATGTATTTATAAAATAAGTCAAAATAAAATGCTTGCATAACTGCGTTTTGGGCCAACGTTTGTAGTAGTACCTGGGTAATACTTAAGACTGTTCTTTGTTAAAATATGAGCCGATTTTATCCAACCGTCATGCAGTTGCTTGTTCTGTACAAAATAACCATTTTCCACAATGTTTTGGCTTTACCACTATAGCTATGGCGGTCGCATGTTTCTCAACTGCTTGTGCTCAAAAATAGCTTCATTTTGATATACAATATACCTGGACATACTGCTTTTTCGTGGCTAATGAAGCGCCCTTGAAATTGGGTGTCAAACACTTTACATGAACCTTAAGTTAGTCTTTTTTAAGTAAATAAGGGAAATCTGGTTAAATAAAAAAAGAAATACTTTACGTTAAGCATTATGATATGATCCCTACTTTTGATATCACAAGGTAATATTTCACTAGTGCAATGCCCTTGCAAATGAGTAAGAGCATGTTTTGTTGTTGTTGTTGCTGTTGTTCCTGTGAAAATGACGTTTACAAACGGCGTTATATATAACGCGGAAATTATCAATCGATGGTTTTCAAGAATTTTGATGATTAATAAATTCGTTTAATATCGTAATACAAATATCAAATTTGTGTCCATAAAACGACAAATGTTTTGAACTAGCCATCTAAGAAATATAAAACACGACAAAGCCTCGTTTAAATCTGTTTACAGATTTGTTGCTCGTTTAATAAATCTTGTATTCCATGCATACTCGTTCAACACCCTCTATTACTGACCAAATTATATGTGACCCATCACGCAAAAAGGGACCATCTTGGAAATTTGTAAGATGAATATTTGAAAAAGAGACTGGGTGCAGCATTTGTCAACCAGAGGTCGCATTTCAAAAATTCTTTCACTGGAAGGTAGATTGAACATTCTAGATTCAGAAAATAAGCGCACTGCGAAAAGTTTCGACCCAAGTCAGTCTGCGCAAACAGCGCAGTCTGACTAGGGTCGACACTTAACGCACTACCCAGACGGTCCCTTTTCGCGTGACGGGTCACATATACTTACAGAGTTTCTTTAGTATCCTCTTCTTCCATCTTCACTTTTCCTGTTGGCTCCCTTTAAAATAAGACAAAGATGTTACTCTACGGAAAAGGGCTTCAAACCTGATCTTAAAGAATGAAAAACAAATTTCTTTGAATTCCCAATTTTGTTTAAGCATGCTACGTTTGATTCTTTCTTGACACTGCAAACTGGTAAAACGCGACCGTGATTTATATTTAGGAGTGTTATATTTAGGTTGAAACATTATTGAAGTATTTGACATACGCATCAAGGCCAAAGGGTAATCTCATCACTGCTGTATCGAGGATATTTCCTCAAAAGTATTTGTATAATCTTTTGTTTCATTCTATCGATATATAATCGAGAAATGTGAAATGTCGGTAGATTGCATTTTATGATTTCATGTGGAAAAGGACAAAAGCGTTTATTATCATTATTATTATTGTTATTTAGGTACATAGATATTAGTATCAATGGAGACGTTGCGTTAGCACGATCTCAACGGTGTATGTTTTCTAACGTTCAATTTAGAATCTACGTTACAATGACGTCGTTAAAATGACGATTTCGCGCGTTTTTCACTGATAACACTTCGCGGCTTAAACGCTTACCCTGATTGTATTTAAGGTGATTCAAATCAACGGAACACACAAAAATGAAGTTGAATGAACTGGTTACATTGGTGTGTAATTAGGACATTGCAATGATTAAAGATAGATACACGAGACTGAATTAGAGTTATTTCATTTTTTTTGCGGCCCGAAAGAAAAAGCTTTAATTTTATTTTTGTTAAACAAATGGCCAGATGAAAATTGTTTGGAATTTGATTTTTTTGTCCAGCTTCTATTTCATATGCACGCATCTTTTCGTGACGTTTTACCGAATTTCTACAATTGGGGATCAAAGTTTATTACCCTAACGTCGAAAGTTGGGGAAAGACAAACGCGGTACGTCGAAAAAATCGCCAAATTTTGACAGACTTCACAAAAAGTATTTGATAGATTTCTGTATATAGAAAAATTAAAGGTCAAAAAGATTTACCTTTTTTTATA
This sequence comes from Fragum whitleyi, assembly GCA_948146395.1. Classification (NCBI taxonomy): domain Eukaryota; kingdom Metazoa; phylum Mollusca; class Bivalvia; order Cardiida; family Cardiidae; genus Fragum; species Fragum whitleyi. The sequence goes on along the minus strand of OX411548.1, from coordinate 54,630,663 downwards.
AACATGCATTGAGGTTTTTCCATTTTATTTGAAATCATTATCGCTACACCCTCGAATAGTCTTTGAACGTGCTTATCAATTTTAATGTCATATCGTCGAGCTTGTGATATAAACTTACAAAAGTCAATTTTCATTTATAGCAAGATAGATAAAAGATACAAGATATAGCGACGTCGACGTAAAACTAATTGAAGTCATCGACCAGCAACACTTGTCTAATGTAAATTCATGTGTACCGCGAAGTTCTCTGTGTATTGGAATACAATTTTGAGGGCTCTTTCCTCAAAGGCCTATGGACATGCCTGTTAATTTTTATCTTATTATTCCAATAGAACGCAAAAGAATTCAAATGAACGTAGGAAAATATTAGGTGTATTTTAAACGTCAACGCCATTGTTTTTACGTCAAAGTGACACACTTTAAATCCGGATTATAAACAATCTGCAACGTGAAAGCTTTTATTAAAGCTTCCTATTTATCGAACTAGTAATGTAGAAAATATATCAAATAGTGTAAAATTTTGTTAAAAGTGACATTTTTGAAACAGTACAAAATGTGAATGTTGAGTTCAAGCAACTCATATGTCTATATATTTAGTTACAAAGAGTTTAATATAGCATTTGCGTTAAGACCATTTCTCAAGCTTCATTTAAGTACAATTTTCGGAAGCGGAGCTCATTGACTATATCTACGTTGTTGGACGTTGACTTTAAATCAATTGAAAACAAAAAAGAAACGCTCCTCAACAGGAAACGTTCTTGTTCCTATTTCGCGGTGTGTTCCCATTCCGTCCACTGTAATTTCGTTTATATTTACGTGTAAGATTAATTGAGTTTTTTTTAGGTAATTCGTCTTCTTGGGGTACTTCGGTTATTCAATACGCTTGAAGAAAAACACATCTTGTTAATTCTTTCCGATCGTCTGGGGAGATCTTAAGGACATCGTATAATTTGATGACAAAAAGCAGTAAAACACTGCTTTTTGTTATCAAATTATAATATGTCCACTTATATTCTTTCGTTGATTTTGTTTTATGTCATCCTTAGCGAGATCCTTGATGTTTGTGACGTCATATAAACCCATGTGCGAAATGACGCGCTTTCATGGCTGCGTCCGTATAATTCCCGAGGTCTATTCCGTAGAATCGTCGAGAGTTCCCTATTGCATTTGCCCTACACGAATCATACATACTTTGTATAGGGTGGTGGTACCGACGATGTTGGAGAGTCTATCGAATTGGAAATGTTATCCGGGTCTTTTAGATTGAATTGATTTTCGATTTCATCAAGATGCACTGGTTTTCTGATTCCTGTGTTTTGACCATGCTCTGGCTCGAGCTGTTTCTGTAACTCTTGTTTTTCATTTTCTTTATTCTTCTTTTCAATATCCAACAACTGTGAAAAGGGGGGAGAGGAGAATTAATACTTGTATTTCTCTAAGATAGATGCATCAATTTCCATATGGGTTAATAACAAATTATTTAAGAGAAGACAACTTGTACGTATTTATCGGAAGGGATCATATTTCTGTTTCTTGAAATAATTAGAATTCCAAAATGCCTGGTCAATAAATAAAGACCGATTTCCTCAATATGAAGCCGCAGTCATGGCGCAGCGGTGAAGCGTTGGACTTTGATTCAAAAGGTCCCGGGTTCAATTGCCAACGGCGGCGCTCGTCATTATAGACTACTTGTCTTCCACCAATGAGCTGATATTCATAGATCTAAGTGGGATAGCAAGCAGGGGCTAGGAAAGGCTATCAAAAGTATGTGATGGTAGTACTGGCGTGAGACATACCAGGAATTCATTTTTAGGTGCTCTAGCCGTCGCGATATAGTTGAGGATAAGTTGAAAGCGGCGTCAAACCCTTTTTAAACAAAAAAATCATCAATGGGACACGATGGGAAGACGATGTTGAAATATTATGTCAGCTACTGGAATATCTTAGATGGTTAGAGGGCAGAACTCCTAAAATAATGCTATTCTACCCGTATAGTAGTATAATAATCCAAAGGAAAATATCTCCTGAAATAGTTAATAGATGATGCCACATACCAAATATCAAAGATGTAGACCTTCGTGTCTTGGAGAAGACTATTTTCATAAGTTTCCACTTATATGCACCTATGTAAAACTTCAATTACTTGTGATGCCAAAGGGCAAATTTTTACCCTGGGCCATAATTTAATCAATCTTGATAAAGATCTGCCAGATGATGCTGGAAGACGATATTTGAGTTGTTCCAACATAAAACTTGTGACCCTCGGGAATAGGCAAATTTTGACATGGGGACCACAATTTGGTGAAAGTCAATAGGATGATACTACATACCAAATTTTAAAGCTGTGGGCACTTCTGTTTCGGAGAAATGTTATAGGTTTTCACTAAATATGTTCAAACTTGTGAAACCGGGGACGGGCAAATTTTGACCCAAGAGGCCTAATTTTAACATTCTTTGTAGAGGTCCACAAGTTGATGCTACATACCAAATATCGAAGCTGTACGCCTTATGATTTCAGAGAAAAATATTTTTTAAAGATTTTCTGAAATTCACCCTTTTTGTTGTCATGGAAACCAGAACTCTGTATGAAATTAAATCTTGAACAACTTTGGAATAGCTTGACCAAAGAACTTTCCTGCTTAGTCTGGCCATTATCTGTCCAGTAGTTTTAGCTGCAGAGAGAACCCAATCTTATATATATTCTATTTGGGATAAAAATTCAAAGGGGAATAACTCCTGAAACAGGTGGTAAATCATAATGAAAATTGCAGGTGCACAAGTTCCCATTGCAAGGAAGATTTCGGTAACGTTTCAACGAAATTGGTCTGGATATGTGGGAGGAGATGAGGACACAAAATTATGTCTACGGAGGGACGGACAGACGGACAGGATATCATCTAAAACTTCATTTAGGAATTATCAATACCTCTCTTAGGTTGCAAGTTTTGAAAAGAAAGAAAAACAGAAATCGCCAGAATCTCATACATATACCATATATTTGGAAAACAAAGTTTGACTCACCCTTTTCTCTAATGTGTCTAGACCGTCATACTTCATGAAAACCTAGTGAAAGTAACAAACAATCTAAAACACATATTGAATATATGAATAATTACGTAAACATGCTAAACATGTTAATCACAGGTTTTAGAAATTTTCACAATGCTTTCTAAACTTCTTCACCAAGGGGCCTCAAATGGTAGGATTTTTCTGGGGGGACGACTTAAACTCTTGGTTTTGTTGTTGCTTTTTTGTATATTTGTTGTTAACGATGTTTTATTTGATATATTTGTTGCATTTTTTTCACTGTTTCGATATAAAGCATGTGAAAGAATAACCACATATGCAAAAAATGACAGAGGCTTTTTTCCCTTGAAGATTACCATATTTCTCGCTGAGAAGATCTTTTTAGTGAGTAAAGTTATACTAGCATATAGTAAAGAACTATTTTTCAGAGATATACTCTTTTGGTTCTATAACATTTTATACAGCCATACTAGGTCCATGGCACAAGTGCTGTCTTATTAAAGTTTACCTTTTGTTTCAAATAAGCTTACAAATGAATGCGTAAAGACATCTAAAATGGTAAATTTCTTGATCGCAGTAACTGATATCCGTTCGAAGTACAGTGAAATATAAACCATTTCTCATTTTATAATGCAAACTTGAGATTGCAAACCTCAAACTAATTTTTGCTGGATATAGATAAGTTTTAGTACTTTCGGAGCTCGTGTGTGACCCTAAAATCCAGGGATGAGACCCTAAAAAATCTGAAAAATAAACCTTTATTTGACCCTTAAAAATTTCACCTAAGGGGATCATTTCGACCCCCTTCAGAGAACATTCTAAGGTTCAAACTTGGTTTTATCACCCAAAATTTTCAATTATGTATCTTGTATACTATTTAGAGTTCTACTAACCAATTTTTCACTTTATATCATTACAATAAAAGGTCAATTCACACTGAAACCTGTAAAACTCTACACACAATTTGCATTTTCTATTGTTTTGACCTCTTTAGAATGAGTTTTGATCCCCAAAATTTCATGAATTAGGAGTAAATGACTAGGAAGCACAAACCCTTCCCTTGTTAACCCCAATTACTACAACAAGAAATATAATATTTCTTACCAATCGATCACCAGTAGTGAAATCTTTGACTCCAGTCTCTTTCAAGACTTCAACAACCCTTTCTTTCTGAGGTAAGTGGGTTTGGCAATTACTCTGTACTTTTCCAAATCTATAGAAATAATTGAGAATAGCTAATTATTGCTCCTGGAAGACGTTGAAAACTTCGATCCTTGTCATAATGAATTAGTTTGACCTTAGTACATTTGAATTTTCCCACATTTGATCTCAGTATGTACATATGTATGTATTTTCTGGCATTTCATTAAAATGTCCTATGTTCAATACAAACCGTATCTTTCTTATCATTTATCCCATACGAAGTGCTTTGAGAGAGGTTGCAAGTTACTATCAGTGACTATCGCAAATAAGTAATGCACTGAAAAGATAGTATTACTACATACCTCTCTACCTTTTGTGAAAAGCCATTACTGTAAGTTACATTGTGAAATTGACATTCATCTCAATCAATACCATTCTTAACTGCTCACTTAGCACTCAAATCAATTCATTCCAATCACTAACTCAAACAACTCGAAACGTTCCAAAAATCAATCAGAGATAAATCAACTGCTACATTCAAAATGAATATAAAAGGGAAAAAATCGAGATTTCACTGACATAATTGACAATGTAAGCGTCTGGTTGGTTCTTAAAGAAATAAAAAAGCTGTTCATAGAACTTGTTTGCATGTTTTATAAAAGGGAGGTAACAGATACCGCTAATTTTCTTCATCCTAAACTAAATTTGTGGTATTGGACTACCTCCCTTTAATTTCAATCAAAACTCATCCATCGCACTCATTCAATTCATTCCACAATCATTCCAAAATCATCCACCTTGTCAATTTCACGATTTTGTAAACTGTATTGCGCCAGAAAATTTCTTCTGTGATTTAACAGTTTTAGTATTAATCTCATATGGTATCGGTGCAGGACGGATCTTTCCAGCTATGCTACGTTGCGAACCGTTGTAACAATTTTCTGGTATCAAATAAACATTAAGCGCCTGATATATTTATATTCCTGGTTGATCCTATCCCTTTTTTTTCTGTCGAAGCACAATTGGAGTAAATACATGTATAAGTCCAAAATTCATTTTTGTCATAAATAGCAAAACTTAAATTGAAATATGCGTGTTAGTTTTGTAATACCATACACGCAATTCTAAGATTCAACTCGCCGTTCTATTTACATCATTCGTCATGGACTTATCCAGTCGGAACATCGCTCGGACTTTTCCGTAAACTGGAAAATACCTCGGATGTAAGTGTAGTAATTTTTTATCATTTTTTTTTTTCGGTAATTCGGCTCCTGGTGGAACTTTGGTTAATACGCTTGAAGAATAGTTTATTCCTTTAATGTTTTCCGATCGTCTGTGGAGATCATTTTGGCATGTTATAATTTGAAAGCAAAACGCAGTAAAACACTGCGTTTTGTTTTCAAATTATAATATGCCCAATTCTAACCTTATGTGATTTTATTTTTCGCAACGTCATCCTTAGTTATGTTTGTGACGTCATATAAACCCACGTGCGATATGACGCGCTATCATGGCTGCGCCCTTATTATTCCCGAGGTCTATTCCGTAGAATCGCCGAGGGTTCCCGAGTGACACAGATAATGATAGAAAACCCTACTAGGAGCTTCCCCATCTGGCTTTTAAGTTAAACAATCGATAAAACAACTCCTTCTTCGCGTTTTATAAGTGTAGAATTAAAAGATGACACTTTATACTTAGGGTTTTTTTTTAATTAGCAGCAAATAGTTCATTAATAACATGGTGTAATAATGAAAGTTATAAAAACGAAACGCTCTATTTTTACGATATCGACCTTTTTCTGACATGCGTCATTTGTCTCTTACCAATGGGAGTAAGGTAATTAACAAACTAAATAACGAATAATAGTTCAAGTGATGGCAGAAATTAACGGCTAAGGTGTTTTTGTTGAGTGAAAAAAACGAGGATAAAGTCAAGGAAATGTGCAATTGTGGCCGCGACATAACTGAAATACTGTTAAAAATAAATGTAAAATTGTATGCAAAACCATATCTACCTTTTTCAGATAAGATAAGACTGTGTTAAAACTTTGCAAACAGTAAATGGTCAAAGAAAGAAAGACTCAAAAAAGTAATAATCAACGGAATATTCAACATTGAAAAATACTACGAATATGATAATCTCATGTGAAGAACATCTCAATGCAAGTTTGTTAAGCATTAAATAATTCTGCAATGTACATTCGCAATTGCTCGATCGACCACATCTATCAAACGATCATCATTAAATGACCCTTCATCGTAGCAATTGATTGGTTGATTGAATGGAGTTTAACGCCGCTTTCAACATCATTTCAGTTATATCGCGGCGGCTGGAGCACCTAACAATGGTTTCCTGGTATTTCTATCACCAGTACAACCACCACATCCTTTCCTAGCCTCCAGCTACTATCTCACATAGGTCTACGATTATCAACCCATTGGTGAGAGACAAATAGTCGGAAAGAATGAGTGGCGCTGTCGGGGATCGAACCTGGGACCTCTAGATTGACAGTCCGACGCGCTACCAACTGCGCTATGACGGCGGCCTCATCGTAGCAAAGTCTGCTATAAAAATGGGAATTCTTCAACTAAAAAATTTATATCATTCAATTGCATTTTGTTGGAATCTATTAAAATCGTCTCACTGAGACGATTCTTACTATTTGGGTTCGAACATCTTAGGATACGGTACTGCTTATTCGACAATCTATATGTGACCCGTTAGGCGAAAAGGGACCATCTGGAAATTCTGTTAAACAGATATTTGGAAAAAAGATCGGTCCTAGGTTAGGCCAACCAAAGATTGCATTTCAAAAATTCTTGCACGAATATGTATATTCATTATTCTAGATTCAGAAAATTAGCAAAGTGCTTAAAGCGTCGACCCTAGTCAGTCTGCGCAATTCGCGCAGTCTGACAAGGTTCGACACTTTACGCACTTCCCAGATGGCCCATTTTCGCGTGACGGGTCACATATATGAGTCGTCAAAATGACCAGTCTGATTTACAATGAAACACTTTATTAAGCGCCCGATTCAATTAGACTGGTTCCACTGTCGACTATCATAAAAGCTTCATACATGAATCGACAGTGGTACCAGTCTATCGATTCAATAAGCGACCGCCGTTTGTCGGTCCCCTAAATGTTCGCTTAACACAAATTCTACTGAATTACCTATTGATAAATTCTTCAAACAGCATCCGAACAGAGTAGCCTTGTTTCCGGATTCTAGCTAGTTCGAGCACACCGCTTCGTATCAACTGTTTCTTGACAAACTCTTCGTCAAAACAGTTAGCATCCTGACTTTTGTTGGATTTGATACATCTGAAAAATAAATGTTGATACATATTAGCCCATGTGTTTAGATTTCAAACTCTTTCACGTGATTTGGCAGGGAAGCAGAAAGAGTTTTCACTAAGCATTCTGTCAATAGCCTTTTTATCCCAGGTTCTTTAGACAATGTGAAAATAACTTACCCTCCTAGGTAGCTTTTCGCTACTTTTGCATTTGCCCTCTTTTTTCTTTACTTTTCTTCCTACATTTATAAGTGTGACTTTTATCGTACAACACTATATGAGGAAAGCACAAGGAGGCTTTTAAAAATTGGTGAAAAATCTATATAAATAGTAAACTTTGCGCTTTGTTAGATCATATTTGTAACAAATCATATATGTAACACATTTGTTACGTACATGATCACATTCGTAACAGATAAAGTGTGTTACAAATGTGTTTGTCCGAAATGGGGTTTGACATGAGAAGCATATATGTAACAGGTTTAGTTGTCTATTTGTATTCATACAATTAATAGCAATAGCAACATCATTATATTCTTTACACTATTGATTTTATTCTCGATTGCAAAACAATAGTTAGCACATCAAGCTAATCGCTCTCGAGACTCACTCCAACTTGAATCAACCTCAGTGTGAGAGAGAGAGAGAAAGAAAGAGAGAGAGAGAGAGAGAGAGAGAGAGAGAGAGAGAGAAAGAAAGAGAGAGAGAGAGAGAGAGAGAGAGAGAGAGAGAGAGAGAGAGAGAGAAGAGAAGAGAGAGAGAGAGAGAGAGAGAGAGAGAGAGAGAGAGAGAGAGAGAGAGAGAGAGAGAGAGAGAGAGAGAGAGAGAGAGAGAGGACGTGTGGAATAATGATTTTTGCCCAAGGTACCAGTGCATCTCGAGCGCGCATGTTAGTGTGTCCAGCAACATCCAAACAGCAAGAAAATTGATCTTCAGATTGGAACTCAAGGCAAAACACACATCATACAGTTTAACTTCCAACAATCTGCGCCTCGTACTGACTGTCGATCAATTGTTGAATAAAAGATAACAAGACAGATTTCTTATCTCAGTCGGCGTTCAACAACATTTGATGACAGGAAATCCCGGGTCTTGGTGCCATATATATTCCGTAACTGTGGCGTGATTCCGTTCACTTTGCGCCACATGTTGTTCAGGGTGTAACAGTCTTAAACAGCAGTCACACTGTAGCGTATAACCCAAACGCGCGCCGGGCGTATGGAAACCCTCAGTTGTGACTGAAAGTAAGCATTTACGGGACTAGCACTTTTGCTAAACTAACACCTCCACTGTATACATTGCATATTCGTTGCATATTCCATTTGTAACGTGTTATGTGTTCATATATGTAGCATGCGGACGCGACAGAGTGACGTCGACGTCAACGCCGATGACGACGACTGACAAAGTGACACAACAAATCAGTATCAAGATATTGGCCCATCTGGTGAATAAAAACCTGCTACAAATGTGTTTCAGATGTTAATATGCATTCTTTTGTACTGTTTTTAAATAAAAATTGACCTGTGACATATGTGATTTTATTTCACATCAAAAACCGGCATCGATCATATTCGTCACAAAATATGTTACATTTATGCTTGATTTCCGAGTCATATATGTAACACATGTTACATATGTGATCATATATGTAACAGGTGTTACATATATGATTTGTTACAAATATGATCCAACAGCGCTTTCATTCTTCTTGGTGGTACAAAGAATGGTCGATTGTGTATTTTTGATCAAAGCTCAGACATACTTCTGTTATATGGCTGATATATTTATCGCTTTAGTAGTATGAACGTGTTTACCTAAAGACATAATGAATTGTGAATACCTGACAAAAAGCGGTTCTGTCTTTTCCAGTTTGTTAATGAGACTCCTCAGAGATTTCTGTAAATAGAAAGTAATATGAATTGTATGTGTTTTTCAAATGAACAAATAATTACAAAATATATTTAAAACAAATCAATCCAAAAAACATTTTTGATTTCTTCTTAAATTATTTAATGCACCTGTGTATTTATATTTTTGTTGATATTCGACTTTAAAAAGCGTGTAATTTCCAACAGAGCTTGAATGCCGTAGGATGCTAGGTAATAGGAATGTCCCGTCAGGACAACCGGGAAAACACTCGGCGATTCTACGGAATAGACCTCGGGAATAATACGGGTGCAGCCATGTAAGCGCGCCATTTTGCACTTGGGTTTATATGACGTAACAAACATCAACGATCCCGCTATTTGATGACGTTGCATAAAACAAAATCAACGAAAAAATAAAAATGGGCATAGCATAATTTGATAACAAGACACAGTGTTTTACTGCCTTTTGTTTTCAAATTGTAATATGCATAAATGTTTTTAAATTATAATATGCACAAAAGTTTTCTACAGCCTATCGAAAAGAATTACCAAAATATGATTTTCTACAAGCGTATTAACTAACCGAAGCACCACCAGAAGCCGAATTACGTATAAAATGACTCAAATTACTACACTTACGTTCGAGGTACTTTCAAGTTTACGGAAAAGTCTGAGCGAAATTCCGAATGCCGTCAGGGATGTCTAAAAAGGTTTTCCGTCGCGAATTTTCCTTTGTTCAATGCTTCGAGATAGGTTGAAGAAAGTAAAACGTTAAAATACCTGATAGTCTTTTGACAAGAAACCCTGTAATTTAGCTCTATGATTCTTCGTTTTGTCCCTTGAATAAAATGAAAAGTTGGTTATAACCATACATATGTGATAATTACCAAATGATTTGCGTTTCTTAAAAAAACCCCAAAAGTATAGTTTGGTGTGTTAAACAAAGCTATCATTTGGGATAGTAAAATGCTATGCAATCAACCAAATCATTTATTAAACTATTTTTTTTAATCGCGAAACAGGCTGATGGAACAAGATGGATTTTTGATGAAAATTTTAGAATGAAATTTAATTCCTTGACGCAAGACATTACCCGTATACAAATGTAACAGTCCATGTATATTTTTTTCTAAATTGTTTATTCTTCTTTCTTTTGTTTAATTGTTGTTGATGATTATTCCTAATTTCTTTAAGAAATAGTTTCCAAATAATGTAAGACTTACTTATTTTGGACCCGGTCTATCGTTTGTTTTGAAATACTGGCTTGAAATTTTGACGGCCTGTTGGTAAAAGAAAGCATTTAATATTTTTAATATATTGTTTTTTCTTCAATTTGAAGTGTAAACTTCTGTTCGATTCTTATGGAAAATAAAATCTGATTTAATAGAATTAGTATTCATTTATTATCTGTTGCAATATTCACTTCTTACTAAAGTCACTCTTGCTTAGTCAATATATATCTTTTTACGACGCCGAAGGTGTTCGTATATTATTATCATATTCTCCGGCTTTCAGTCTGTCCGTCAGTCAGTCCGTCCCGATGTCAGAACCTCCGTCCGTCCGTATGTCCAAATTCTTGTGAACGCAAATTCTCCTTCATTTATGGACCGATTCAGATGAAACTTTCACAAAATATCCCTGTTCATCTGACCTAGCGCATAATATAATATGGTTCCGGTCCAATGTTTTTTCATAAGATACGGATGCTGGACTTAAAAAAATACTAGAAAATTTCAGTTTTCCGGAATTTTTTTCAATACCCTTTGAGATATTGAGCCAATTTTTGGTGTGTGAGTCCACATCAATGAGTAACAGATAAAGTTTTAGTTTGGTTCCGGTCCAATGATTTTTCAGGAAGATACAGATGCTTGACATAGAAATTTACTAAAAATTTCAGTTTTCTGGGCTTTCTTTCTTTACCCATTCAGATATTGAGCTAATTTTATGCGTGTGAGCCTGATGCAATGAGTTACAGAAACATTTCGAGTTTGGTTCCAGTCCAATGATATTTCAGGAAGATATGGATGCTGGACTTAGGAATTTCCGTCTTCGGGCCTTTACGCTATACCCTTCGAGATATTAAGATAATGTTTGGTATGTAAGTCCGCATCAATGAGTTACAGAACAAGTAAGAGTTTGTTTCCAGTCCATTGAACAATTTCATATTTGCAGTAATTTGCTGATTTGGGATGTGAGTGATAGCAATGTACATTTTCATGTGTTTAATAATAACCTACCATTCTTTCAGCTTCCTATTGTAGAATTGATTTTGTAGCGGTGTATATTGTGACAACGGCACTCTTGTTATGTATTGTTTGTATCTTAGACCGGTGGCCTTAAACATTTGATAACTGGTAGCCTGAGTCTTACCTAGGCAAGAAGAAGTTGTTTGATTTTTGAAGACATTTTCTCAAGTCCTCGGTAAGTGTGTCTCGGTTTTTGTCAAGGAATCCTCGAGCGTCATACTCCACCTGGTAAAAAGTGAATGTCAAGTACAAATTAAGATCAGCAACCAAACGTTTCCATACCAAAGAAGTTCGTTTCGATTGAGCTGATCAGATAAAACGAACCGGTTTGTTCTTCTAAATGACATGCATCTAAGAGCACAATTGGAAATATCTCTTAAAAACATCAGTGTGATACCTTTCGTTGATTCTTGGAATTCTTGGCATTATTTTACGTTCGTTTTCAAACAAAAAAAATACATGAGCCTGTGCGTGAAATTTTAAAAAATTTAACATATGTACATAGCAAGGACTCTGACCTGCCTGTGCACCCGCACAGTCTGACCAGAAACTTTACTGTGGGTATAGTAAATCGATAAGGACTTAAAGTACTTGTACACCATCAGGTAACATAATATTAACACGCTACTTAAAGTTTGCACCCCACTCGCATTTCAAATTGTTGGAAATATCACGCATAGGCCCATATACGTTTGCCGTCTAATTTGGTCTTACAATTTGACGTTTTACATACCTCACCGGCAAAATGTTGAATCCTGAAGGCACACCCGTCTCTTGGATTAAGGCGAAAGTTGTCATTGGCATTGTTATACGTGTTGAGCTGTCGAACAAAACCCTCGTCTGTCTCTTTAGGACTGGCTGTACAGTCTTCCAATATACCCAAAATTCCGAGTTTAGACTGAAAGGTAGCGCATATTTATTGTATGAATGACTGCATGTCTAAATTTGGCGCGAATACATATGCATTGAATAAAAGCATTTTTCCCCTAAAACAGAAAAGGGCTTGTGTTAAGTGTCCGTGTCCCATTTTCATGCATCTTCTATTTACTTACGAGAAGCAATAACCACAGCTAAACCATATATGACCCTATTTTTGACGCATTGCATTTGCCAAGAATAAGCAATATCGCCAAATAGATTTTTTATGATTGAATCTCTAGATGTGCACAATCAGTTACAGAATACAACTTAAAATATCTTACACAGAAATAGCCAAAACATTGATGAAAAAAGATCCTTTTGTTATGATAAACATCAACTTAATAATGGCTTGATGAAAATTGTCCGAATTTAATCTTACAACTTAATAATGGCTTGATGAAAATTGTCCGAATTTGACCAGAATAAAGACTGGTAATCTCATTCATCAAGGATTTTTTCGGTTTGAGAATTTATATTTTTTCACATTGTTTTGGCTATTGTGGTATAAGATTGGGTGTTTCTTGATGTAAAACTGTTTGTGCTCTGATATGTAGAGCTTCAATCATTTATAAAATCTAGCTGGCGATATTGCTTATTCTTGGCGAATGCAATGTGTTTAAAATAGGATCAAATAGTCTTACATAAACTTAAGAGGGTATAAAAACGGTTTATCTAGAAACAGTATGAGTAATTTTCGAAAAGCTTATTACTTAATGGGTTTTAAATTTTTGTAATTTTTTTTTACCATAACTCAGATTAAATATTTTGCAAAGCGTTTGTTTAAGTTTTAAAATGACCTTCAAAATGGTTCAATCTCTAATATTTAATACTCTCGTGAATACCTTTTGAACGACTGGCAGTATATCTTTGATATTTAACGAATTGATATATCTGAAACCAGGATGCATTGGTATCAGAACTATTGTAACTTAAAAGGTGAGAAAAATTGTTTTCATTTTATTCGAAATATCGTATTTTATGCATTTTCCAAAATGAACGACGCTGCTAGAATTAATTGTTATTCAATCTGCACAAATATTTTTGTTATTGTTTGATTAGTGTATGATATTTTGTTGTTTTTTGTTTGGAAAATACCTGTGATAGTAAATCAATGACGTCATGATTGTCCAATATGTTTGTTTCGGACAGGTCCTCACATTTTACACCCTCCCTCTCGTAGGTCTCAAGTTCCGCCTTCAACACCTTCTTTAGGAAGAACTGGTGCAGGTGCTCGTTTGTTATATTGATCAGGAGTTGTTCGTAGCTGTTACGATCGCCTGGATTGGTCAGATTTTCAAACCCAGATATATCAAGAATACTCAACTCAGATGTAAAATGACTGTCCGAAGATAGGTCGCTCCTGAATTACAAAGTGCAAGTGCATATTAACTAGCTTTATAGTACACATGATATGTCGCTCGGTTTAAATAAGTGAGTTTTCTACATCGAAAAGCAACAAAGTCAAAAAATATTTGCAGGTGAATGATTACATAAAGTTAGAATCATTGTAATGCCGAACATATTCTGCAGAACCCTTTATTAAACATTCTTATTTCTACAATATGAAACAAAAAACGAGAACAAAAAGAAAAAAATCCATGTTACCATTATACCATTATAACAATTATAGTTCCGCAAGAAAGAGTGAGGTTCGAGAAACCGTTATCTCCTATCATTTTCAATTTGAAATTGATCTTGGATAACTCACTTGAAATTGCTGGTCTATAAAAATCGTAAAAAGTGATTTCTTTAATGTTTTTCGGTGGTTTATCGAGAAAAAATGGTTGATTATCACTTGATAATCTTACCACAAAAGCAGTGAAAGTATCAAAAACTTATATCCCCTTTTTGTGCATATCATCCTATCTGACGTCATCTATGCGGGGCGAAAAAAGTGACGTCACAACGAAGGTTCCATAGCAATCACGCGCAAAACGACGCGCTTTACGAAAGTATGTCCTAGAAATTTCACATTTTGTCTCATTTTTGCAATAAAGAAATAGAATAATCGTTTGTTTTTCGAGTAAGGTCGATTAATATTTCATTTCGTGAATAACAAAAGCTATATTTTCACGAGTGGCTCTGCCACTCGTGAAAATATAGCTTTTTTTTCACCCAATGAAATATAAATAGACCTTTCATCGAAACAAACGAATATCCTCTATTTACTTACTTTCTGTGTGATCCGGACCTATGTTTTAGAAACATGTTAACTTGTCTAACAAGAGAGTCAAAGAGCCAACTGTACATGTACTTGGCGAAGGCGTTCCTTCCATCTTTGGCTTTCTGTTTTGTCTTTCCAGATGTGATAAGTTCTGAAAATTGATTTATTTTGTAACTAACCCTTTGCAAATTGAAGCAAATGATTAAAAGCGAATTCGGGTATAGTAGAAGAGAATACGAGCTTCTGTTTATGTACGGTGGCATATTTCTGCCACGAGATACGAGATAGCAGTATCACAATAATATCAAAAATACCATGATAAAATTAAGTTTCCAGGAAATTTTATCTTGATCATATTTTTTTTCGTAATAAAATTATCGTGATATTGAAATGTGTTACCAAATTTTTTTAACGAATAATGCCCACTTTTGACATCAACAAAAAAGTTTTTACGATAGAAATTCAAGCTTTATAAATTGAAAACTCATTTGGACAACTTTGTTTTCTTGTATGTGAATATTGGTTAAACTGTAAGCCGAAAGATAAAAATAGAATAAATCCGAAAGACGAAATCTGAAAATAGTTACTGCGTATGTCAATTTCTGGTTCATAACAGTTTTATCTCGATGTCAGTAGTTGGCACTATCGTAGAAAAAAACCCTGATACTAGGTAGAAATATCACGATATTTACATTGAGAAAATTCTGACATACGAGATAAAATTTACTGGAAACATATTTTATCAAGATATTCTTTAGATTATCATGTTACTACTATCTTGTATCTCGTGGCAGAAATATGTATATGTCTGCCACGAGATACGAGATAGCAGTATCTTGATAATTTTAGAAATATGACGATAAAATTTAGTTTCCAGGAAATTTTATCTGACCATAATTATTTTATTGATAAAATTATTGTGACATTAACATCTGCTATATCACTTTTTTGACGCTTAATGCCCGCTACTAACAACAGGAAAGAGTTATTGCGATAGAAAATCCGACTTCTATAAATAGAAACCCCGTTCAGATGACTTTGTTTTTTCTGTATGTGTATACTGGAAACATGCTCTAAGCCGAATGATAGTAAATTGTAATGAAACTAATCTGAAAGTTTTTCTCTAAATATAGTCACAGCGATTGTCAGTTTTAAGTTCACAATAGTTTTATCTTGATGTCGGTAGTGGGCGAAGTAAAAGAAAAAAATCAAGATACAAGGAACAAATATCACGATATAATTATTGAGAAAATTTTGACATATGAGATAAAATTTCCTGGAAACTTTATCGTACCGTGATATTATTTGAATTCTCATGATACTGCTATCTAGTATCTCGTGGCAGAAATATGCTTCCTTAAATATGCAACCATATCTATGAGATGAAAAAATAGTGTAGACCTAGATTCAGAACGTTGAAAAAAAAACGACAGACTTTGACCCAATCGGTAACCCTCGGCGATTCTACGGAAAAGACCTCGAGAATTAGACGGGCGCAGCCATAAAAGTGCGTCATTTTACATATATGTTTATATGACGTCACAATCGTCTAGCTGACGTGGAGTAATACAAAATCAAAAAAAAAAAAAAAAAAAATAAAATAAATAAATAAAACAGGGTATAGTATAATTTTATTTCAAAACGCAGTATGATATGCCTAAAACTTATTGAAAGATTATCGGAAAGCACTGGAAAAGTCCTAGCGATGTTCCAAATGACTTTCACAACGACTTTATAAGATTTTAGCGCTGAAAATTGGCTGCAGGGTAAATAGAATATGTTAGTGTCTTAGAATTAACTTGTTTTCTGAGGTGGGTTTGTAAGTGCAATGTTCTTAAGATTCTTGTAAAGATTTTTCTTAGATAAAGCGTTCGGTAGAGTGAGATTTTTTAGCCGCTCAATAAGAGCATGAAGATATCTCAATGAGGAAACGTAGATGGGTATTTCATTGGCTTAAAACGAGTATCCATGACGACGTCGAACGTTTTCACTCAACTTATCGAAAATCGTTCATTATGATGTCATAAAAATCTTATTAAGCGGATTTTTTTTTATCTCGCTCTAACGAACGCACCTCGGGTCTCGGCTGCTAGAAAATAACTCGACTGAGCCTGGTCATGCCAAATACTCCTATTAAAATTAACAATACTAACATACCATTCTCTATTTCTCGAGACTCCCTCTTGCTAAAATATCTATACTATTTTCTGTCAAAATAAAATACATACCACCTTTGGCTGTGTAGCTAGTGTTTGATATAAGGGCTGGTATAAGTTCTCCGGCTTCAATGTGAAGAAGGTTGCAAACTGAAATCGGAAAAAAAGAAGTTTATATATGCACTCCCTGTGTGACTTCAATGAAAAATTTAATTTCAGAATAGTCCAATTTCGGATGATTTGTTTTTGTTTATGTTTTTTCTCTTCTTTTCACTCTCATAATAAATGAAATTCAATTGTAGTTTTGTTTGTTTGGTTTTTTTTTTTTTTTTTTTTTTTTTTTCTGTCAAGATTCGTTCATTCTGAATGACTTACAGAACCATTTATTACACCACTACATACCCAATTTTGAGTATACACATTGATTGGTCCGACAAACAACGCAAATCAAGGATGGAGCAATTAGACAAGGCGTCTGAGCATGATCCAGCTATTAGGGAACTGGATAAAAAAAAAGATATGTGTTCATCAAGGGCAAATTTTACCCGAATCTTAACCTAATTTTCTGACCTGCATATTTTCCTATTGCCAGTTTGTTAGAAAATGATTAAATTTGGCAGGATAAGGGTCAGATGATGGAGGTACAGTGAACAACATCGTAGAATTGACAATGTGAATGACTTTGGAATAATTTTGGAAATTGGTAGAGTGCGATGGGTGGGTATTGAGTGAAATTAAAGGGAGATAAACCAACGTTGCTAATTTTGTACAGGATAAACAAAATTAGCGATATTTATAACATCCCTTTAATACAATATGCATACAAGTTCTATAAATAGCTTCCTATCTTTATAAGAAGCAATCAGACACTTATAATTTCAATTAGTTCAGTGAAATCGCGATATTTCTAAAGCAATATTCCTGTTAATGTGTGATTGTTGATCTTATCTTTTAGTGATTTTGTAGCGTTTTTGAGTGGTTTGGGTGAGTGTTTGGAATGAATGAATGGAGCGCTGAGTGAGCGATTTAGAATGGTTTTGGTTGAGATGAATGTCAATTTCACGATATAACTACCTGTACCTACCCACTGGTATAATCTTCATTTCAGAATGTTCTCTCAACACAGTTAGACCGGTGGACTCTTCCTCGTCAAATTTCACATTGACGACCATAAGAATGGCGGCCAGAATACGATACATGTCATCTAGATGCTGTAAACAGAAAATAATGAATTGGCGGCTGAGTGGAACACTGTGGTAAGTGCATGTGTTAATTAAATGTTGCATTATGCATTAGAAGAAATCCAACTTGTCATCTAAAAACAAGTCAAACGAGTCTTCTTAAAATTTATAAAAACGGCATCTTCTTCAAGTTTCTTATATACACGAGTTCTAAGTGTTGTCTTATATGACCCAATTTGTATTTAAACTCCTCTAATTTCTACAATCCATCTTTATACAAATGCAATTCAGCAAAACCATTTAACTCTGTGTACTCTGTATATATTTGTTATTACAGTATATTATGCAAACACACCCAAGAAAAAAATAGAAATAAAATTCGAAAGATATCTTAGGTCACAATTTCATCTCCAGTCTTATTGAATGAATTATTGGTCATAAAGGATGATTTTCGTAAATTCCGTTCCTTGACTCTCTTGAGCTAAAAAATGTGACCCGTCACGCGAAAAGGGACCATCCGGGAATTCAGTAGAATGAATTATTCAAAAAGAGATTTGATCCAGCATAGGTCAACCAGAAGTCGGATTTCAAAAATTCTTTCACTGGAAGGTAGATTGGTCATTCAAGATTCATAAAATAAGTACGATGCAAAAAAAATTCGACCCTTGTCAGTCTACGCAGTCCGCGCAGTCTGACTAGGATCGACACTTAACGCACTACCCAGATACTCCCTTTTCGTGTGACGGGTCACAAATACCTGATCCGTGAATCCGATTTTTTGCAGTATACATCGAGCACTCGACAGCGCTGTTCTGTCCATTGGTCTACTCGTGTGACCCCGGATTATCCTGAAAGAAAGGTGAACAAATACTTTCGCTAATCTTGCGATTAATCTTGAAAAATAGGTCGTAGACTTAAAGAGGTGTGTCAGTGTAAATTAGATTTATATTTCCTTGGGTGAAAAATAAAGGCTATTTTTTCACGAGCAATGAGTGAAAATATAGCGTTTGTTGTTCGCAAAATGAAATATTAATCGATCTTACTCGAAAAAATGAACGGTATTTATTTTTCATTTATGCACAAATGAGACAAAATGTAAACACTCTGGGATAAATTTTCTTAAACCACGTCATTTTGCACGTGATTACTAGGCAACGCCATCATGACGTCATTAAGTTTTGGGTTTTGTCTTCCGCTCAGAATACGTCAAATAGAGTGAAATGCACAAAAGCGAGGTACATGTTTTTGTTAATTTCACTACGTTGCGGTGATATTATCAAGTTATAATCTACCGTTCCCCCGATAAACTCCCGAAAAGCATTTAAGAAAACGTTTCAGTAGTTCTCTGCCTAATATCTAGGGGCAGTAACCTATTTCTATGCGTTTTTTTTCAACTACCCTTTCTTTCTTTTTTAATTTATTCTGTTTGGTAAGAATGGTTTATCAAGCAGAGATCAATCAGAGATAACGCCAGTAATTTGTAGATAAACAATAACTGTAAGGTAAAAGAGAAAGAGAGAAAAAGAGAATGAGAGAGACAAAGAGACATAGAGAGACAGCGAGAGGGAGGCAAAGACAGAGAGAAACAGAGAAACTTGCTATTATCAATAATTAAAACCAAAACAACAAATTTCCCCTCTCTTATTTAGATTTCTATAACAAAATACGAGATGGCAACTTGTGACATTAACTAACCTTGAATCGTAGAGTGTTCTTCGTGAAATTCTGTATTCTGTCAGCTTTTCCTCCGGAATCCCTTTAGCGAATGCATAGAAAATATGGAAGTTTCTCTCGCTTCTCTGTTGGCTAATCACTCGGGATTTCTCTAACATGTACGTTGATATACTTGCTGGAAGTTGAAAAAAAAAGATAAGGCCATTTTTTTCAATTTTATTTTTTTCTTGTCCTTGGGGAAACCAACCCAAATTTTCTCAAAAACAAAGTGACGTTCTATCAGTTTCATTCTTTTTTTCCCCTCGATAGGATGTTTTTGTCAGACATGTATATGAAAAGAGCAACCATAAAATTTAATTTATCCTGTCACTAGCTGTAAATATTGCCTGATAAAAGGGGGTATGATAAACTTGTTGATATCAGGTCACTAGATCACGTGACAGCTTTATCATGTCACTTGGTCACGTGACCTGCCGGATCTTCTTTTTGCGGCTATTAGGTCTGAAAACAGTCCTTTCTAACATTTTTTTCTTTTGAATCTGAGTGTCTATTTCTAATAAAAAACATTTCACTCGATTCTTATATATTTCTAAAATCAAGTCGCGACCATATCGATGACGTAGGACATGACTGATGACGTAATCTATAAAATTGTGATGAAGCTTATCTTGGTGTTTACATTCGACCTCGAAAACTGTCACGTTTTTAAACATTTATCTGAATGGATTCAACGCAGATATTATTCGCATGAGGAAGATTTCGGAGATAGTAGCTTTGCATCTGATCTCAATCTATGTCCATCCTCTGATTTAGAGCAAGGAAGGCATTGAATTGAGATTTGCTTTTAGCTGCATGACAACAAAACTTCGGAGAAAAAAAGACGTTTGAGATAGCGAAAATCACCAGATTAATAGCTTCTTAATCAATAAGGTATGAAAATATTACAGTTTTCTTTTGTAAAATATTTTCTTGCTACAGCATTAGAAATCCTTTCAATTATCGAGTTCTTAAGTCGTTAGCGATCACCCAAACTCCTCCACCCATTCACCCTTATGACGAGGACTCGCCGATATCGAAGTTGTAAATCGGGATCGGATTGTATTTTCGTTAATAAATAACGATTAGAGTTTAGAAAAAGATTGTAACAGGATAAATAGAATAGATGATAGGTGACTTGATATGGAAAAGTTTATCGGGCTCGGCTGCGGAATTTATCCGGTTCGCCTCCGACTCACCAGATAAATTCCTACGCCTTGCCCGATAAACTTTTCCATATCAAGTCACCAACCATCTATTCTCTATTTCCTATGCCGATTGGCGCAATATTTTAACAGTCATTATAATATGACCGACGTCGCCGGAGTGAAATAATCCCTTTGAATATTTTAGTGGAATAACTATATAAATGAGCTCAGAGCGAATAGCAACGCTATATTGTAAACACGAAAATGACGTCATAATCTATGTTTTGTGACGTCATTTTGAAACGGCGTTATAAGTTTCGCGGAAAATTGAAACGTTGAATTTCAAGAATCATAACGCTTTTTCGCTTAAATTCGGGTCATATTATAAACAGAATATAAACTTTGTGCTCATAAAATACAGAATTTATTAAACTCGTCATCTTAAACAGAAAAAACTCGGCACAGCCTCGTTTTTATCTGTTTATAGTTGGCTCATTTAATAAATTCAGTATTCAATGACCACTCATTCAATATCCTCTATTTACATGGGGATTGCTTTTATATTTTTTTATTGACAACAACCCCAGTGATTTGTTTCAGAGTCTACCACTAGAATTGATACATAAAGAGATACAGCGAGAAATCTTTGCTGTTAAAGGAATCTTTTAATAAAAAGCATGGTGAAAATATAATTCTTATTCTGATTTTCTTGTTTGAATTGTCCCGAGAACAAAAAATAAATAAAAATTGCATATAGAAATAAATTTGAATAAAAATTTAAAGGTTCTGTCACAAGGGATTTTACCCAAGACAAGCCAATCTTACAAGTCTCGATGAAATTCGGATAATATAACTTTTTACAATTATCTAACCAGTTTCACTCAATTAATCTCATCACAAAAATCAATATCACAATGGTGACGTCATTTAAAAAGTGGCTTCACACCTGAACGACAACACTTTCCGAAGAAAGCTACCCAAATTAAGTTTTTACTCAGAATTATTAACTTATTACAGCAGATTGTATAAAGCACAAAAACAGTGCAAGACTTTCTAGAATTATTTATATCCATAGTGGAACAAGCAATATAAGACAACAAAGGTAAGGACATTTCAAACGTTTGAAGCGAGTACGTGTGAGCGTTCGCCCCATTGCAAGATCGTACAAAACTGTAACCTGTATCCGATAATTCGCATTTTTCTCTGTTATCTGACGAATATACGAATCATGATTAAGTTCGATGTTTCATAAATAATATTATCTCACTAATGCATGGACGGTAATCTTAGGCTCCATCTCTTATTAGTGTTAGAAAAGGAGGTATTGATACTTCCGACGAGGACCCAAGGACCAGCGAGAGACCGCGTCTATTAAGCGACCATTTTCTTTTAGCGACCGTTTTCAAAATCCCCTTCTTTAAAAAAAGGTATTTCAAGTAGATATTTTTGGTCTAAAAAATTAAAGTTACATATATCCTATGCTGTTAAAACTTTTTAGAATCGTCTCGACGAGACGATTCTATTTAGTTTTAACAACATAGGATTATTGAGAAATCCGCAGTTACATACATACTCAATCAAAATTATGATTGTTATGATAAGTCAAATCGTGTACTAAGCGACCATTCTCTTTAACGACCGCTTTTTTGGTGGTCCCGTAAGTTGTCGCTTAATACAAGTTTTACTGTATACCCTTCGAGTACATTTTTGATTCATTTTATTTAATCAGATAAAAGATTGTCTGATATATATTTTAAATTGATAAAATATCTACAAACAATAATGTATGTTGCAATTTAAGGCCTTTATATGCTTCGATGTTCCGCCATTTTCGCGTTGGACCGTCTAAAAATTTGGTTCAGTTATACGGCGACAAACGTGATCTAATTTTCAGTCAATCACCATCAGCGCATAGTAAAATGAAATCTACATGTTTTGTGGTATGAATGTTTTCAGCTTTATGAATTTATATGAATTATTTCAAACAATGGCTCATTTTGTTAACCTTTTTTACTATGTCATTGACTCTTCGTTGGAATTACGATTGCCACCTTTTTGCACTTTTCTCCATAAAGAGGTGGAGCCCAAGATTACCGGGCGTGATAGGGACGCAAGAATGAAATGAACACCATAACCTATTTTTAGGTCTGTAAGCCACCTTCAACCGTATCTTTACTCTGGACTTTTCTTCCAAATGCCAGATCTGCTTGCGTTCAGAATTCAAAACGTTGGCGATTTTTTATAAACTTTCTCCGTTTTGCGAACGTTTGCATCCTGAACAGAGGACAAAGTTTCCTCTCACGAGGGATGAGAGAAAAGACAGACAACGCGTTGGAAAGTAAAACACTACACACGACTTATCTAAAGAGTAGAATTGTTACCATGGGGCATGAGATTCACTTCATAGACACTAGACCGCGGTTGAATCTTTCCAAGTAATTAGTCCATTTTACGAGAATGTTAAAAGGTTGTCATAACTACCTAAGCGTATGATTTTATTATCGGATTAATCTCGCCAATTATATTGGGGTTAATGGTATCATATAGTAACATGGTACCATCATGAAATGAATGACCTTTCAACAAAATTAATGTCAAAATCAAAATAAATCATTCTTCAAATCAAAAATAAGTGACGCCGTCAAAGCGCAGTTCGTAGCTCGTCGGACTGTCAATCTAGAGGTCCTGGGTTCGATCCCCGACGGTGGCACTCATTCTTTCCGACCATTTGTCTCTCACCAATGGATTGATAACCGTAGACCTATGTGAGATAGCAGCTTGAGGCTAGGAAAGAATGTAGTGATTGTACTGGTGAGAGAAATACCAGGATTCCATTGTTAGGTGCCCAGCAGCCGCGATATAACTGAAATAATGTTGAAATCGGCGTTAAACTCCATTCAATCAATCAATCAAATGAAAAAAATGTAATAGAAAAGAAGCTTCCTTTCTCAATGGACAGTATAAAAGTAAAATACAAAAGTTATTTTTAATTCATTTAAAATATCCCTTCTAATATATTTGCATATCTTAAAGTCTGTGAAGTCCTTTTTCGCGCATGAGTGGAACATTCTTCTTTTAAAAATACTTCCAATTCTATAAGTGAATTTAAACTTTGAAAATTTTCAAAAACATTTTCGGTTGGTGATTTAAACATCACAAATGAAGCTTGTTCACCTTTGGTAAGAATATTTTAACTGTCTTCTGATGGTATTCGTTTTCATTTTGTACTTACATTTAGCAATGTTTTACTGAGAGTATCTTTTCTTGAAATATGGGACATAAGACGAACGTACATTATTTGACCATTGCTGCTTTTGCTTTGCACTTTAGATATAGACAAAGATCAGTCAAAATACGTAAAAAATAACTTACAATTGATACCAACAGTGTTTTCAGCACTTTGATTTTAAGCATGACAAGACTTAATAAATTTGTAATCGTAATTTCCTGCTCTAACCGTTCCCGTCGAACTACATTCCTCAAACATAATACCACGGACATTATTACTAATCCAAACTTACCCTCGTCCATCCTCCCTCGCTCGTCGTATTTCAAACAAATTAGTTTTCCAAACCGACTCGAGTTGTCATTTAATCTAGTTGCTGCATTGCCGAATAGTTCTAATAGGGGATTTATCTGTTAAATTAGAAAAATTATTTCAAATAAAACATAATATATTAATGTATCTTTTCTTCTTTCTCATTAAGGTTCACGTAAAGTGTTTCATACCCAATTTTAAGGGCACTTCATTTGCCAAGAAAAAGCAATATGTCCAGTTATATAATATATCAAAATGAAGCTATTTATGAGCACAAACAGTTGAGCAATGTAAGATTGTCATAGCTATAGCGGTATAGCCAAAATATAGTGGAAAAGGGTCATTTTGTACAGAACAAGCAACTGCTTGACGGTTGAATAAAATTGGCTCATATTTTAACAAAATACAGCTAGGTACTCCTATAATCGTTAGTATAAAAGTCGGACCCAAAACTTAGTTATGCAAGCAATTTATTTTGACTTATCTTTTATATACATGTGTTATTCTAATTTGTAAACGTGTACATCTATGTATAGGTAGATTTTGAGCGTTGAGCTCTACTTTTAACGGTTAAATTTGCATTCTATTCTTTCAAAATAGATCAAACAGACATAACAAAGATACAAATTACCTTTCAAATGAAACTAAGTGTTTGTCTTAGATCTTAAGGTTTACTCATAGACCTATGGTAATGGACTAAACGCCTAGGTCAGAGCTCAGTTTTGAAAATACACCTATACAGTGTGGTGTGTTATCATAACATAAATGGACATTGATAGTTTATATACCTACCCGTGAGGTTGTTTAGCAATATATGAATTTCTATTTCACAAAATGATAAATATATACTTCTTTAATAGAGACCATTGATTTCAATCATTTGAAAAACAAAAATCTCGGAAAATATGTTACAACATTATTGACTGACGTTGCACCATACCTAACATCTAACTTAAAAAATAGACCAACCCGGTTTGACACATATGTTGACGAAATAAATTGAAACTTATTGTTTCAAAAGAGCCTTTTGAGGCTGAGTTTTATATCCTAGGTTGTAGAAGTACCTCGTATGTGCATTTGTCTACATTCTGTTCAAATTTTGGCAAATTTTATCCCGCCGTAATGAAGTTGTTGGTTTTGGACAAAATATCCCTTTTTCATAATGGTTTTGACTATGGTGTTATGAGGTGGGACATGTAATATTGTGAAACTGCTTGTACTCAACTACAGCTTCATTTCAATTCATTGTATAGCTGGGCAAACTGTCTTTTTTTGTAAATTCAATGTATAAGCAGCATTATATTTGGTTCAAAATCTCTTTCCATGAGCCTTAAAACGGTTGTAAGTTGTTCATAACAAATTTCAAAATAGTTAAAGTACATGTAATTTATCTTTATTGATTCATTATTATTTAACTTTTATACAGTTTTGTTTTGTCTGTTAAAATATCACTGTTGCTTAGTTACTTAAATGGTTTTAATATTCTAAAATATATTTCCTTTTGCCTTTTTGGAACACCAGACGTATATATAAAAGAGTTATTAAAGAGTGATCATGAAATCAGTTTGTGCCAAACCAATTAAACGAGGCTTTGGTGAGTTTATATCTGTTTTAGATGACGAGTTTAAAAAATATATCATTTACATTGATTTTATATATGACAAGATATTGCGATATATCTTGAAGTTCAGCCTTTATTAATTTTTTCCTGCGTAATATATATCGCTGTTTAAAAATTGCGCCACCAAATACATTATAATGTCATTTTTAAGATACTGAAAAGCGATGTCATACGCACGGGGCATATTTGCAGAGCTATTACATTAGTGTGATATTAACCGTGTGAAATCAAAAGTATTATGCGGGTTTATTTAAGGCCCTCGAAATAGGGCATAGCCTATCATAATTTATATTTCTTACATTTCTATTTATCTATTTATTTTTCTTTTCTTTGTGTTTTTTTTTTTTTTTTTTTTTTTTTTTTTTTTGCGATGTCAATTTTACCTGCTATATCTAATTTGGATCAATGTTTGAAAGGCGAACTTGGTCTAGAATTTTCAAGTGTCAATAATTAAATATTGTGAAAAGTTAACTTACACAACGAGATATACATGTATTTGAAAAAAATGCAGTTAAGTAATAGTTAAACGCTAATAATTGAAAATTAAACGATTTAAACAGCCGAAAGGAGGGAGCGTAGCGACCGACTGAGGCTGTTTAAATCGTTTAATTTTCAATTATTAGCGTTTAACTGACTTAGTCTTTTTCCCGCGCTTAATATTATAGACAGCATTTCGCACGATTTCCACGGAATAAGCCGGTTGAATTTATTACAAGTGAACGCCCCCTCTTTCCAAATATGGTGTTGTTGAAATATGCACGCAAATACCGAGGCTTTCTAAAGAGCTATCACCGATGATAAAAGATGCAGTATTGTTTGTTTTTATTGACCTGACAATTACAACCGTTCTGTAGATGAACGAACATACGATATGTGTCCACTCTGTATTACAAGAACGTTCGCAAGAATAAACGATTTACGGTATCAGATGTCACAGATAGATTGTGTATTGAATTTGATAAAATGTGACAGTTTTTGTTAATCAACAAATTTGTTCAGTTATAACACCAACTCAAATATGGTCATTGTCAGAGAAGGGCCAACTAAAGGTGTATTTTCAAACAGAGCGCTGACGTAGGCAACGAGTCTATTACCATGGGTATATCGGGTATATCTAAACATCATATGATAGGAATTTAACCTGATCCCTTCACTCTAATAATGAAAGTACATGTAGTGAGTAAACCTTGCGATTAAAGACTAGTAATAACTTTCATTTGAAAGGTTAATTGTTACCTTTTTTTAATGAGTTATCTTAACCTGTTATATCTATTTCGAAAAAATATGGCACGGAAATCTAACCGTAAAAAGTAGATTTGACGGCTCACCTAAAAAAATTTACCTTTGCTATACTAATCTGTTTACACATAGACATAGATATTTTATTAATTAAATAATTTAAAGTTTCTAGCTAAATACAGAAGCAAATAATTTCACAAATATTTAGTAAGCGACCCAACCATGGGTAGCTACACCAGCCATTGCCATATAACTGCAATAAGGTTGAAATCGGGATTAAACCACAATTAAACAAAATCGTCAGGCTATGTCACGCCCAACCAGGTCCAAATCAGTGTAGAATATGGGGAGTGCAACATATGCTCGTGAATTACGATTTTCTCCTTTACTTTTCATATTCGTGAGGGGGTAGAGTTTAGTATGTACGCATGCGTGGTATAACAATTAAACCTTGACGTTTAAATGAAATAATGATCAAATAAAACATAAGCTGGGTAGTTTATGGAAAATAAACCATCAAAAAAATTAAAAATCCAGCATTCTGATTGGATGAAAAAGTAGGACAAAGACTAATGTTTACTTACTCCCTTCAGTGTGTCCACAAGGTTTGGGTGATGTTGTCCGCATTGGTGCAGTATATGTTCAAAAATATGTTTAGTTGAAACCGTTTTACCCGCACCGGAAATACCCCCGACGATGATACAACGTGCTTTACGCGACTCCACGAGACTTCGAAAAGCACTTCCGGCCACCCAAAACACGTGGGGCGGATTCTGTTTACGTACAGTTTCATCCTTGTATAATGAATGGTACTGAAATAAATCATCATGATAAATTATTAATAATAAGAAACTTATTGCCATTTCTATATGTGCCGTTCTATACCATTTGTAACCTGGGCCCCGTTTACTAGACTTCTTACGAAAAAAAAAATAATCGTAAGTCAAAATCACAAATCGTATCTAGTGTTTTCATTCCTTCTTATTTTCTGCCGTGCAAAATCTCATTGGAATCGTCTCTGGAAGACGATTCCAATGAGATGGTACATGGCATGATTCCACATTTAGGTTCTACTGTAGAAGCATCTTTAGTTGTTGACCTACGCAAAAAAATGATCGTAAGTTGTTTAGTAAAACAGGCCGGAGATCGCTTAAAAAGCCTTTATTGTGGTGTCAATGTTCTGCTTACATTTGTGACCCGTCACGCGAAAAGGGACACTCTCGGAACTCCGTAAAGTAAAATTAGGAAGAAGAGATTTGTTCAAGTAGAGGCCAACCAGTGATCGCATGTCAAAAATTCTTATACAGAAATATAGAATGATCATTCTAGATTCGGAAAATCAGCACAGTGTAGTCTGACTAGGATTGACACTTTACGCAATACCCTGATGGTCCCTTTTTACGTCCCTTTTTACGTGATGGGTCACATTTACATTTGTACAGCGTTTAGATGCCGAATCTCACCAGAAATTTTATAATGCTGCTTGTATCAAGCCAATTTGGGTGTAAGTTAAAGTATTAGTGCAATGAAACTGTATTTCAATAAGCTAAAAGGACCCTTTTACAAAACAAATAAGGACGTGTATAGGTTAATGTGAAGACATGCAATTTATGTTGAAAGACCGGAAAATAAGTCGAATTAAAAAATCAATTAGAAATCCTGCCTTAAAATATAAGAAATTAACAATCTTGTCTTTATATGTTTAGTCTACAATCAGGCTGTTAAGCAAAAATCTTCATAAACACATGCCTGAATACAGAACGCAATATCACCAAAATTCTTGGATATCGGAAAAAATGGCGTAGATATTTAAATATCTTTAAAAGTTTTAAGATTTTAATTGCATTCCCCCCAAAAAAACAAGGAAAAGTAGTTCCCAAACACTGTTTCACCACATATGGATTTCACCTCAACTAGTCAATTGGCTATATATATTCACTACACTAAAATTCGGGGTTATTTTTATTTGAAAAAAAAAACCTATTCAGAGTTGTAAAACGGACTTTACTTACCTTGTCACTGTAAATGGGAAGCTCCTTAAATGGGTTTACAGCAATTAACACGTCGCCAATATAAGTCTGTAAAGTATAAAAAGAAATATATATAGAGAGAGAGAATAACATGTTAGTGGCTTTAGTATATATGATATCAGGTCGAGGTCGGGAGAAATTAATTTCTCCCAGCTGAGACCTGATTATAAAACCTTTAAAATCAAAGAAATTCGGATGAAAGGGGTTCTGGTTAAAATAATAATAATAATAATAATAATAATATCTTTATTTCATGAAGGTAGAACATTAAGACATTTTTCAAATGAAAATAACACGAAAATAGTCTTTTTTACAAAGTTGCCTTCGAAATCAATGAAAAAAAAAAATATTAATGAAAAGTTTAAAATTGGAAATGGTTAAAAACAAAACAAAAAAAACAAATGCTTCTATAGTGTATGAATAGCAAAACAAAATGTGATAACAATACGATGAATCACAGGAAATTTATTAGGAAATAGGAAATCATCGGACAGAAACAGCTCTTTTTTTTACATCCTTATGTGTATTGTGAATGGACTTTAGAATTTCGTAATAGCAAATGTTGTTTAAGCAGATTTTTGAAACTAGATAAAGAATTTGCGTCTCGAATAGAAATAGGAATTTCGTTCCACACAATCATACTGAAGTATGAAAATGCATTTTTCTTGTACAATGTATTGAATTTCGAGTTGGTAATATCATGATGAGCAGAGGACCGTAAATTGTAGTTAGTGTTTTTACAGAATGTGATAATGTCCTTCATATATCCAGGTGTAAGATTATTAAGACATTTAAATATCAAAACACAGGTGTGATAATTACACCTATTATCGAAAGTCAACCATTTAAGTGGTCCAAAAAGATCTGTTGATGATGTTCTAGTTGAAGCACCTAGTATAACTCGGGCTGCCCTATTCTGAAGTACAGACAATTTGGAAGTTCTATATTTAGCACCCTTCCACCAAATTGTACAACAATAGTCAAAGATAGGTAGAATGTAAGCATTATAAAATAACTGTTTCATTTCAAACGTAAGATAAGTCGAAATTCTTTTAAGTAAAGAAATTTTGCTGGCAATTTTAGAACATGTTTTTTCAATATGTACATTCCAGGACAAATGTTTGTCTACGTGAACACCTAAAATTTTATGAGACTCAACAATTTCAATACAACTATCATTTATTTTAATATCTATGCTCAAATTTTTAACTTTTGTTTTTGGACCAATATGCATACATTTAGTTTTATTTGGATTTACAAGCATATTGTTATTCGAACACCAACTATGTATAGAATTTAAACTTTTCTGTAAACTTAACTTTATTTCATTAGGGTCGTACCCAGATTTATATAGCGTCGAGTCATCTGCATAAAGGTCTAAATTTGAAGCATCAACGTGCAAAGTCATATCATTAATGTAGATTAAAAACAAGAGAGGCCCTAAAATAGAGCCCTGTGGGACACCACAAGATACAGTTTTTGGAGATGAGTAGGTATTATTATATCTCATGCATTGTGTCCTGTTAGACAAGTATGATTAAAAAAAGCTAAAGATTTCTCTGGGAAATTATGTAATTTGAGTTTATACAATAAAATCTTATGATCTACTAAATCAAACGCCTTTTTTAAATCAACGAAAATTGAACCAATAATCTTTCCGGAATCAATTTCTTTTGACCATTCATCAATCAGCCGAAGAAGGGCTGTTTGACAAGAGTGTTTTTCTCTAAATCCTGACTGGTGATTCGATAATACACCATTTTTATCCAAAAATAAAACCAATTGTTTATACACATGACGTTCAAAGATTTTTGAAAGAGTCGGCAATATTGATATCGGCCGATAATTATTGGGATCTTCTTTTTCTGCGCCTTTAAATAATGGTAGAACACATGCTTCTTTTAATGCATTTGGAAATATTCCCTTTGCAATGCTGTTATTAATTATAGAAGTTACTGGTAGGACAATGTGATCGCCACATGATTTTAAAACTTTTGCACTAATTCCGTCAGTCCCAGAAGATTTATTTGTATCAAGATTACTTATAAGTTGGCAAACCTCTAAAGGTGTGATATAGTCTATGTCAAAAACTTGATCTTTCAAGATGTTTTTTAAATGTGTTTGTAAGAAAGAAAATGTGTTTTCGTTGAATTGCGATTTTGTCACAATGTTTTCTATATTAATGAAATGGTCATTGAAATGATTTATGACATTTTGATTTCCTTCAACATGTTTACCGTCAAATATCATTTCCGATGGTAACGGGGAAGAGAAATAGTCTAAATCGTTGTTTTGTATCTTTCTAAGATTTTTCCAAATATCTTTACTACTCGCGCCTTTATTAATACGAGAAAAGTAAGTAAATGTTCAAATCTTTTTCTACATATAGATTGCCTGATATCTTTTTGTGTAATCAGGCAGGTGATATCAGATCATTACAAGCTTAATTACATGATAAAAATAGATCATGAGCACAAGATATGAGGGGCAAAAAGTGACAATCTAACTCTCAAAAAGAATTAAATATTTGAAGAAGAGTTCGGATCGGGTAGATCTTAATAATCGAAAAAAAGTAATCTCATTTAGCTGATAGATGGAGAATGATTTTCCCGGTATTTATTGTCGTTTCGATAGAAAATTCCCATATGGGCGACGCCCTAAAAAGAAGGTTATTTGCCAAGGAAGATAGTGAAAGGGGTGAAGCTATTTCGAGATCCCTCTAGTTTATTAACGTTCTCAATGTTAAGCGTGGCATAGGTTTAACGTCTCATCCGAAGGCGATTACTTTAATAGTCGAATTCTTGCCAGAGAAAAACGCATTTTGACGTTTTGAGAAAATAACCCTGCATTCAGAATGACATCTTCACGAGTCAAGGGGTATCGAATCGATAGCTTCTTCTCGAATACGAGAAAAGTAAAACGTTCATAACCCTTGGCTCGACAAGATTTCAGAATGAAGAAAGGGTGCAAACTTATTGAAAATTACACGTGCTTTGCGTGTACACTTGAGTATATTTTACAAAATTACAAAACGTTTGCACTGTTGTCCTCCTGAACGCTGCCTTAGTGTTGACAAAATCAAAAGAAAAATAAATCGAATTCGCAAACTCAAAGGACTTCCAATAGAAAAAAAGAAACCCGTTCTAGCACAGGTTAGACTATGGTCAGTGTACATGGAAGACGAAGTCTGACAAGATTTTTGCTTTAAGTATTTACTAAAAATAATCATATGTGCGACCGACATATGGCAGCATCGTATACAACACCCATAGCTATACACAGTGAAGACTTTAGGCATATATGAAATGTTTGGATATGCCATGCACATGCTTAAAAAAACTCTTTTGCGCTAGACAGACTCTCATAAGCTTTACTAAAGCTTCTCGGTGTAAGATTGTTATTAAAGGTAGTTGACCCGTAATTGTTCCGTAACGTTTCGAAAGTAATGAAATATAAGAGTGTTAATCGAGGTTTTCTAATGATTTTCATTAGGAAACATCGGTCAACATTGTGAAAGTTCACGAGTGCCGAAATATTGCGGATCTTTTACGGTTCCACTGCCTTAAAAATCACTACTCACGTATATGATATCTCGGTGGAACCTATCTCGAATACACTCTAGGAT
Source organism: Fragum whitleyi (assembly GCA_948146395.1). Lineage (NCBI taxonomy): Eukaryota > Metazoa > Mollusca > Bivalvia > Cardiida > Cardiidae > Fragum > Fragum whitleyi. Next base: position 54,597,747 of record OX411548.1, on the reverse strand, counting down.
CGTGTTTTCGTTAAGGACTCGTAAATCACTTAGATCGTTGATATCTACAGAACTGGGATCGAACTTCATCTTATTTCCTTGGCCTCTGACCAAAGCGGCTGTAAAAAGCAGAAAACAAAAGCCCGAATATTCTAACATTCATGTTTTTTTTTTAAATTGTCCTTGTTTGGTGATAAAACATCGTAACTACAGCTTATTCAAGCTGCAATACGAGGTTTTGTACAGCCAACGAAGAAATCTATATTCATGAATGATCTGTATTATGACAAAAAAGTCCACTTTATGGATCCATGGTCATTATCATGCAATATATATCATTTGACATTTTGTAGAACATTCGCAAACTTCTTTTTCTTCTTCTTCTTCTTCTTCTTTCTTCTTCTTCTTCTTCTTCTTCTTCTTCTTCTTCTTCTTCTTCTTCTTCTTCTTCTTCTTCTTCTTCTTCTTCTTCTTCTTCTTCTTCTTCTTGTCATATCTTTTTCCTTCTTTTCCACCTCTGTTGGCCGTTCTTCTTTCGTCGTTGCTTTTTCTTTATTGTTTTTTGACGCCGTTTTTTATAGTTATAGCACAGGTTAAAAAAATATTAAATGTAAAACAGCACAACTAAGTACTCTTTCATTTGATATATATAAAGATTTGAATAAGGTATTAAATGAAAAAATAAAAAAAAAGGAGTTTCTTGTAAATTGCAAAGTTAAATGTCTGACACTCAGTAAGTTAGACATAATTTTATTCGCAGTTCTTTTTTTGTTTCTTTTTTTTATCGAAAAAATATTGATGATAATTAATATACACTTGATATTTGATACTGCCTTCTTTTGGGAAAACGGAAGAAACAGAAGAGACATTGAATTTACTCTTTTTCAATGTAAAATTTAAGCTCTTTACGCAGTTGAAAGTTCACCGATCCCAAAAGATTTGCTATCAATTCCACGATTCTAAATGCATAATTTAAGGAAATAGTGTTTCATGCGTTTTTTTTTTTTTTTTTTTTTAGTTTTTTTTTTTAACTATTCTTTTATTTAATTATCATTTCATTTTCTAGGCAATTATTGGTATAAACTTGTGGTAATATTGCCAAAAAGCATAACTGTATGCGTCTTTCTCCGATTAAATTACTTTGGGAAACTGCTATGTTTTAGAAACGGACATGAGTCGCATGTCAGCTTATTCATATGAAACCCAAAAAACACGAAATGGAAGAGTGAAAGAATTAAATTTTTCTTCTATGAATTTCGAATTATAAATTTTATATTTTTATTTTTTATTTATATCATGTTCTTTAACATTGTATCATTTATCACTCATTTATTCATTTCTTCCCAAATTCCAGTCGGTTTCCCATTCAGTTTGAAAAACTAGGTAAGCCCAGATATTTGTCACATGAAAACATTTCGTACCATCCGATCATATAATACCCCCTATCTAAGATGATCAGTAATAGTGGCATTGGGTAGCGACCCAGTCACCGTATCGAGGGTCGACTGAAAAGTATCCATTAATAATAACGCCTTGAACGCGTTCTACAACGTTGAAGTGAAGCAGGATTGAATTTGTAGAATCATGCGAGACGACACAGAACGCACGAGAAGCATTTGGCTTATGGACCTTTGTGGTATTAATTGGCGTTATTTCCTCGCGTATGAACGTTCATGACATTCTTTTATGAATTCTATTGATTCCATTTTGAAATGTACAAAAAAGAGTCCAAGGTCCAAAATTTGTCTTTCGATTCTAAAAATATCTAACCAAATTTCGGATATCGCTTGATAATGTTCGACTATGTCGGGTGGACCGGATCCAAACAGATCCCCTGAGACCAATTTCGGAAATTTACATTTGATCAATAATTTATCATATTCCATCATTTTCTGTGTATTCTGATCGGCTAAAACATTTAGGTTTATTTCTCAATGAAAACAATTTTGAGTACGAAGTCATTTTGTAAGCTTCCACAAAGATTGGTCAAACAAGAAATTTGTTCCGTGTTGACAAACCTTTACTTCATGAAATTAAATCATATGATATGAAGAGATCATTTCTTGATTTCATAGAGATATGAAACTATAAACATAACCACACTCATATATGAATCCGCTTCGCGTACTCATACAGTGTGATTATGTTTTTTAGTTTCATACCTCAATAAAATCAACTACAAATCTTTTCATCTCTTAAATAGTATAAAAAACTGAGTTCACGTTGCTATATTCAATATTTTTGGAGGACATGCGGGCCGGGCCAAGCAAACAATGAATGGCCAGCCGAGGATGCATAAAGAGTAAAGACGCTTTTCAGAGTGCATAGTCAGCCCAGTGTTAAATCCTTTCGCTACCCGATTAATGCTAAAATCTAGAAGAATCGGTCTACTTTTTTTAAAAAACAGTATTCGTTCAAATATCCGAATGGTGCTTTTTCGCGCAACGTTTTATATTTTTCATCCAAAGATGTTCTTCGTTTCGCTTTCGCAATGCGTGTTTTATTCAGAACACATAGAAAAATTCGCTAACTCAGAAAAAATAAACCCTCGCACATCGTGCAATATGACCAACCCTCGAATTCCCGGATCATCGATTAATAAATGCGGATGTTGACCTTTCTTTACAGTTAACTAAGGCCTGTTTGATTGTTGTGATTTTGCAAATTATTTTTTATAACTTGTCATTGAAAATTTTGTAATTACCCCATAATCGGAACTCCTCTCTCGGAGACTGTAAGGGTAAGTAAATATAGGACTCATTTTCGACCCGATTTAACCGGGTTCCATCAGAACGACCTCGGTTTCGACTATAGTGATGTCATTTTATCCTTTTAATCTCGACGCTTCTGATCCTGGGTCAGGCCGGTGTTACTTGGATTCCAAAATGGCGTCGAAAATAGTGCACAACAATTCTATTATAAAAACAACTTCTCGTTTTTACTTTAAACAACAAATATTTTTTCTTATTTAATATAGTTTTTTGTAGAGTTTATTACATTTGTCAATGAGATAACGATATTTCGTGAGCTAATTAAACATTGCAGCGGTATATATTCAGTTTGCTTACTGTCACCAGAGGGTACCTCCGTTCACATGAATGTTCTTTCGGCGCATGCATATAAAAGTTAATTTTAAATTATTACAACATCTTCTTATACGACTCCCGGGCTGCCATATGAATTTCCTCCTACATTGATGAATCGCTGACCCCGCCCCTTGACCTCCGTCTGAAAGCACGACACTCACCATTCGGAACATCACTCGGAATTTTCCGTAAACTGAGAAGTACCTCGGACTAAAGTGTAGTAATTTTGGGTCATTTTTTCGGTAATTCGGCTCCTGGTGGTACTTTGGTTAATACGCTTAAAGAATAGTATATTCCCTCAATGTTTTCCGATCGTCTGTGGAGATCATTTTGGCATTTTATAATTTGAGCGCAAAACGCAGTAAAACACTGCGTTTTGTTTACAAATTATAATATGCCCAATCTTAACCTTACGTTGATTTTATTTTTCGCAACGTCATCCTCAATTATGAATGTGACGTCAAATAAACCCACACGCGATATGACGCGCTTTCATGGTGGCGCCCGTATTATTCCCGAGGTCTATTCTGTAGAATCGCCGAGGCATTCGGAACATCGCTCGGACTTTTCCGTAACTTGAAAAGTACCTCGGACGTAAATGTAGCAATTTTGGATCACTTTTTAGGTAATTCGGCTTCTGGTGGTGCTTCGGTTAATACGCATGAAGGAAATCACATTTTGTTGATTCTTTCCGATCGTCTTTCGAGATCTTTAAGGCATATTGTAATTTGATGACAAAACGCAGTAAGACACTGCGTTTTGTTATCAAATTATGATATGCCCATTTTTATTCTTTCGTTGATTTTGTTTTATGCAACGTCATCCTTAGCGGGATCGTTCATGTTTGTGACGTCATATAAACTCGCGTTCAAAATGGCGCGCTTTCATGGCTGCGCCCGTATTATTCCCGAGGTCTATTCCGTAGAATCGCCGAAGGTTCCCGATTATCACCAAGGCTTCCCGAGTGGACACAACCATCGTTCGGAACATCGCTCGGAATTTTCCGTAAACTGGAAAGTAACTCGGACGCAATTTTAAACATTTTTGGTCATTTGTTTAGGTATTTCGGCTTCTGTTTGTATATGTGTATTTTCAAAACTGAGCTCTGACGTAGGCGCCGAGTCCATTTCCATGGGTATATCGGGTACATTTAAACAGAATATGATAGAAATTTAATCCGATCTCCCCACTTCAAGAACAAAAGTACGTGTATGAGTTTAAGCTTACGATTCAAGACATGCAATAACTTTCCTATGAAAGGTAAATTGTTACTTTTTTATGAGTTATTTAAACCTGTTTATCTATATTGAAAACGTGGCACGGAAATCACGGTTCTCCGCACAAAACCTACCTATACTTCGGTTATTTGATACGCTTGAAGGAAATCACATTTTGTTAATTCTTTCCGATCGTCTATGGAGATCTTTGGGACATATAATGATTTGACACTGCGTTTTGTTATCAAATTATAATATGCTCGCTTTTATTCTTTCGTAGATTTTATTTTATGCACAGTCATCCTTAGCGGGATAGTTGATACTTATGACTTCATTAAAACCCACGTGTGAAATGGCGCGTTTTCATGACCGCACCCGTATTAATCCCGAGGTCAATTCCATAGAATTGCCGAAGGTTTCCGATTGCCATCAGATATCAGACGCCATTTATTTGCCAAAATGTATGCTCACGGACATGTTACAGGCAACACATCGCTTGAGTCTTTAAAGTCGCCAATTTGCGGAAATATTCCAAACAAAGCGGCGGAAAAAGTCTGAGTTCATTGTACAGTCATCGAATAATAAAAACTTGATAATAATTAAAATAATAAAAAAACTTGATACATGTTTTCCGATTTTCCGACTTTATTTAGCAAGAAGTATTTGCAGAAATACAATAAATCAAACTGTATCCTTGAAGCCCATGATAATCTTTATATGTATACAAAATTTCGTTGAAATCGATCTTGTACTTATGAAACAATTAGGAAAAATACACCCTCAATTTGCAAGGACGTCTATGAGATGACAATTTGTCTTTGTTTAGAAGCATTCCAAACAATATTTTTCAGTTTCACACCATTTCATTGGCTATAAGAAACACCCCCTCTTACATATTGTTAGCAGGTCGATCAACCAATCAAATTATCTCAAATCATTTGGGAAGACCCAGTTTTTTCAACAAATCAATATGGAGGATAAAAAGTGAAAGTTGACAACAGTGCTTCTGATAAACAAGGTTCGAAACATTTGAAACTCCTTTGAACAAACTATTTGACCTGATGTACCAGGACATTGGTTTAGATAACATGTCCTTTTACTTTAATTTTATATTTTCCCTGAAATTTAAGGAATCGAATGGTCATCTTAGTGATGTCCTCAAGTATCTAAATGAAAGAAACCTTTTCTTTATTTAGAATACATATTTTTTGTAAAAAATATTTTGATACCGCCACCGATGGTCCAATTTGGATGAGATATAGAACTGAACATGAAATTAATTTTCTACCACAATCTAATTCAATCAAAATACTGTTTATGGACTGATTATAATTACTCCATTACTTATTAACATCTTTATTTTAAAGTTACATGACCTAAATTCACGCCCATGTCGACTTTTCAAGATTTTTTCCCTATTCTCCTTCTCGATTTACCTTAACTTTTGATTAAGATAAGAAACTGTTTCCGTTTTGAAAGAGTTTTCGCCAGTTTCTTCTTAATCGGACTACACGTTGACGTGAAACGTCAATTATAATATGACCTACGTTGCGGGAGTCAAATAACCCCGTTGAATATTTTTGATATTACACTGGTGCTATTACACTAGTGGAATAACTATGCAAATTAGCTCAGAGCGAATGGCAAAGCTATTTCGTAACCGCGAAAATGACGTCATAATCTATATTCTGTGACGTCATTTGTAAACGGCGTTTTAAGTTTCGCGGAACTTTTTCATTAAAATGTTGTATGTCGAGGATTATGACGGATCTTCTCAAAAATTCGGGTCATATCATAAATAGAATATCAAATTTGAGCTCATTAAATACCGAATTCATTAAACTCGTCATTAAAAACAGATAAAAACTCGGCGCAGCCTCGTTTTTATCTGTTTATAGATGACTTGTTTAATAAATTCGGTATTCAATGACCACTCATTCAATATCCTCTATATCTTAAAGAATCCAGGAAGCCACATCGATTTTATCTAAAACGACACATTTTCAAATTCATATCTGTGCATCAAAGGGTAGAAATAGAAAATTAAGAAGTGTAAAAGTTTTATTTCTGCTCATTATATATGAAGTATTCATTTATATATACTCTCCTACAATAGTATGACGCGAACTCATCGGTATTTCGTTTATACAGTTATAAAGAAAGTTCAATGACACATCGAGCAGCGTTAAAAATTGCCTGAATTACGACTGATAAACATCGAAAATGTATGTTTTAATATGATTAATAGTTTTCGTTTATGCTAGACAACAACCAGCCAGTTATACATTCTATATTTCATGTTTGTGGATTTCTCAAGGGTCGGGGCGTTGCTTTTCGAAAATCTAGCCGTACCTTATTATGACGAGCTTCTTTAATCATTCACTATCATTAGTTTCTAAAATCCACAATTATCCTTATATATAGATTTTATCCCTGCCTTTAGCGATCTTAAGGAAAACTTAAAAACCTATTATCAAAGAGAGATGGTGGCCTAGGCGTCCACTTTAATCGATGAATCCACAAATGGCATTTATTCCAAACTAAAACTGCGCAATCATGAAGTAAATAATAAGCACATGTGACGTCATCGAGTTCGCAATCAATACCCAGCAGAATGTGCATAGTTCACAATCAATATTCAGCAGAATGTGCATAGTCAAAGAAATTTGCTATCTGCATAGATAAAGAAACTTGTTGGTGTAAAATCATTCCATAAACCTACATTAATGGATGGATTTCGATTATTTTTCTTAATTCGATTGGGCATTGCCAAATTATGTTTGTTTTGGTTATCTATGCATAGCATGTGAATAAATCAATATTGCAAATAAAAAAATAGTTTCATATGATAATTGGATTTGATACCCGAAAAGGGTCATTGAAGGAATGCTACAAAATGAATAGGATTGTGACTGAGCCGTTTAGCAAAGGTTCCCTATCTATCGAGTCAAGATATATAATGGCTGGAATGATACAAAGGCTATTTTAGAATAGTGATGTCCTCGAGTTTTTTTTAATCAAAGGAACCTTGTCTATAATTAGCAAATATATATATATCTTTTGTAAACAAATGTTTTGATACCGCCACCTATGGTCTAGTCTTTGGCATTCTCCATACATTTATAGCCTTACCCACCTCACATTTACATGATGTTGTCCCATATTTAGTTCATATCGAAACTCTTGTGACACTGGGTTTGTTTTACTCGATTTGGTATATGGGTATTTATTTTGATCTTTATTGGGAACAATTTGACTACCAAATCATTTACCTCGCGAGCGCTAACGTAAAAAATGACCATTAATGAGGATCGGGTATCACATATATCTCCGTTTATAGAAAGCTATTAAACTATTATCGTTGGTGGCCGACCGGATTGTCGTAACTACTGTGTGTCCAAGCTGTAGTTAAGAGATTTTGGTTGGTAATTGAGGTCATCCGTGACGTTTTGATTTATTTATCATTGTCCTTGAAATTAACCCGCGTGATTCAATATCAAAACTACGTCATAATGGCCCATTTTCTACGAGCTTGCTGGTTGAACCAGATGTGACCCGCCTACGGTCAAGCGGAAAGGGGAGCATCTGATCGGCACGTAAAGTCTCGACCCTAGTCAGGCTGCGCGATTTGCGCAGACTGTCTTGAGTCGAAATTTTACGCGCTTGACCGATTTTCTGTTTCTATAAAGATCATTCTACCTTCCTGTAAATGAATTTTAGAAATTGAAAATTCCGGTCGACCTCTAATAGATCCAATCTCTTTTTCAGTTATTTATTTTACGGATTACCAGGATGATGTTTATTGATGGATAACTGGTCACAAACACAATAATATGGATATCTCTTATTTCTTGTCGATTCAGGACGTAGGAAAGTTAGGAGTGGGTTAAACAACTATTCATTACTTCACAAATAAAGTTTTGAGTTTGCAATAATTTCGCATGCGGACGCACAAATGGTAACGTTTTATTACTTAAACAGGTCTAGAGAATTAATTAAACAAGAGGACCATAATGGTTCATCATGGTCGCAGGGCTGGCCAAATGGTTGATTTGATTTGTCCTGCTTTCGACTTTATTCGTTGATTTATTTTTTCAGTTGATTCGAGATCGACATTATTTTCCAAGGGCGTAACTACCTATACACATATTACGCAACTGCGTTATAGAAATAAACCCTCTTTCGAAAAATGTCGCTGATTAATCATCATAACATCTAAACTACAGTTTATTCAAGCTGTATTTACGATGTTTTGATTATTCACCTACGCTAAAATTATAAAAAAGGGGAGCAGCCGGAGGACACTCATCTTGGGGAGCAGACGGAGGACGCTCATCATTTGTCACATTCCACAAATCGCCTTTATTCTATATATTCTATGTTGATCGCCTTCTGAGAGCGTATAAATTTCAAAATCCTAGTTTCGCCTATGTTCTCGAAGCAGCGAATCCAATTTAGATTCGCCGATTTTTATAAGCAATGAAGCAGTGACTAAGGCGTTTATTTTGATTTTCATAACTTGTTTATTTAGAACACTTTAATGTAATATGAGACACTGTTCTCTTGTTAATGGACTTAATTGTTTAATTTATGATGGAAAACATCTTTTTTTTCGTACTCACAAACTCAAATGACCGTCTTATTCATCAAACCATGACCTTTATCATAGTCTAAGGTTCGAGGCATGTATATGTCCTCCTTATATACAGTTGGTAGCATCGAGAACTTTGCATAAAGAGATCAATGATTTTCAAATGGTTTTGAAATGAAATTGAGTGAGTGGACTGGACAAGATTTGAATGATTCATAAGGGGGTAATACAGTTATCAACATCGTGAAATTGACAAGATGAATGATTTTGGAATGATTTTGGAATGAAATTTTATGAGTGCGATGTGTGAGTTTTGAGTGATATTAAAGGAAGGTAATCCAATGTCGCTAATTTGCTCAGGATGAACAAAACTAACGACATTTATTACCTCCCTGTGACCAAATATGCCCACAAGTTCTATAAATAGCTTCCTATGTTTTCAAGAACTAATCACACGCTTACAATTTCAAATATGTCAAAGAAATCGCGATTTTTTTTCTAGCTTTCGTAGTTAGATGGTTTGAATGTGCGTTTGGAATGAATGAATTGAGCGTTGTATGAGCGGTTTAGAATGTTTTTTATCGCAATGAGAGTCAATTTCACGATGTTATTAACTTTTTCTACATACTGTTCCTTAAATGAATTTATGTGGTTTCATGGACCTATCAGACGCTCCGAAATTCACATCGGCCAATGAAATAATTGATTGATTTCATCGACAGGGATGTAGTAATAGTCGATTTTGGTGTGTTTTGAATGGTTTGAGCAAAGCGAGTGTTTAGATTTATTGACTTCAGCGTTGAATGAGCGATTTAGAATGGTTCCGATTATGATAAAAAGCGATTTCATGATGTTACTATTAGTATGTATGTTATAAGTCAGAACTGAAATCCAGATTATCTAAGACAAGGGAAAGGGTTTTGGAGAAATAATGGAAGTCTTCACCCATCCTATTTCTGCTTCATTTTCATTTTTGAAAATCTATATTTAATGAACGATCAATTGTATTGGGAGCCACCGATTTCCAAACAATGTCACAGATTTCCATCCCCATATATAAGATAAATCGCGTTTGAGAAATGTTAAAGAATTGGTAAAGGGCATTTCACATGCATTAACGTACCCAAGTTCAGGATAACAATGTTTGATATATGTTGCACGTGTAGTACCATTTTGCAGTGCATGTTCAAAGAGGTTATATCAAAGAGGTTAGCCATTTCTTTAACATTTCGCGAGCACTTATATCTCCATATATCTTATATCAGAGTTTCATCCATCTTGTTTTTATTTACCTTGATTCTTGTTTCACTAGAAACCTAGAAACTTAAGCACTTAAATCTTTCTATTTATACTATCTCAAAAATAAAATCAACTACATGTACTAAAATTAGATATCAAAATAATGAATTAGGCCGATAAACTTTGATTCCGTTGAAAGTTATTTTTTGTTATTCTATATTTCAACTTATATATATATATGTTATAAAAACTTTACTCTAGTTGACTTTTTCGGCGTGAAGCCTTTATAAAGATAAGCTTAAACCAACTTCTAATCGGTCACTCAAATAAAGCACGAAAAGTATTGCTTAATAATGTTAAAGATGCAAGTGTTTGTTAATTTCTGATAGCCTGCTCACTTGTTAGATAGCGAAACTCAAGTCCATCGAAAAATTCTTCGGGAAAAGCAATTTAACTTGCATGAGAACATCGGTACCACCAATTTCAAAATTAACATTGGTGGGTGGGATAAATTTATCAAAGTCGCCTCATTAACTCAAATGAACGTCTTTAATAATGATTTCTTTGCGTTTTTCTAGTCAGCTACCTTAAAGGCATTGAAAGGCTAAAGATTTTTCAACAACATAACGGTATTTTCTCGACTGATATTTTAAAAAATCTCTATTTTTTACAAGTTTTGTGACTTTTTCAAAGTAGGGTTGGTGTCTTCTTTTGTCTGCTGCAATGGATCTACCGGTCCTGTTCAAACAGTTCTTTTACAAAAATCCTTGAGATTGATATATCTTTGCATGAAAGTAGTGTTCTGTTCAATTCTTTTTGTAAATGTGTTGAAAAATTACATGAAGATGACGATGAAGAGCTTTGAATAAACAAGTGGAAACAGCAATACATGTTTTTTTCAATAACAGAAATGTGGACATTATTTCGTTCCCTCTAGTTTTATTAATATTAAAAGGACTTATATTAGGTTATGTTCATAGCTGGTTTGCGTGATAGACTAACCAAAATCTAGTTCATCGGGCATTCTAGAGTTAAAACCTTCAGTAATGATTACTTATCCTAAAGCAATATATACATGTAGTTCAATATCCGATTCCATAGGTTCGAAAAAAATAGCTTAGTCTATCTGTTTAACAACGACATTGTAATGTCATGTCTTTGAGTATTGAAAATTTTAGGCGAATATGATTGTGCTTCTATGATACTTTTCTGCCAAATATGAATATTTTAGGGTTAAAAAAACATTTTCCATTACTGTCCAAAAACTGATGTAAGACAATTTCAATCAGATAACCACCAATCGGACAAATTTTCGTTTGTGGTTATACATCGAAGGAATGGGACTCGTCTCGACCAAATTGGTAATCCGAATTCCCGTTGCATTATAGGCCTACCTTTTTGGCAAATCAGTGCGGACTGATGTAGAAACCACGATGCAAAAGATATTTAAAGGATAAAAGTATAAAATAATTTTCAAAAATAACTACAACAACACGTATATTTCTTATTATTATTCGAAGTACTAACGTTTATGCATACGCCTTCTTCAGAGTACAAAATAATGAAAACAAATAGACACCCGTAACGTGACGTTGAAATAGCGGAAAAATAAATAACGCACGTTAGAAAGAGCCATTTCGTGACAATTGATATTTCTTCGAAAATGAAATCAAATTGCGTCCCAAAACATAGAACCTACAGCCCCATACAGACTGGACTTGGATTACTCCAGTTTTCTTTTTTTTTTTTTTTTTTTTTTTTTTAAATGATAACTACAGTAATGTATATTTTGGCCAATTGTGCTGTTGTTTCAATCAAAAGGAAGCAGATTACAAACAAAAAATACAGTTTAACCATTTTCGTCGACGGGCGACTTAAACATCGTAACTACAGCTTGTCTCCCGACTTTTTTTTATTTTGTTTCCAGTTCGTTTCCATTTATATATTTTGGTAGATAAATAACATTGAAATTCTGAGGTGTGTGTTACGATACAGGTCAAGGGGGGGGGGGGGGGCAGTATTCCATCAATTGAACAACAAACCAGCACTACGTTAAGGACGACATAACGGTGCAAAGTTTTGTAATTTATACCCCGCTTTGCACGTAAGTGGGAAAGATACTGGAGAGTAGGAAAAGATTTGGTGGTCGAAGAAATGTGATAAATACCAGGAATCCATTGTTAAGTACTCCAGCTGCAAGATAACTGAAATATTGTTGAAAGCCGCGTTAAACCCTATAAAAAACAAAAGAAACAAGCTTTGCCCAGTGATCTGATGTCCAGTAAACGAGTGTATTAAAATTCGTTATCCTGAATGCAGGGATGCAATACCAATCGGGAACCATCGGCGTTTCTACGGAATAGTCTCGGCGACTCTACGGAATGGACATTTTATAATTTGATAACAAAAGGCAATGATTTATTCCCTTTTGTAATTAAATTATGAAATTCCTAAAATATCTCCACTTGAAGCGTATTCATAACCGAATTACGAAAAACCCGAATTACTTCAAAATGACCCAAAATTCTACACTTACGTCCGAGTTACCTTGAAGTTTACGAAAAAATCCGAGCGGCGTTCAGAATGCTACCAATGCCTGAGTCTTTGTCGCAAACGCTTTCAAAAGTGGCAGGTTGCTAGGCAACAAAAAGAGTCAAATCATAAAACATAACAAATACCATAGAAAATAAAAGTTTGATTCATTTAATTTTGTTAAAATGATTTTATAGATCGATTCCTTATTTTAAAAACTTTTTTTTATTAAATCTAGGTTAGTTGAATTGGCGAGAGTTCCCATTTTGGTTCATTCGGATCATCGTTCGGGCGTTTCCGTAGACTAGAAAATTACCTCACACGAGAGCGTAGTGATATTTGGTCCTTTTTTAGGTAACTCGGCTTCTGGTTGTACTTTGGTCAGTACTCTCGTAAACATGCTTTGATGTATTCCGATCGTCTTTGGAGATCTTATCGGAATTATATAAATTGATGTTAAAATGCAATAAAACTCTGCGCCATACTTATGTTATGGCTATACCACCTCGTTTCAGCGAACTGCGATGTTTTTCACATTTTTAAAATTAATATTCGAAAAGACGCGCTTTTGGGGATGCATCCTTATTTTTTTTTTAAATGCCTAAAATACTTACACAAAACCTATATTGTGGGTACTCATTGGAATCATCTCGTGGAGACGATTCCAATGAGTACCCATAACACAAGGTTTTGTTTAAAATCAAGGACGTTAGAACTATACAAATATCCATGTGAAAACATCCTGTATGATATTTTTTATGATATCACATAGTTATTTTTAGAACTATGAAATAATGCGGTTATTTTTAGAAACTTGCATTTCTGCTAGAAACACCGACGAAAAGAAGACAAAAAGAGGTTATAAGATAAATATAAAACGTACTTAGTGTATTGTATGAAAAATATCAAACTCCAAAGACTTCTGGAAGAATTATCCAAAGTCGATTGGATTTGGTTTGGGGTTTTACTGTGGAATTCTTTGATGGCTCGTCTCCTTTTTACATAAAAACTGTTATTCACATAAACCTAGAGAATGTTTATTATCACTCTAAACAATATTTTAACGTGTCCAACTCATTGTGACCCATTAAACAGCTGCTAACAAAAAACTTATAAGTTATCTTGACACATGATACCCTTTCATGTTTTATGAGAACATTAACATTAATAACTTTAGCCAAACGTTGATCCTTTGGTCAAGCCAGATGTTGGGATACGAAGGGATATATATAATATGTACTTAGTGTATTTTATGAAAAAAAAATATCTAACGAGGTTGGGAGAATTGAAAATTGTCGAGGCTCTGTGTCTGATATTTTTCATACAATACACTAAGTAGTTATAAGATAAAATAGAAGGAGCCATTATTCAAAATATTTTATTACATAATCAATACAATAACAAAAGACAAAATCAATTATTTCCGTGTTTTATCACATACATGCACCATTTGACATGTTCACTTCGACCAACACCTCAACAACCACTGCGAATTTAGTTCAATAAGTATACGATATAATCTTGAAAGAATCCGCTTATAAACTAGATTTCTTTTATAAAGGTTTAGTGTCAGATTTATAAAGACATGTACAGTCCATCCTGATCGAACGACCAAGTCTTTTAAGCGAATACTTTTATTAGGCGACCTTTTTTTAAAGTCCCTTTCTTTAAAAAAAAGATATCTTAAAAAGGAGATATAATTGGTCGGAAAATTAATTTACTTGAGTCCTATGTTTTGGAACTCAAAAGAATCGTCTCATTGAGTTATAACAACAAGAGATTATTAAAAAAAATCGCAAGAAAATATTACATGATCATTCGACCATGTTAAGTGTCCGCAGTTACCTTAATGAACGTTTAACTGTATACAGATTAGCGGAATTACCATTAGAATTTAAATAAATGTTCATTTACAGAAACTCTTGGTGTTTAAACACAGACAAATCAGTAAAAAAATAACTATCCCATGCACTTCGTTCAGGATCACAAAACAGTGCAAATTGTTTGCAAATGATATACCGCTTTGCATGCAAGTACACGTGCATAACGGGGTGTTATTTACAAATAGTTTGCACTGTTTGGTCATCATGAACGTAGGACTGGATTTGTCGAAGTGGTTTTGGTGGTTGAAGGGCATCTCTTTAGAGATCGGGTCTTCGAATGTCTCATTTATGCACACACTATCACAGTTCTGTTATTTTGGAATGTTATGGACGGCTTGGCAAGTATTCCTGAAAATTGAGATAAGACATGTGTCAAGTCAAACAAAAAATGATCTAGACGATCGCTCAAGTTGTACAATTAGAGAATAAGCATGTGTGTGGCAAATTCAACAATCTCTCAACTGCACCAAGCAAAAAGTCTGATAAGTCCGTGTATACGCACTGTCTGATCTAAGTCTTCCCCCATGGGCTTTCTAGATAGTCGATGACACCTCATTTTTCTATAGTCAACCAGTGAATATTCTAATAGCCGATTTGTAGTTGATCAATCTGTTTAGTGTTTAAGATTAAAAACGCGTTTTTAATCCAAATGGCTAGACCAGCCTCTAAAGAATAGTAAGGGCAAGTAATTTGAAAATCAATATCGTAGCTACAGTTAAGAAAATCGTGAAATTGAAAAACTAATTCATTTACGATTGATTTTGAAATAATATTGAACGAATGTGTGGAGCGATTTTTACTACCTCCCTTTGATAAAATATATGTGCTTTTCGTGTTCGTTGACCAATCAGACACTTTAAAATTCACACCAGCCAATAAAATCGTAGAATAATTTGATCGATTTGAATTAAATATGATCGTCTTGAACGATTTCGAAATGTTATCCAATGAATTCGGAGCATTATGAATGAATGAAGCTCTGATTGATTATTTAGAATGATTTTGATCGAAATGAGTGTCAAAATAACAATAGTTTTAACTGTATTCTACGAAAATTTCAATACGGGCGTATATCTTTTTACTATGACCTTCACCTTGGGTCTACCCGACATTGTGTTTCAAATGGAACATGTACCCTGCTTAATGACTAAATCCAGCTCTGCGTTCAGGATGACAAAACACTGCAAACTGTTTGCCGACAATACCCCGCTTTGCGCGTACACATGCGTGCAAAGCGGGTATAATATACACACAGTTTACCCCCGTTTTCTCATCCTGAACGCTGGACTCGCCATTTTATAAATCAATCTAAACATTTAATGACATAATTACATACATACCTACAAACATACATACGTACGAACGTTCGTACATACATACATACATACATACATACATACATACATACATACATACATACATACATACATACATACATACATACATACATACATACATACATACATACATACATACATACATACATACATACATACATACATACATACATACATACATACATACATACATACATACATACATACATACATACCGTTTAATTCTGTTTTGACTACACCGGCGAAACTTTATTCTGGTCTTTTATTACCATCACCGCAAAAACAATGAACAGCAACTGAAATATCAAATGTGTAAATTTATCATCTTAAAGAGAGACAACTGGCAATTTAGATGGATATTTCAACTAGAGTTATATCATCTTGTTGAATCTTTTTGAAATATATTTGAATGTCTGTACTTCGTTCGGGATGACAAAACGGTGTAAACTGCTGGTAGATCAAAACCCATCGAGTCATTCTGAAGGCAGGGATGTTCTCGCTTGAATGACAATGATCGTGATCTGGTTTGACAAACCCATTCGGAACATCGCTTGCACTTTTCAATAAACATCGGACGTAGACTTGTGTAGTAAGTTCGTATCAATTTTAAGGTAATTTGGCTTCTAGTAGTATTTCGGTTATTAATTACGTTTGTTATCTCTCGTTGATTTCTTTTTATGCAACGTCATCCTTAGCGGGATCGTTTATGTTTGTGACTTCATAAAATCCCACGTGCGAATGACACGCTTATTCCCGAGGTCTTTTCCGTATAATCGCTGAGAGTTCCCAATTGATGACCATCTTCCCATAATAATCGATTTTGTAATTATCTTTTCTTTCTGCATAATTTCAATCAAATATTGTCTAGTCTTATTGAAAAATAAATTAGAATATTTATTCGAAATGTCCAAATATAGAAAGTTTTAGATTCGTCCAAAGTTTTGTAATTATGGACATTCTAAATAAGATAATGTAATCTATTCTTTGTCAATGTTATTGTCACATGTAAATAATCCAGGGCATTTTGTATTGCATATTTGCACAAAGTCTGATATCAAACAAGAGGCGATATGGCCTTTATCGCTCCACTGACGTTGAAATTTCCAGAATTGAAAGTCATATTCTAAAAGCGAATTAATTAAAAGGAAGGGGTACTAAACTAACCAATCTTTATAAATTGTAAATGGTAAATTGGTTTGTGAGGAGAAGAGTTTTTCTTAAGGTTTTATTTAATTATGGGTCCATTAAAATTTTGTGAACAACTTAAATAAATTGTCCAAGGAACATTCCCGGCAAGCTTCGTGGCAATTGGTCAATTGGTTACGGAAGAGAAGATGTTAAAAGAATAAAGATAATAACAAAAAAAATAACGCCTAGCCAGTGGAGCTTAAATGACGTAGTAGAAAACTTATATAACTAATACTCTTTCTTTAAGAAAAGGCGAGTGTGGGGACATAGACGAATCATTTCTTTTTGTGGGCCACAAAAACAAACTATACTATAAGAGTGTAGTGACGACGTTTTTTCCTTCATCGGCGATTTCTTTAACTACAACAAACGTCGGTGTAATATTATGGGTCGTACCTGAATTATTCCACAAATGACCAGCACTGGTATAACAATGGCATTGTTGGCAAACGTTTTGTCCCATAGCGTCTGGAAACACCCCTGAAAAATAAATCAGAAATATCGAGTCTAATCCAAACATTTATTTTTCATTTGTATTCAATTCAGTAAGCGCATTATGTTTAGGTTGACAAAATGTTACAAACTGAAGGCCTCGGTGGCCTAGTGGTAAATGCACTCGACCCGTGACCTGTCTCCGGGGTGTGTTTATTGGCAAAACACTTAATAGCCAGCCACAATTAACCAAGCTGTGGAATTGAGTAGCAGTGGGTTTAGAGCGACCCTATAAGCTTAAGACCTATTCGCAAATCATATCCCGTGTTGCACGCAAGTGCATGTGCAAAGCGGGTAATTTGCAAACAATTTTGTCATCCTGGGCGTAAAGCTTTTCAGCACGTCCTTCGAAATCCAAATAAATGTTGTATCTTTACTCCGGGCGAACTAAGGATAACGAAGCACTATTACAACCCGTTTTGAAATTATCTATGGTGTGGCAAAATATCCTCAAAATCGTATTTCAAGTCGATACCAAATCGTTTTGAAATATAGAACCATAGAAAATAATATCAACACGTCGAATAACGCTAAACAGCTAGTTTGGTTAATTCATAAAACTTCATTCTTAAAAAATGTTGAAATTGGTATTTTTTTTCATAACGAGGTGGTACCAAATTGAAAAACGACTTCGTAAACGTATTTTGCTATACCAACCAACTTTGAAATGATTTGAATTTAAATTACTATGCAATCATATCATAACAAGGAAGACACGTTTTTCAGAGCTGAGCTGTATGGAATTGAAACTCAATTTTAAGGAAGGTTTTCAAATGCAAACCCTCCTAAAAATATTTCTCTTAAAAATAAATTTATTTTAAAGCTGGCTAGATATTCATTTCAAATCGCGTTTATATTTATGCAACCCCTTTTGAAAAAAATGACCCCCATTTGAAATAAACTTCAAGTCCTCTTTAAAATAGTTAATTTTGTAATTATTTTTGAAATCATTCCCCAATAAGGAAAATTTTATGTTGAATAGAACATATATGAAGGTTTTGCTCTATTTCATTGGAAGTTTTGCAAAGACAATCCTCTTTAAAATAACAGTCTTAAGAATAAGTTTATTTCAAAACTGATTAAATATTTACATCAAAACACTGTATTGATCTAACCGGTTTTGATACATTGCCCCGTATTGAAATAAACCTTTTTTTAGTGAACCATTGAAATGCAATGAGAGATTGATCAAAAACCTTTGATAAATTATTTTTTATATAATAATCGAAACTTTCTGAAATATTATTATTTTGTGCTATGATGCTCCAAAATTGACGACCATGCACACAGAAATAATTTATTTTTCTTAATTATGACAAATCTTTTAAACTGTGATAAATGCAAGATATCCGTTTTACGGATAGTTAAAGCGTATTTACAACTTAAGATCATAATGATATTAAAATCTTTGTAGCGCAGTGGCGAATCCAGAGAGGTTTGGGGTGTTCAAACGAACACTCCACCGAATCCCAACTATTTCATTTTCATGCAGAATTTCAATTAACGTTTCTCTTGCTGTTAAAGACAAGTTTCTGATATGAACAAAGATTTGGCAGACAGTATAGACTAAGACCAGCCTGCACATTTGTGTAGTCTGGTCTAAGGATATACCGTCTGCCTTCTACTTGATTTTTGTGGAAAATAACTTTGAAGCAAACTCATTTATATGTCCAAAACAATAAGTTCAAATTCAGCAGCATAATAGTTAAAATTGTGCAATAAAAGGAGGACAAATCATCCTCTTGTATGCGAGAACCCCATTTACAGAAATTCTGGATTCGCCACTGTAGCACATAGCCAATGAGGAAGGTCTACACACCGCGTTTCCGTTGTTTGCAGCTGGATCAAAGGGACTTTTTGCGCACGTAAAATCGTTAGTTTTAGGAAGTTCCTTGCAGCAGGCGATAGGGGTAATGAGTGGTCCTTGGCCGTGGGGATTCTTCTCCCAGTCAGTCGATTTGTCGAAATCATTGTATGTATCTACACCACAACAGTCGAACTGAAATTAAAAAGAAAAAGGTTGATTTTTCATGTAAACAAGCACTTTCCTGTTTCAAGGTACAGAAGAAATAGCAGAACAACATTGGCTTCGTCGGACGACAGTAAATCATAAGTTAATTTGTTTGTTTTGTTTGTTTGAATGGTGTTTTACGCCGCTTGCAACCGAAATGATTTTTTCAGTCATATTGTGGCGACTGAAGCACCTAAAATGGGTTCCTGGTATTTACACCAGTACTACCATTACATCATTTGCTAGACTCCGGCTGCTATCCTACATAGGCCTACTATTATCGACAGTCGGAAAGAATAAGTTCCGCCGTCGGGGATCGAACCCGGGATCTCTAGATTGATAGTCAAACGCGCTACCGACTGCTCTTTGACGGCGGCAAATTATAAGTCACCGTACCAGGAATTGCACCATTTTAGCAACTACAGACACGGGGTAGAAAACTCAAACCTGCAGCCCTGCGTTCAGAATGACAAAATGTTGCAAACTGTCTGCAAGTTTTACCCCCCTTTGCACGTTTGCACTGTTTTTTCCATCCTAAACGCGAAAAACGACCATCTGTGAGCTTCGTAAAATTATTTTTTGAGGAAAGGATTGGATCCAGAATACATCAATCAGAAGGGGATTTCAAAAAATAAACGAGGGAAGAAAGATGCATCGTTCAAGATTCAGAAAATTCGATATTTACGAAAGGTTTCGATCCCGGTCGAATTGCGCAGGTCACGCAGTCTGACCGGGGAAGACACATTGTACATTTCGCATAAGGTTCCTTTTCGCATGATGGGTCACATAGATAAAAAGTGAGATGAAATTGCGCACTCATTATATGTCCTTTGTCTCTGAGAAGAAATAATCAGAAAATATGCAGGACAGTGGTGAGAGTGGTCTCCCATAACATCAATGAATATACACTTATGGAATAACTATACAAATAAGACTAGAGCGTAAAGCAACGCTTGCATTATTTTAGTTGATGAAATTACGTCATAATTGCATTTGATGACGCCAATTCGCAAACGGCGTAAAATGTTTCGCGGAAGACTTGAATCCATAAATTTCTGGAATTTCCTTCGATTTATGGCAAAAAATCAGGTCATAATCTAAATGGTATATATAATTTGTGCTAATAAAATACCGAATTTATCAAAAGTGTCATCTAAAACAGATAAAACTCGGCGCAGTCTCGTTTTCATTTGTTTACAGATAACTCGTTTAATAAATTTGATATTCAATGACCACTCATTCAATATCCCCTTAAATGAGCATGTGCGTGACATTTTCAACAATTACATGTGTGCCCGATGGGTTAAACATTGAGCTTCCCGGACAGCCACACAGTGATATGATAATATTCTGAAATTACAAACGGCGAGAGCCGGTTCCAAGATACCCATTGAAGGCGTAGTGAAGATTCTGGTCAGACTGTGCGGCTGCACAGGCTGATCTGAGTCTTCACGTTACGCACATGTGAAATTGTTGGAAATGTCACACAAATGCTAAAATCATAATAAGATTACCTGTATCATTACGATGTTCCATGTCAAAGAGAATACTTCCGACGATCCTAGCCCTTTGTATTTATCGAGCGAATCTTTAAGTTGATCCTTAATCTGAAGATGAAGAATTAAAATTAATAGATAATGCAATCATGTCGAAGATATATGTTTGGTTCCTTTATTTATTTATTAATTAAATGTACATTATACATCACTCTTTTTTTCTTTATAAAATTTACTTTATATTATTTCCCTTTATGATTTCATCTATTCTTTTTTAAATACGTGTATTACTTTTATCTTGTTGTTTAATTTACTCCTCATGTTCTTCAAAACATATGCTGCATTTCATGTATTTTTTATTTCTTCCTTGAGATGCCAAAGATAGATCACTATTGTTCTTTTCTTGTAAAGGGGTGAGTGTCTTTTTCACTACGTTTATTACAGTAGGGCGTTATGTTTAAGCCATTTGCTAAGGCAAATGCACTTTATACTCCAATAAATGCAATGAAAAAAGACTCTGCCCTTATAATTGCAATATTCAAGATCTAAGAAACTATTAAAATACTCGGCTAAAAATGAAAGCTTCAAGTCTATTTCTGCGCATATAGATTATACAATCTATTTTTTAAATAGTTTTTTTTTATGTTTTTTATGTTGTTTTTTATGTTTATTTTTTTCTCGCTATCGAAATTCAATGGCATAAAGCTAATCAAATGTACACTAATAAACTACAATTTTGACATTCGTAGAGGTTCTTATGATCAAACATAATTTCTGATAAGTTATTCAGCATTTAAAAACGAAACCAGCATCATCGTGCTCAGTTGAGAGGGTTGCTTGATGGTCCTCGTCGACTCGCTGTAACGTCAGCTCAGAATCAGACCTAAATGCTTAATTTCTTTCGAAAAATATCTTTATTTTAATATATAGAATAGAAATGTTACGATGTGGAAGTTGAACGAGGGTTTCCGAGTTCCTACAACACATGACTTGCAGATCGAAGGTCGCGGGGTTTCCCGAAAGTCCTATTGCATTTTGTACAGTAAAAAGTGCAAGGATTTATCCACGCGATGCGATTTAAACCATTCAAAATTCTTTGTTATAAGATTGCAATTATTCTTTATTGGTGTCAACTTTTAGTTATATTATTTCGATTACACGTACAAATCATATGAAGTATTAAATGACACGAGAGTTTGTCTGCAAAATTCATATCATTTTTCAAACGCAACAGAAAGATCTGACCCTTTTTTCGGAGCAAGTGCTTTTCTAACTATCTAATCTTCCATTTACTTCGGGCGAACATGATATAAACATCCAAAGACGAATTTAAATCAAAGTACTGAAATTATTGAAAGCTAGCAAAGCATAGATATTTTAGTAATCTTCCTTTTAGAAAATTATTACGATACAAAATCTGGGTTAAAATAAAGCGAGGAGTTAAAAAGCATACTTTCGGATGATTTCTTATTTGAATATAGTTCATCCAAGTGACCGTACAATGAAGTGTGCATAGTGAAAATTCTGGTCAAGCTAAGTCACTACTTTGCACACATGTGACATTCTCGGAAATCCACATTCCAATTCGCTGTACAACCGTGAGTGTGAAATAGTTCTCATAAATCCCGATTTTCTTTTCTTTTTTTTCTGTTCAAAATTTCTCATTTTCTAATTGAGTCCCCTTTCTTACATAATAAGTTTCTTGGTCATTGTTCATCACGGGTGAGTCAAATTTTCATGTCCCTACGTTTGTATTTTCAGATGAACTTTGCTCTTTCAGAAGGTTTTATCATTTTGACTAACAAACTGAACAAGTTTCATCATAAATGTGCTAAATGTATGGCCCTTAGAACGTAAACAAAGAATGCGTCAACAGGTATCCTTTCCCCATGTTTTCATATGGAATATTTCAAATTTTAATTCACACGATTCATCTCAATGACCTGACAAACATTAATATCCAATATTCATGAATTGTCGCCCCTATGATATAAACACTAAAGAGAGTTGATGAAGAACGACGTACGAGGGATATCTTATTATCACACAGGTCACCATACTGAAGCCCGATTTGCCCTTACGAGCTTAATAAAGTATGAAGGGGTCGAAGGGATAGACTTACAGTGCTCTCAATAAGGGCCAAAATCAGGAGTTGTTGTACTTCCATGTTAGAATTTTAGGATTTTTTACAAAGTAAGGAATTTTTAACCACCCCCCACCCCCACCCCCGCCACACACACACAAACAGACTTTTCTTTTCCTGCACACTTTGTAAATGCTTGTTTTCTTATTAAAAATAAGTTTAAATTTTGCTCCCAAAGTCCACCATTCAGGTTAGTTCTTTAAGAATAAACGACTTCCAAGCGTTAAAACTTCTAGCTTTAGATTTAAGCTCTAGGTACGAGCTTTGGTTGAAAAAAAAACTTTTATTAATTTCATGAAATAAATTATGGAAACTGATATGAGAAACTGTGGAGTTTCTATTTGGAACCGGTCCATAGATGTATCTTACAAGTCGGGCCTAGGAAATGCGGCTTACTCAAAGTTTGGTTACGGTGTTTTGGCATCCGGCGATTTTACGGAAACTGATGATTAATGCAACTTTATTGTTATCGCACTGTCGTTCCAAGAGTGACGAACGTACGAGGTAGTGTACAAATAAATGTTCTAAACTTATTTAAAATTACGCAGAATTATCCGAATATCAGAAGACAAGAAAACCTGGTCATTTCAAATCACTCGTCTGAAATGTTGCTTAAGACACTTTATATGACGTCATTGGGATTTCCCCGTGTTCTCTGAAAATGCCCTTTATAAACGAAAATAGTCGATTGACCTTTCGGAAATGTTTTTCCGGTAGCGTCTTTTTTCACTTCGGATGAAATATCCGTAGATCGATTTTTAGACTTTAAGAGAGGGATATTTCGATAATTTTTCGGTCAGAGCTGTATAAATAACGTTTAATCTTACGAACAATTCCCTGATTTGAATTTCGTTTGTTTCAATAGGCCAATCAAAGGTATTCCTCGCCATCTGCATTCGACAAAAAAAGGTAATGACAGAAGTGGTAATGACGCGTCGCTAACCCGACAAGATTGCGTTATCATTTAGCGACAGTGTATCACCCCGCGCGTTGCACATGACTTGTTTTGGTCAGCTATAATATGTGTGTTCGCCTTGATTATCGTTTTTTTGCAAGTGTGGACTTACTTCAAATCCTTTATTAGGTAGGCCTGAGTTCGTAAAACGTCCGGGGTCAAATAACAGGACGTTTTCCTCGAATCGGTTTAACATTACGGGAAAACTACTTTTTATGGGGAGAGCATTCATGTGTTTAGTGGTTAAGCCGCCAATGGCAGTTTGCACTCATTTGAACTTTGAGGCTTCCTCAAAATTTGTATGTTCACTTAAGCCAGCAAAGCTGACGCTTTGCTCACTAAAAATGGATATTGATCAAGAGAATACAACTTACAATGTCAGGTTTTCCGTAAAGAATTCCAATGGCGACTATCTCTGCGACAATAAATATACCAACAACGATGGCGTACTGAAAAAGATCAGAGGTACCGATAAGGGGGATAAAGCCAGTCATAAATCTTTATTTCTAGATGAAACCAAATGTTCATGGTCCTCATTTGAATCGTCTCGTCGAGACGATTCGAATGAGTACCAGCAACCTAGGGTTTGTAATATCATTATTGAAATACTTAAAAATACTCTAATATCAAAAATTCTATCTGTAACTCTGAAATATAACACGAAAATGTTTGATTTGTGTCAAATGCTCTAGTTCTAAGCTCACTTTATCTGAATTAAAAAGCCATGAAAATTTCTTTATCATACCTTAGTATACAATGGTTCAGTTTCGTGTAGGATAAATCTAAGAAGAAACGAAATCGGAAAAGTTGCACCATTTCTATATTATTGATCAATGTAATAAAAAAAATCCTACTTACAACCCATAAGATACACTCTACTTTGTAGCAAGCTCCACAACAGCCCAAGAACGATAACCCAACCAGGACCAAACCTCCGACTATCAGACCAATCGCCAGGCTCTGTACCATTTCTCCAATGTCTATTGAATCCACGTCAAACTCTTGAAACGAGGTCCCTTTCAAGGCCTCTTGCAGCTCGTTCATTCCAACCTTCAGGAATGGTTCGTAGAGTGACTTAGCGAACCTCAGTATAAAACCGCATGATGCAATTGCTAAGCCAACCAACTGAAATATATATAGAGGATAATCGTTTGTTTCAGTGTAAGATCGATTTATATTTCATTGAGTGAACAACAAAAGCTATATTTTCACGAGAAAATATAGCTTTTGTTGTTCACGAAATGAAATATTTATCGATCTTACACGAAAAACAAACGATTATTCTATTTCTTTAATGCAAAAATGAGACAATATGTGAAATTTCTAGGACAATTTTTCGGAAAGCGCGTCATTTTGCACGTGATTGCTATGCAACGTTCATTGTGACGTCACTAATTTCGCCCCGCATAGATGACGTCAGATGAAATGAAATGCACAAAAGCAGGGTATAAAATTTTGATAATTTCACTACTTTTGCGGTGAGATTATCAAGTGATAATCTACCGTTATTTCTCGATAAACCACCGAAAAGCATTAAAGAAAAAATGTTAAACTTAGTGTTAAATACTAACTTCGTTAGTTAAGGACGATCGATCGGCTGGTTTGGGATTTGGATTCGCCAAATATGTAACCTAGAGCAAAAAAAAATCTTAATTTTCAATTCATTTTTCAAAAATGGAAAGTAGAATCTAGATCTAGATCTGTGAAAAAATGACTGTGGAAAACACCTCTCTTTTAAGAAAAACTTTTTTGAAGGTACACCGTGGCTACTGCTTGTAAATCCTAATCGTAAGGAGTATTTTCGTAATTTTATTTAGTTTTCTCTATCAATTGCGTTCTGATTGGCTGAAATTTTGTTTGATTTCATGCTACATTGCAAAGAGTTAAAACTACGCAACAATTTTGCATTCATGTTGCTCGTGAGTACATGTGCTAAGCGGGTACATTTTGTTCTGGGAACCTTTCAGTCTTGGCTGCAGGGCTAATAAGACTTTGCTTACTAGACATAAACATCGTCTTGCATTTGTGGAAAACGCAATACTAAATTGTAGTTCTGTTTTAGTTTTCTTTTAAAGCCTTTGTCGGGTGTGGGTTTCGGCGATTTAATAATGCCCTAGCGAATGGGTAAAAACACGAAAAAAAAAGTTCAAAATGGTCAAAAAAATTTATTCATTTGTGGTCGCACGCTTTGAAAATACCCATTTCTGTCTTGGGGAATTGATAAGTAGCATTTTCCCAATGTTTAAATAGTACTTGAGGGTATAATCTTGTATTTCCTACTGCGTCATTGTATACTAACAACAAAAGAAAGTAAACAAGGAAAAAAGGACTTGTGACTGACAAGAAACGTTTATCAACATCTTATACTTGGTAACCGAAAGATTTTGTTTAATCTACGATAAGGTAAGTATTTATGGTTTTCTTACAAGGGGAACTTTGCGGTTAAAGACACCAGCCAATCGTGTGTTCAAAATTACAATACGTTCGAGAACATTTCGAACAAAATGGTTCCCACTCTGCGCGCAAGTGCACGTGCAACGCGGGGAATCATTTCTGAAACGTTCCGTGAATGTTTTCAACTTAAGCCTTGGATCATTTTCATGAAACAAGTCACTTTCATCATTCTTACTTAGAATTTCATATCCAATAATTCCATATGTCGAATGTCGTGTTCCGCCCAATCATTAGTGTATTTTAAGTTCGATTTGTGAATAAGTGGGGTTGAAAACGGCCCCTTTAATACTCGTATATTGTAAAAAACGGCCCCAATGATGCTAATTGAGATGCATAATAAATCCTCTTAAAAAGGAATGAAATGAACTTAAAAAATATGAACTGTAAAAATTGTCAAGCGTGCTTATTTTTTTAAGTTGTTGTTTTTTTCATATTGACAATATAAGAAAAGTTTGAGATATTTGAATTTTAACGAAAAAGCAAGGTCTTTTCAACGTATGAAACGACATATCAGCAAATATTGCACAATAAAATCGTCTAAATTGGGATAATTTATAACAAGATCTGCACTCAAAATAAGAAAATAAATCACAAAATTAAACCCCACGGATTTTAAACAAATAAATAAACTTGGTATTTTTTACTGATTTATTAAATGTTGAAGGCTTCCTCTCAACGTATTTCCCTTCAACTATATAAGACATCATTTTTAGATTCAACCAGCCCTGCGTTCAGGATGTCAAAACGCTGCATTCTGTTCGCAAATTATAACCCGCTTTGTACGTTCATTTCGTGCTCAAGAATATTTTCATGCAATTATGAATTTTTCAGTCAATTAAAACCCTCAATCTTGATAAACCGGCCTAAAAACTTAGTTAAAGGTATTTTCAAGTAAAAGTAAAAAAAAAACGAAAAAAAAAACTTTTTTTTTTCAATTTGACGGACACTCAATGCATAACAAATTCAATATTTAGGAAAAGAAACTGATTTTTCTATCAATAAAAAATGGTGACAAAGGCGAAGCAAATTTTGAACGAAAGCAAATACATATTCGTCAATAAAATATCGCCAACTTTATTTGAATCAATCGAAAGAACCGATTCTCTATTACCCCCCGTATATGAAATTCACATGGATTCTACTTATAGAAACATGTATGTCTTCGTAGACAAATAAGACGCTGTCAAATTAACGCCAGCCAAAGGAAATAACTATGAAAATTTGGCGTGGTTTTAAAGTCATGTCTTTTCATGTCTTTAAAAAAAGTTTTAATTGCGATTGCATGTTTGTGGTAGTTACAATTATTTTTCATTAAACCATCAAATCTAAAGTTTGGAAGAGGGATTTCCGAGCCTATTGAACGGTTAAGGAGTTCTACGCCGTGTTTGCAATGAATATATTGCTAATAAAGCAATAAAGGGAGTTTTACAAGATGTCATTCACTGTAATTATTGCATAAAATGTACATGCTTTGGGTCGTTATATGAATACGTTAAAAATACTACAAAAAGCACCAGGCGTTTTTCATCCTCTTGTTACATATATATATATATATATATATATATATATATATATATATATATAGAGAGAGAGAGAGAGAGAGAGAGAGAGAGAGAGAGAGAGAGAGAGAGAGAGAGAGAGAGAGAGAGAGAGAGAGAGAGAGAGAGAGAGAGAGAGAGAGAGAGAGAGAGAGAGAGAGAGAGAGAGAGAGAGAGAGAGAGAGAGAGAGAGAGAGAGAGAGAGAGAGAGAGAGAGAGAGAGAGAGAGAGAGAGAGTGAAAGAGAGTGAAAGAGAGTGAAAGAGAGAGAGAGAGTGAAAGAGAGTGAAAGAGAGAGAGAGAGAGAGGAGGGGAGAGAGAGAGAAAGAGAGAGAGAGAGAGAGAGAGAGACTTGACCAAATTTATGTTATAAAATTGTGTAAAAAATAAAATATATCATCTGTTCTGTTTTGTTCTGTTCTGTTCTTTAACGAGGAAACTTGGATAAGTCAGCTAATTCCCATGTCGTTAACGCCCATATTTTTTTTTCAATTAACAAGGAACGTTGGTGTAAGCAAAAGCGCTGTTGCAATTGCATATAACGCAGTTTTTCAGGCATATTCGTAGTATGTTTGGAGCTAGTTTTTAGGCGTGTGAATGAGTGATTTTACAATGTCTGTTTCAATAAGTACTCAAATCTTTCTTTTCATTCAATTATAGCGTCAATTCGCTGGGTTGTGTTGGTGGTAGTGGAGTTGTTCCTGCTGCTGCGTTAATATTTGCAGAGACCCTTAAATGCTAAAACGCCCTCGTCATTCGCACTCGGAGACTTAAAACCTTTTTTTGTCTCTGCAAACATTAACACCCTGAAAAACTTGAATTTGCCCTATATTATTCGCCTGTCGATCTGGTTGGCTGGCTTGGTGACTTACCAAAAATAGAATGTTTATGATGACCAGAAGGCATCGTGCTGGACCAGCTAGGCACCCCATATCTCTTTTATTTCACAGTGGTTTCAAGTTACGTATGTCAACCTGCAATTGAAAAATGGTTTTCCATCAAATATGTAGGTAAGCAAATTAACATCGTAACTGTGGCATTTTCAAGAAATAGTTATGTGATTCTCATATCCAAACGAAGATGTTAGAGAATTCGCCTTCAGAAAAAATCAAGGGACTCTAAAAGTTCAAAGGGGACCGATTTTTACCCCCTACCACCGTATAGACCAATAATTCTGTTATTGGTCATGGTGGTAATGGGTTACATTCAGACCCTTATGTTTCAGTTGTTATTTCATGACTGAGTGATTAATTTCAATCACATTCGCTATAATTGAGGGAACATTCCTTACATTAATTTTCCTTACAATATGAAAATATCGAGTAAAAGGATTTTGCCATTTCAAGACCGTTTTCTCAAAGAAAAGGTTTGTTTCATAAACATAAAAATACAGTTAAAACATCGTAAAGTTGACACGGTAGATGGTTTTTGAATGATTTGGAATGAAACTGAATGAGTGTGTGGGGCGACTTTAGGGTGAAATTCAATAGAGGTAATCAAATATT
This sequence comes from Fragum whitleyi, assembly GCA_948146395.1. NCBI lineage: Eukaryota > Metazoa > Mollusca > Bivalvia > Cardiida > Cardiidae > Fragum > Fragum whitleyi. The sequence continues at coordinate 54,568,102 of OX411548.1, read as the reverse complement.
TCTAATTTGTTCAGGGCGAACAAAATTAGCGATATCCATACCTCTCTTTAATACAATATATATACAAGTTCTATAAATAGCTTCCCTTTTCTTCAAGACGAAATCAGACGCAAACAGTTTCAAATAAGTCAGTGAATCGTTGATTTTCCAAGTTCCATTTATTTTGAAAGTTGCTGTTGACCTCATGACTTTTAATGATTTTGGAGCGTTTTTGAATGGTTTGAGTGGGTGTTTGGAATGAATGAATGGAGCGCTGAGTGTGCGAATTAGAATGGTTTTGATTGAGATAAAAGCCAATTTCACGATGTTGTTAACTGGTTGGTCAAAAATATGTTCATGTAGGAATGTTTAAATTTTCCAGCCATTCAAAACGTTTATTTTTGATATGCGAAACTAAACCAAAATTATTTATATCAAATCGTTATTTTCAAATTCAAAAGAAAATCATAAATACGTACAATAAAACGTAGAAATGTCCTTAAGGTAACACAGAAACGAAACGTATCCAATGACAACTTGAATATGACCTATATCTAGATTATCCTTTCCCCACATAAATATTTCTAGTAAAATTTTGCCAGTGAAGCTCAGAGCTTTTATTTACACCTTTCGTATATCTCCGGATATTTTTTTCGGTTTTGCAACAATATGTTTTAAAGCAATCTTTTATCATTCTCCAAATCACTACTTTCCATGGGTTAAGCAATCATGTATTATTCAGGTAGATGTCACACGAAGAAATTCTTGAGTATAAAGATTCTTTTTGTATCATTATGTTCTTTTATTTGCTTATTTATTTATTTTCGCTATGATTGTTTATTATTGTTCGTGATTGTGTATTTTAATTGTTTAGCGTAGCCTTTTCCGCGAATCTTGTTTTGGTGACTGGATATAACGAACTATAACGTAGATGTTTTGGTGAAGGATTCATGCGGAAATACCTTCGAGTGATAACCTACTATTACCTGTGCTTTGTTAATGGGACTATGATAGGTTACAGAGTTTAAAAGTTTATCATTTAAGCCCATTGTTGGTTTTGGAAATTAAGGTTTACACAAATTTCAATCACTAAAGGGTGGATTAGTATATATACTGTTCACAAAAAGTAGAGGATATTGTAAGTTTGATTTGTGGTATTCTGGTCAGCTCGTGCATCCGTACATCTTCAGGGCCCCGTTTTTGAATCATCAACAAAGAAGCCAATTGTTTGATATCGTGACAATATCTGACTGTGAGACACAGGGTTTGGCAGCAGTCTGGGCTCGCGTTCTTCTGGTTTTCAACATACCATTGACTAACTTACGGTGAGCTTTCATTAAACCTCACTTTATTCCAACAAAATGTGATGCAAATTCATGATAGAGATAAACACCAAATAATTTTTCTTGAAGTTATGCTCAACTAAAGTAGGAAGTTCCATTACAGCATACGCCATGTTAAAATAAGCGCTATACCCCTCTCTTCTTAAATGCTGAATTTGCAGGACATGTTTAGCAGAAAAGGGAATTCCATAACTACCATATTACCATGAGACAACTGCTAGTTGGCCAAAAATAAGTTAGATTGTCCTAAATTGTTCGCAACCACAATAACCTTATGGATTAACGGATTATCCCCTACTTTTTGTGAACAGTATATAACACCAACAAAATCGATTTTATCAAGTATCTTGTGTTTAAGAATGTCTGGCGTTTGTCGTACGACATTGTTTGGTGCACCTAATGGACTTTTCTTACGACAATTTTATGCAACAAGATGGTTTAAGGTTAATAAAACAGGTTTTCAGACACTAAGACTCTTATTTGAAAGCGAACAGGGGTCGAATCTATACTCGGTTCTGCCACTAACAATCGACCATGCGTCGTTTGGCAAAACAATCTTGTACTTACATCGGTTCTTATTAGGAGATGTTTTGGTTAGCCGACCGCGAATTATGTACTCTTCTTTATAAATGTGACCCGTCACACGAAATGGGACAATCTGGGATCTGCGTAAAATAAATAGTTGACAAAGGGAATGCATGAAGCATAGGAAAGCAGAAGGCAAACTTCGGAAATAATCGCATAGGAAGACAGAATATTCATTCTAGATTTAGACAATTTAATATTTGCAAAAGTTTCGAACCTAGTCAGCCTGCGCAGATCGCGCATTCTGACCAGGGTCGACACTTTTCGCACTTCCTAGATGGTCCCTTTTCGCGTGGAGGGTAACTAATCATTACGAAAATCAAAATGTGGTTACACGAAAACATTGGCCGATGACATCCTAACATTAACTATGACCTCTATGCTAATGAGACTTAGATTTGATTGCGCACATCATCGACCGAAGAGAGATGGTGACACTCATTTGAGCTACAAAATAACTGCATTAAGGTAGTGGAACCGTAGTTTTTCCGCAGCATTTCGGAACTCATGAACTTTCAAGATGTTTACCGAGGTTTCCTAATGAAAATCATTAGGAAACTTCGGTTAACTCTGTTAAAGTTAATTTCTCCAGAAGCGTTGCGGAGCTATTACGGGTCCACTTCCTTAATAAGACACTTAGTATTGCAACCCCTTTGAATTAAAAAAAAAACAAAACAGTTACGGTATCCTCGTCGTTCGGCCATAACTTCCGTTTGTTTGAATGGGGTTAACGCCGCTTTGAACGGTTTTTCAGTCATAACACGGAGGATGAAGTAGATCTACCTAACAATAGATTCCGGTATTTCTTTCATCAGCACTACCAAGACATCCTTTCCGAGTCTCTAGATGGATACATGACGCCGCCGAGGATCGAGCCCGGGACCTCCGAAACGGTCCGACACGCTATATATATTGCGCTATTGTGGCTCCGGTGGCGATAACGGCAACAGAGGGTTTGATTTGTGAAAGACCTTGCGTTCCGAAATGTAAAATAAATCTAATGTAAGAAGTGGTGGATTCACTGGGTGGAAACTGACCCCGGATATTGCTCAAAATTTTCCCGAAATCCGCCATTTTTGACCACCAGTTTCTTAAAACACAGGTAACTAAACTTCAAACTTCGCTATGTGTAGTACCAAATCCGAGTCTGTTTCTTTCTTTCCGTTATGGTAGTGGACCAATTATAGTTCCGCAACATTTCGGAACGCAAGGTCTTTCACAATGTTAACCGAGGTTTCCAAATGAAAACATTAGGAAACCTTGGTTAACACTGTTAAAGTTCATGACTTCGGAAACGTTGCAGAACTATCACGGGTCAGCTACATTAACCCTTTGCTGTTTAATCCCTGCTTTTTACGTGCCTTTGATTTTATGATTGAGAAAACATTGTGAAAAAAGAAGAAATTGCTTATGACAAGCAATTTCTTCCTTTTCCACACTATTTTCTATCCTACTGAATGGTTATTTTTCAAATTTATTGCACTTTTAATTTTCGTCTGCGAAACCTTTGATTGTGGACAAGTCCAAAATTTTGTAAAACAGGAAAGGGTTAAAAATTGTTTCACGGAGTGACAATGTGTTCCTTTTACGCGTGACGCGTCACGGGTCATATCAATAAATGTTAATGAAAACTCCAGATGGTTCACATAAATGTATACAAGACTAATAAATATACACGTAAATAAAAGAAGCTCCGCTAGATCCTGACAAAAAATATCCCCGTCTCTCGAAGAAAGTGCGAAACGTGTCGAATCTGGTCAGACTTGCGCAGGCAGACCAGGATCGAAACTTCTCGCTTTTGGAAGATTATTTGACTTTTGAATGATCCATTTACCATCCCATACAGCTAAATTTATCAACGCAAAACATCCTTCGCTTAGGACATCTTCTTTATTTATGAATTTAAGTGGCCCATCAGGCATAAAGGCCAATCTTTGCACGCCGTAAAAATATTTTAAGAAGAGATAATTCAAGTTCATGGCAAACGGAAGTTGCATTTGAAAGTTCCTTTCAGAGGCAGGCAGAATCAACAATTATTCAGAAAAAAAATTAGAAACTCTGCCGAGTACCAATAGTTTCGACAGCCTGTGCAATGCGCGCTGTCTGACAAGGGTAGTCACTTGGGGCAGTACCAAGATGGTCCCTTTTTGTCTAACGTATCAGATGTGTTTGTCTTACGGAGTTCCTTTATGGTTTATTTCTTTCAAGGAGGAAATAAATGATCAGGTAAAATGAGGATTTGAACAGGTTGCATGGAGGTCTACTTATTAAGGTAGTAGATACGTCATAGTTAACAAACGTTTCTGGTGTGATAAACTTTAACAGTGTTAACCAAGGTTTCCTAATGATTTTCATTAGGAAACCTCGGTTAACATTGTGAAAGATCTTGAGTTCCGAAATGTTGCGGAACTACTACGGGTCTACCACCTTAATTCATATCCCCATGTTATGTTTATAAAGCCGCATTTTAAACAAAAAAGCCTTGTTTATCATTGCGAAAAAAAGCATAGCCCGAGGAGACAGGACCTTACGCTTTAATAGGCGATATAACATCATTCAACTGAAAGCAGACTGTTTACTAAAAATCAAGCGTAAGTATTGAAAACGAATTTTGACAATGGCAACCATAGACCAAAAAGCAAATCTCGTTGCTGATTGAGAAATGGCTCTCTTGGTTGTAGATTTTTTTTCTAATTTTGCCGAAAACAGAAATCGACGAGTCGGAGCAAAACATAGAATACAAACAAATGACATAAGCCATCGAATAAAATTCAACCGCTCGTAGTATATTTATAAAACGATGGCTCGTTGTGAGACATTTTAAGCTGCCAAAAAACACAAGTGTTTCGCACTGAGCTATCGAGATGACGTCATCTTCGTAGCCAATGTCGCGAATCTTCGATCGTACTTGCACTGCAATCGTACTTTCGTTGGGACGGAAAAGGGCAATAAAACCCGGTGAACATTGTACATCGACACTCATCCCATTATAAAATGATGTACTTTAATTTTCAATGGGTTCAACGCCCGTTAAATATTTTTTCAGTCATAAAGCGGCGGCTAGAGGACCTCACGGTGAATTCCTCGTATTTCTCACACCCGTACCACTAATCTGACTGCTAGACTCTTAATTTTTTCAAATGAAATAAATCACGACTAAGTCATTAAACAATTTCCAATTGTGTCCACTGTCTTTGACAAAAGAGAGGGAAAATTTTCGGAAAGTGGGAAAAAATTGAAAAAGGCCGCCAGGATCGAACCCGTGACAACATTTTTTGAAAATTGGAAGTCTGATGCGCTACCATCTGCGGTATGACGGCGGCCCAAGAAAATGACAATTCACCTAAATTTTCATGTCATAATGCGTCCTATATTCGTTCTATCACCACAGATGTCATAGGTCAGGACATTAGTTTGATTATTTCTGAACATGTCTGGCTTTATCTGATAACAAAACTATGGCAACCATTTTTTCACCTTTATCAAGGAAGTAACGATTCGAACACTGGAATGTGCCTACTTAGTAAAGACTCCTGTCCTCGGAATGCGATGCTTTTTTGGACTGGTCGCATCCGACAATGAAACATGCAACGATCAAAATTGAGACTAGTGGCTACTTTGCCGTTACTTTGGCTGCAGAGCGATTGCCAGCGCCATATATGCAGTAAAAAAAGAGTAAAAATTCAAGTTGCGAAACATTTGAGAAATGTTACTCGGCTTTGCACGTGTACTAACGTGCAAAGCCGGGTAACATTTTTTTTTTTAAATTCGCAAGCGTTTTTGCTTAATTAATTTAACTGACATTATGACTAAGGTGGAACCCAAATACAAGTGACTTCAATTGATTATATGGCTATCCGAGCAATTGTTTTTGGGCGATATTATAGTCTCAATTTTGGACGTTACATATTTCATTGTAACGTCTCGGATGCGACCAGTCCAAAAATAGCATCGCATTCCGAGGACAGAAATCTGTACTAGGCGATATTACAGATTCCTTAGTATACAAAATATTGAAATAAAGAATACTAATCTACGCGATTTCCTCTTTTTTCCACAAAGTTCTGTTTGGTTTGTTGTTTGGTTTACAAAATTCTCCTACTTAGCATAATTGACCTCTTAAAAGTTGTAGTTTCGGAAAAATTGGTGCTCTCTAAGCAAAATCTCTAAAACATCTTTAATTGCTGTTTTGTTCTCCGTGTAGTTACGATATTCGGCTATATAATATCAACCTTTCCTTCGGGTATAATAACTTGATGAAATTCAAACACCTTTCATTATTTGAGCCTGTGCGTGGAATTTCCAACAATTTTTAACATGCGCATAGCAAAGACTCTGACCAGCCTATGCATCCGCACAGACTGACCAGAGTCTTCACTCTGCGTTTTGTAGATAGATAAAGTCTCAAAGTATCTGTAGACAATCGGGTAGCTTTATATTTACAATATTTGTCAGTCAACGCTACTCAATGTTCGCCTCTCATGAACATTTCAATTTGTTGGAAATGTCACGCAAAGACCCATCTTTTTATTACCTAGAATATCCGATTCACACAAATGTATTATCCTTTGTTTCAATCCATGTAAAACACAGTTTACTAATTTTTTTTTCTTAAATAAGGTTGACATATGTTACATCCGCATATGCAAATGAGAAAACTATATGCTAATGTATGTATACTATATACAAAAATTGAAGAAGGTTTGTCTCTATCACGGATCAGTTGATCATGTTGGTTGAGCACTCGGTTTAAAACCTCCGTGTTTTAGGTTCAAAGATCGGTAAGAATGAAAAAGTTGTTCTTCACGTGCAGAGTAGGGAGCAATTTCTATAACCATCGCGAACGTTTTGTAATTCTAAACGTAGGTCAAGCTTCTAGTAGTTTAAACGTGTATCCTGACATGATCCTCCGTGATATCCAACCATCATCTCGCTCGTAATCGTACATAATCAATAGTGATCATGAATAAACGAACATAAAAGTCGGTGCCTCTCGAAAAAAACAAAAACAACAACAAAAAAAAAATTGAAATTCAAAAAAGGTTGATTTTCTCGTTTTTGAAGATATTTGTTACTATATATAAATTTAACAGTTTCAGAATTAATATCGTTGAGTTCTCGTTGAATTTATTTAGGCTCAGCAATCAATGCGAAAACGTTCGACAAACGTTTGACAAATGATGATTCGCTTTGCACGTGTAATACCATTTTTTAAACGTTTGCAAACGTCATTGCTCTCCTGAACGTATTGGCGAATTCATATTCTAGAGTTTGTGCTATTACGTCGTCCGAGTAAAACAAGGTCGTAAGTAAATGAAGAGACACTTCCATCTTTTGAGTACTAAGATGTCGATATGTTTTGTTGCCTTTTTAATGATACAAAAAATGGACGATATTCTTGATTATGCGAGTCCTATAGACTCGCCTCAGGCGTTTTTGTTTGCGTTTTCAGAAAACATTTTTGTTGTAGTTCAATTACATGCCTCTTTAATCCAAATTCGTATTAACAAGTGTTGAACAAAATCTTTTATCTTCTTTTTAGAGACAGGGGACTTAATTGTAAGATTTGTAATTATTTAATTCCCCTCGAAAAAAAAAATTCTGTAAAGAAGTCCTACAATACATTGTATTAGCAAAAGCACGAATATGAAAGACACGCTAATGAAATTCAATTAGAAATAATAGATAAATCAATTAAAGTAAATACATATAAATAGATTGTTGAACGTTTCTGTTTCCTATCAATCAATTAAATTTTGGATGAACTTGATGATTTTGCATCTGTATATGAACGTGTTTTTTGGTTGTTTTTTTTTTTCTATGTTCTTGCAAAAGCCCTATTTTATTTGCTGTAAGTAACAGTAACTAGAAACGGAGAAAGATAATTATTTGTTCGTATTTTTTTCCCTGTTCATTTTCATATTTGTCTCGGCGAATTAAAAAAAATATATATATGAATAAATGAAATAAGATCACGACGAAAAACGCTAATAATGATTTGATATAATGAAAAAAAAATGTGATAATTTTACACACACACACACACACACACACAAAACGCAAAAACACTTTTTATGTCAATCTATCTAATAAAAACTATTTTTGCTAGTAAAGATACATCATTTTTTGCGAAATAGGAAAAAAATAATAAGTAAAAAGAAAATTCATATAATGCGCATCACATTAATCCTTGTTACCTTTCTTTTGAATCCGTGCCTTTCGTCTGGTTCCGAAACTGATAGTAGGTCCTTGTTAGCTTTACCTTATAAGGCAAAATCCGTGATATAAAACTTATAGAATTCCAGGAAGCAAAATGAAAACTGTATACACATCAAAACGATAACCGGGCAGTTTATGGCCCCTTTTGAGGTTGTATTTATTGCATGTCTATCGTAAGAGCGACATTTAAAATGTGCTGTGCTAACATGTTTGCATTTACCTGTTATCACAGTTTGTCCGGGCCTCCCTTGATCCCTTTTCCGCTGTCCTTTTTAGAAGAATACTGGAAACATTTTAACCAGATTGTAAAATATAAGTATAAGAGGATGAGGAAATTTGTTACAATTGTGAAAAAGAAATTATATACCGTTGATGATATGTTGTAAGAAAAAGATTTTTAAGAATTAAAAGGAAAATTGGCGGTCAGATAGTTGAGAAAGACGAGCAACCTATCAATTTCTTATTTTACCTTCAAACTTTTAAAGCTAAAGTTACGGCGCTTACTTCGCCCATTGTCGATATAATGTAACACGTCACGCGAGAAACGACCATCTTGGAAATCCGTCCAATAAATATCGAAGAAGAGGTTGATCCTAGTTCTGCCCTGCGTTCAGATTCACCGAACGGTGCAAACAGATTTCTAATTATACCCCGCTTTGCATGTGCGCTTGCGTGCAAAGCGGGGTATAATTGAAAAACTGTTCGCACCGTTCGGTGATCCTGAACGCTGGGCAGGTCAACTGGACGCATTATCCAGAGTTCTCTTTTAACGTTTTATTTCTGCGAAAACTTATTACGCATTTGAAAAAAGCTGAACCGGTATACCAAGTCAGAAATAAGTGGCATTTGGAACTTCGCTCGGACTGGAAAGTACTATTCCGTGAAATCGCCTAGGGTTCCCGATTGGGGTTAGTGGATGTTAGACAACAATCCCTCAATCGCCTTCTGTTTTTAGATTACAGCATTTAAAAGCTTTTACTGATAAAACAATCGTTGACATGCCGTGCTTGAAAACTAACATGCCTTTTAACCGGTATAACAAATCACTTTCAAGACAAGAATAATATTGAATCGAAGAGGTTTTTATGGCCCGTAAGATTTATTTCATTTTAATTTGATTCCATCGTCATAGGCAAGTGAATTGTCATCCTCGAAAGTGAATGCTTATCAAATTTTAAGCTTGTTCCGGCTAGAATACCACATGTACCAAATTTGGTTTGTTTGTTTGAATGGAGCTTTAAGTCGCTTTCAACAATCTTTCAGCTATATCTCGGCACATGGAACACCAAACAATAGATTCATGGTATTTTTCAGACAAATTCTACCACCACATCCTTTCCTAGTCCCAGCTGATATCCCGCATAGGTCTGCGATTATCAACTCATGTGTAGAAGCCAATTAGTCGGAAAGAGTGAGTGTCGCGGCCTGGAATCGATCCCGGGACCTACTCGTATAGATTGAAAGTCCGACGTGCTACCAACCGCGCCATGATTGCAGCCTAAACAGACAGGTACAAAAAGATAGTGTTACAGTTAATTACATCGTGAAATTGACATTTATCCCAATGAAAACCATGCTAATTCGCTTACTCATCTCTCCATTCATTCGTTCCAGTAAATCACTCAAAGCATTTAAAAACGCTCCAAAATAACTAAAAAGAAAAGATCATCAACTACATTCAAAATGAACTTAGCTAGAAATTAATCGCGATTTCACATTCATATTGAAATTGCAAGTGTCTGATTGGTTCTTGGAGAAATAGAAGGCTATTTATAGACCTTGTATGCGTATTATATTAAAGGGGGTACTTAATATCGCTAATTTTGTTCATCCTGAACACAATTTTCGATATTGGATTACCTCCCATTTAATTCACTCAAAACTCGTTCAATTTCACTCCAAACTCTTTCCAAATTAATTCATCGTTTCATTTTTACAATGTTATTAACTGTAGTAATACTTTTAAATTTAGAAATTTCTTTTTATTCATGACTTAATTGTTTGGTGATTGAAAGAGATTAATCCAGGTTAATCCAATTTGTTAAAAAAAAAGCACATGATTATTGAATTGTATCAATTAAATTCCCAGAAAATACAGATTAATCTCCACGGTATTTGATTTTTATATAGCTACAAGTTGAAACAAATTTTGTCGGCTCTTGCCCTAGAATTTTGTCACCAGTCGCATAGTTCGTTTCCATGTTTTTAGGGTTTACAAAGAGGATAGTCGTTTCTTTCTATAATGTAGGATCGATTAATATTTCATTGGATGAACACCAAAAGCAATATTTTGAAAAATAATCGATCTTACACGAAAAACAAACAATTTTTCTTTTTCTTTTAAACAAAAAGGGACAAACTGTGAACAGAAAACGCGACATTTTGCGCGTGATTGCTTAAACAATGTCATCATGGCGTCATTAGCATTTTGTTTGTTAGACTCCGTTATAACGCTAAATAGGATGAAACGAAAACAGGGTGTATTTTTTTTAAATTCCACCGTTTTGGCGGTGAGATTATCAAGCGATAATCTAACGTTATTTCGTGATAAACAACTGAAAAGTAGCCTACTAAAGAAATTGCCCTTTTCTATTGCAAGTACCGTGAGAACTTTTCTAAATTAAATTCTTAGATAGACTACTGAAAATTTCTTGAGTAATTATGTTTCGGAAGAAAAAGTTTTCCAATTGTACCCCGCTTTGCACGCAAGTGCACGTGCAAAGCGGGGTATAATTGGCTAACTGTATGCACCGTTTTGTCATTCTGAACGCAGCGCTGGTTCTTATAAAAAGTTTTATACTTATTGTTACAGTCACCATATATAATAGTTTTGACTTTTTTTTTGTCGAATCTTTTGGGGAAAAATAGAATATAGCAAGTCGGTTGTATACAACTCTGATCTATAATTACATATAATTCAACAGAGTTCCTTTTTTTTTTGTCTAAAAAATATACATTGTAAGTTGTTAGTTGGTTTTGATTTCTTAAAAAGTCCAAATAAATGGAGTGATTTGATACATTTTTTTTGATAATGTCATAAGAAGAAAAATGTTTTGACAGGCGACAAAGCTGTAGACTTTGTTGAACTTCAATGAGATTTTCTGTCGACATTTTTTTAGTTGATAAAATGTTTAAGGTAGCGGACCCGTAATAGTTTTGCAACTTCTCAGAAGTAATGAACTTTAACTGTGTTAACCGAGGTTTCCTGGTGATTTTCATTAGGAAACCTTGGTTAACATTGTGAAAGAATATGTGGTTCGAAATGATGTGGAACTATTGTGGATCCACTACACTAAACTAATTTTGACTGTTGTGGAAGATTGAATTATGAAAAATGAAGAAATTGTTTTTAACAAGCAATTTCTCCATTTTCCACAATATCTTCCAAAGTACTTTACTTCGGGGACACAAAATAGTGGGATAAAGTAGAAATGATTTGAAGGAATTAAATGTTTCAAAATGTTCAAAGTTTACATTTGAAAGGTATAGACATTTCCCATTTATGGCTGTTATTTATTACAACCGAATGAATGATATCGGTAGTTTGTGCAAATAATCTGTCAATTTGTTTTTCACGTTGATAAGATTATTTGAGATCGATCAGGGACTGGTTACAGTAGCGATACGGCGGTTTCCGTGCTTGTGACGAACCCTTTATATCATATAGTTTAAAACAAAGCACAAGCGACAGAAGAGGGCCTGTATGGCTTCACTGGCTTTCAAATATCTATCAATGAGAAGCTCAATCAGATATGGAAGTTATCAAGGAAATTTGTGATGAGACCAAAATTATTGGAATGGAAAAGCCAATTTAAGTGTAGGCCAAACCTTATATGGTGATGTTATACGTTGGTATTTATTCTAAACAGGAAAAAATCTTTTTTTATAAGATAGGTATTTATGACGGATCTTTAACAATGAAACAATCTTATATAAAGGATGGGAAAACGACAATAATTTTTGTGAACATAAGTCCCACCACCCATATATGAGCCAATCAAAATTCTGATAGACGGAGATTAAGCCAAGGAAAATCATCCGTCTAAGTTTGGTTGAAATTGGTCTAATGGTTTGGGAGGAGAACATTTTATAGCGAAAGTATGCCCTGCCCAGCTTATATCTAAGGGTCAATCAAAATTTCTTGAACAACTTTAGAAGAGGGTTACCTAAGGATTTTTCAAGCCAAGTTTCATGAATCGGGCCAATGGTTTGGGAGGAGAAGATTTTTAAAGTTTTATATATTGAAATTAAGCACCTATACTTGAGGATAAATCCAAATTTCTTGAACAATTTTAAAAGAGTGTCACCAAATGATCATCAATGCCAAGTTACATTGAAATCGGTGCAATGGTTTGACAGAAGAAGATTTATTAAAGATTTCTATAGTGAAAATAATCCCTACCCTGCCACGCCTATATTTGTGGGTTAATTCAAAATTGTTGAACAACTTTAGAAGATGGTTACCCAAAAATCATTCATGCTAAAGTTCATTGAAATCGGGTCAATAGTTTGGGATTAGAAGATTCTTAAATATTTATAAATTGAAAATAAGCCCCGCCCTGGCACACCCTTATTTGAGGGTCAATCCGAATTTATTGAACGACTTTAGAAGAAGGTCATCCAATGATTATTCATGCCATGTTTCGTTGAATTCGGGCCAATGGTTCGGAAGGAGAAGATTAGTAAAGATTTTATAGAGAAAATAAGCCTTGCCCTGCCACGCTAATATTTAGGGATCAATCCAAATTTCTTGAACAACTTAAGCAGAGAGTCACCCACGGAACATTTCTGCAAAGTTTCGTCAAAATCGAAGAAACGTTTACTAAAGCATGGACTGAACGCACGACGGACCCCCCGCCATGACAAAAGCTCGCTGGCATTCGGCTAGTGGAGCTAAAAGCATGAAATTGGTATCCATATATCACTGGATATCATTCCAGATTGCTCGTTGAAACGGGACTTAGCTGAAAATAATTGTACACAAAACCACACCAAATGCATATATATAATCAGAGGTTCAATGAACTAACGTGGAAGGCTGCGAAGCGTAGCTTCTATAATGTAGCCCTTTCTCTGTTAAGATGATGGAGATTGTCCCCTTTCACGTAGTCCTTTCTCTGTTAAGATGATGGAGATTGTCCTCTATAACGTAGTCCTTTCTCTGTTTCGATGACGGAGATTGTCCTCTATAATGTAACCCTTTCTCTGTTAAGCTGATGGAGATTGTCCTCTATAACATATCCCTTTCCCTGCTAAGATGATGGAGATTGTCCTCTATAACGTAGCCCTTTCTCTGTTAAGATGATGGAGATTGTCTTCTATTACTTAGTACTTTCTCTGTTAAGCTGATGAAGATTGTCCTCTATAACGAAACCCTTTCTAAGATGAGTTGATGAAGATTGTCCTCTAAAACGTATCCCTTTCTCTGTTAAGCTGATGAAGATTGTCCTGTATAACGTAGCCCTTTCTCTGATGAGCTGATGGAGATTGTCGTCTATAACGAACCCTTTTCTAAGATGATCCGATGAAGATTGTCCTCTATAACGTATCCCTTTCTCTGTTAAGCTGATGAAAATTGTCCTCAATAACGAACCCCTTCTTAAGATAAGCTGATGAAGATTGTCCTCTATAACGTAGTCCTTTCTCTGTTAAGCTGATGAAAATTGTCCTCAATAACGAACCCCTTCTTAAGATAAGCTGATGAAGATTGTCCTCTATAACGTAGTCCTTTCTCTGTTAAGCTGATGGAGATTGTCCTCTGTTGTGTAGTCCTTTCTCTGATAACCTGATGGAGATTGTCCTCTATAACGTACCCCTTTCTCTGATAGGCTGATGAAGATTTTCTTCATTAGCTTATCAAAGAGAGGGGTATGTTAGCGCAAACCGGGGTAATCACATACTACGCCTTCATTGTATGACCTGTAGTTCTGCGTGAGAAAAAATCTTATATTTCTAATTAATCTTTACTAGTGTAAAATTTTTACATTTATAAATGAAATTATGTCCCTTTATCTCTTGTTCCCCGGCCTCCTTTTTTATCGCCACGATTTGTAGGCTATGTAACTTCTTTTTTACGTATTTCTTCTACACCAATGCTTTTAAGCGATCTATTGCTAATGCTATTACTGTTAGTCCGTGGGCCAGGAGGGGTCACCATGCACCCCCCTAAGGGCTCTCCAAGAGTGGTATGAAAATGTTCATAGGACCTCCCTGAGTGAGAATCAAGATGTTAACAGGTGGTAATTTGGGTCCCGACTGCCATTCTGAGTGGTTTTCTAGATGGCAGCCAAGAATAAATTCATTTTACCTTTGGTACACTATAGAGGGATTTTTTTTTCATTTTAAATATTTTTCGAGAGTCTAAAACATGTATATTTTGCGTTCTGGTAAAACACCTTATTACTTAAAATTATTTTGAAGATCCCAATTTCCTAAATGGGAGATGGCAGCCAGTTGTAGATAAGAATTTTGCTATTTTTTCGATGAATGCCATGAGATAAAGGTGTTCACCATGTACTACACCATAAATAATGTTGCAAATTGCTATGATATTGTTGATATGACCTTCTCGCGGTCAAATCAAGTTATTAACAGTCAATATTTTGGGTCCTGACTGCCTTTCTCGGTGTTTTTCTAAATGGCAGCCACTAAAAATACAAAATTACCAGGAGACACTATACTGATATCACTTGATTTTAAATCATATTTAAAGACCAAAACATGTATATTTTACCATCTTGGAACTACATCTATTAGTTAAAGATAATTTGGATAGCCAAACATGCTTTATGAGAGATGACAGCCAGTTTAAGATAGAAATTTTGCTATTTTCTTTCTTTGAAAGTTGAAGGGTCACCATGTACTTTGCAAAAAAAATTCTATCTGATTGTGCAATGATATTGTTAATGCTTAATCCCAAAGGTTGAATCAAGTTGTTTCTAGTCGATATTTTGGGTCCCGACAGCCTTTGGAGGGAGGTCAAAATGGCAGCCAATGCAGATACAAGTAAATAAATTGGAACAAATTGTATTAGAGCAACCTTCATTTTTTTTATCATTAAGGGCCAAAAACATAATATATTTGGCGTTCTAGCTACAAACTGAAATAAACTAAAGTCTATTTGAAGTTCAAACATCCCGAATGGTAGATGACAGCTTATCTTGAATATGAAATTTGCCTTTTTTGTTGCACATCATAAGAAAAGAGAAGACGAACCATCCTAAAAACCCTTTCTGGGAGTGCAAAGGAATGTTAAACCGACCTCACTGAGTGAGAATAACAAATCTTTAATTGATATTTTGTGTCCTAACTGCTTTTACGGGCATTTTCTAGATGGTAGCCAAGAAGATGCTTGAATTACATTAGAGTCCGTATGCAAACATTGTTTCACATTTAAACTCATTTTAAGGACCAGACACCTATAATTGGCATTTTAGCTACCGTTCTATCAGTTTATGTCGAATTGAAATCCCAAAATACTGGAATTGAAATCCCAAAATACTGAATTTTTAACATGATTTTCATGGGGTCTGAAAAAGATTTATCAAATTAATTGTTAACAAGACCCTCCGAGATAGAATCATGTATTAAAATCTTAAAATATTCGGTATCTTTTGGTTTCACCTGCAAATAAACGTTTTCAAACTGAAAGGGAAGATATTTGTTATTTTGAAATCTTCTTCTTGGTTATCTAGGGCTAATTTGATGTTCCCGAAATTCTAAAAGCGAGATGGCAGCCATATATTAATACGAATATTCCATATATATTTGGTTTGATGTATAGCGCGTCGGACTGTCAATCAAGAGGTACTGGGTTCGATCCCCGACTGCGACACTCATTCTTTCCGACTATTTGTCTTTCACCAATGGGTCGATAATGGGTAGACTTATGTGAGATAGCAGCTGGAGGCTAGGAAAGAATGTGGTGATTGTACTGGTGAGAGAAATACCAGGAAACCATTGTTAGATGCTCCAGCCGCCGCGATATAACTGAAAAAATATTAAAGAGGCGTAACACTCCATTCAATCAATCAATCAATCAATCAATCAATTAGTTCGATGTAGGAATACTTTCAAATGTCGACCGAAAATGTCCACCAAATTAAATAAATGTAAAAGAATCCGAAATAAATCCACCAATTTAGCTTATTTCAACATCTGAAATTTGCTTAAATCTGATTTATTCATATTCCTCTTGAAGGGCTCAGTAGTGCTAATCCCTACGTAGCTGATACATTTAGAAATTCACATATGAATTTTTTTAGGACGTTTTATCTAACATTAATTTATTTTATTTTTCAAAAACTTGGCCGTCATTTGACCATATGGAAGTTTTCCTATATCGAATAATTCCAAAATATAACTTTATAAGTGTATGAAAATGTAAGTCTGGATTTATTTGTATAAATGAAAAAACACGAGTCCTGTTTGACAAAATAAACGCCTCACTAAAACATTCTTAGAACGAATGAATTGTTTTTGTGACGCAGCATTATATATGGACAAACGTTGAATATATGCTAATATTTATATCATAAAGTATACTTCAAAAGTGTCATCAAAACACACCCTTAAAGACAGTGACTATATAGCATGACATGAGCTTTGATTGTCCCATGGTGTGAAACCTTCTTACAAATCTATCAATATCTCGATGAAATCAATACATTGATGTAGAAGGAGTAACGTTTACCGTTACTGGGCATTATATATCAGCAATCATCAGCAAATTGAGTTTAGTCATATTCTGTGAAAGTTTCATGAAAATATGTCTATAAATGAAGGACATGTTTTACGGTCTAAAAACACCGTGTACTTGACGCTAAGTCTGGTCAAAACCATTCTGAATCATCTACTAAGCGTTCCATCCATAACATTAACTCGAAATGCCCAAAAATCATTCAAACAGCATTCAATCGACTAAAGCCACTCCGAAATCATTCAAAACTTTTCCAATCATTCAAAAATCTCATTAGCTGGAATGGATTTGGAAGCTTCTGATTGGTCCTTGAAGACATACATATCTTCTAACAGAACGATACGAAATTATATTGTGTAATTATGCTAATATGAATAATCACACGGTCTGACAGATTGAGAAAATGATACCAATATGCATCTATATTCGACAGAAACATGTACACATACAGATATTTTTTACAGAAATAAGATGAATTCAAATTCTGACCTGACTGCCATCTCATATTTAAGATTTCATTTTATCATGTATTTTCTCTGAGACTATTTAAAACTACCCTTATCCTTCAGGTGAAACGAAAGAGACAGAATATTGATATCAGGGACATATGGTGAACAACTAGACACCCCCTTCCACAGGAGTGACATGCCCACCAACTAGTTTCAGAGACTTTCACAGTAAAATAAGAAAATTTACGTGTTTAAAATTGGCTGCCATCTTCATTTCAGTATGTTTGGTTTTGAAATTAGACACTAAATTAAAGAAATAATAAGATATACGCTAAACTTAGGTAATTCTGTCCTGAAAATGAGATAAAAAATTGACCAATGTTTGCAAAGGGATTGTTATGTAATCTATACTTTATCTTGGCTGCCATCTAGAAAGTAATCCGGAAAGGCAGTCGGAACACCAAAAATATCGATTGATACATTTTTTATTCTCACTGCGTAATATTGGTGACCTTTTCCTTTGTCCTATCAATGATGGCTTTTATGATGATGATGGACTGAAAAAAGGGCAAATATTTAAAACTGGCTGCCATCTACCATTCAGGATTTTTGATCTCCCAAAAAACATTAGCTATTTCAGCATGTAGCAAGAACACTAAATATTTATGTTTTTGGTCATTAAAGATAATTAAAAAGAAAGGTTGGTCATATACAAGATGTTCCAATTTATTTACTTGTACATGTGTTTGCATTGGCTGCCATTTAGAAAAACACCCTAAAAAGGCAGTCGGGTCTCAAAACATCTACTACAAACAACTTGATTTAACTTTGGGAATGTTGAATTAACAATTTCGTGGTACGATCAGAGAGAATTGTTTGGCAAAGTACATGTCGACCCCTCATCTTTCACAGATTGCAACAAAAATAACAACATTCCTATCCTAAACTGGCTGCCATCTCTAATAGAGGATGTTTGGATTTCAAAATTATCTTTAACTAATAGATATCGTTCCAAGAAGGTAAAATATACATGTTTTGGTCTTTAAATATGATTTAAAATCAAGTGATATCAGTATAGTGTCTCCTGGTAATTTTGTATTTTTAGTGGCTGCCATTTAGAAAAACACCGAGAAATGCAGTCAGGACCCAAAATATTGACTGTCAAGAACTTGATTTGACCTCGAGAAGGTCATATCAACAATTTCATAGCACTTTGCAAAATTATTTATGGTGTAGTACATCATGGTGAACACTTTTATCTCATGGCATTCATCGAAAAAATAGCAAAATTCTTATCTACAACTGGCTGCCATCTCCCATTTAGGAAGTTGGGATCTTCAAAATAATTTTAAGTAATAAAGGGTTTTACCAGAACGCAAAATATACATGTTTTAGACTCCCAAAAAATACTTTTACAGAAAAAAATCCCTCTATAGTATACCAAAGGTAAAATGAATTTATTCTTGGCTGCCAGCTAGATCAAAGTACTGAAAGAACTGATAAGTTGGAATGCGTTCAAGAGACGGTGACATCAATCCACTAACGAAGCTGACGCTTCCCGCCCACCGCCGAGGTGATCACATAATACGTCTCGTCTTTTGACGGGCATACATGTATATTAATCAATGTATTTCAACAACGAGAGACGCTTAATTCCCTAAATCGCTATACAGGCCTGCATCTGAATAAAGAAAAATAATAAATAAGAAGAAATGAGAGAAAATAATTCTGTATTAGAAAAACCAAGAAACTATATTCGTGCTTACTTTAAATCAATGTACACGCAGATGATATGATTACCATGCGCGAATCGAGGAGAAAAGAGCATAATTGTTCATGAGTATTCTAGGTATTCCAGTGGGACCTGGGGTCTCTTTCAAGAAAAAAAATCGTACGATAGCTATTATACTTTAGGAGATATGCTCCGGACAAGTTTAGTGACGGAACCTCGAAACGATGAAACGACGGAATGACGGACGGAGACCATTACTATATCCCCTCGCCGAAAACGGCGGGAGATAAAAGAGCTGTTAACTTTCATCTTGTACAAATGTACAATTTGTGTTATAAGAAAATTAACAATACGGACATTTTTTCCTTGAAGGAGGAGTTGTATTGAAAATAATTTTGATATGAAGTCCTCTTTTTCCACCACGCGACTGAAATTCACTTAACTGCAACAACATGCAAAAATTCAGGTAACAATGAACAATTCGTATAAAAATCTTTAAAATTAGTCCATAAATAAAGGAGGAGTTGCGTTCACAAGTATTTTACTAGAAGGTCCCTTTTTCGATGACGTATTTGTAATTCACCAAACCGATACTATATAGGCAAGGTCAGGTGACTAGGAACATTTTGTGAAAGTTTCACCCGAATCATTCCATAAATGGAGGAGGAGTTGCGTTCACAATTTTTTTTTTCAAGAAGGCCCCCTTTTTCCATGGCACGGCTAAAATTCATCAAACTGCGTTGAAATATGCGTTAGGTCAGGTGACTAGAAACGTTTTGTGAAAGTATCATGAAAATTGGTCCATAAATGGAGGAGGAGTTGTGTTCACAAGATTTTTCAAATGGAGGCCCCTTTTTCATGACGCGGCTAATATTTACCAAACCGTGACAATATGCACTAGGTCAGGTGACTATGAACATTCTGTGAAACTTTCATCCAAATCGGTCCATAAATGAGGAAGGAATTGCGTTCACAAGATTTTTTTTACATGAAGGCCCCTTTTTCCAAGACGCGGCTGAAATACACCAAACCGTGAGTATATGCGCAAGGTCAGATGACTAAGAACATTCTGTTAAAGTTTCATCCAAATCCAACCAGAAACTTTGGCGGGGTTGTGCTTTACAAGAAAAGTGGGCGTACATGCGTACGTATGCTTCCACAGTCAAAATCGCAAAATTCACGACTAGCCTTTAGGTGTTTATGAGTAAAGTAAACAAAACGACATAGTTTCTTGAAAGCCAAAAATGTTTCTTGAAAGCAAATTTTAATCGTACGATTGTGATACGATCAAATTTCGGTCGTAGGACCTTTCTTGAAAGAGGCCCCTGAAGACAAAACACGTGAGGTTGGTAAACTCGTTCAGATATTTGATAAAAACCAAGGCTGTAGTAATCTTCAATGAGATTTGAGGGATTGCGCACATGCGTATTTTTGCACAAGTGAATTTATGTCTAAGCAAATTTAAAGAAAATGGACAAAAGCAGAAAGAGAAGGTAAATATTTGCCTCTAAAGACCCGCAATTTAGAGTGAGTGATCCAAGGTAAATTTTGTCTATACAGATGGAGACAAAATTGACCTTTGATCACTCACTTAAACTTGTGGATCTATACCTTCTTCGATCCTTGCTGCGTCCACCATCAGAGAAATTTTTGCGCGATTTGGAAATAGGGTTCCGTTTTGGTTTTTTTGTTTGTTTTTGATTTGGAGAAGTATTAGAAAGAGAATATTTGCTGGATCGGATTTTAATACAAAGAAATAATCTGCAGATGTCGCGCGTTTCTAATGATGCTTTACGGAACAATTAGATACGAAAACATTTAAACTATTTTGTAGAAGTGTGTAAAAAGTTGGATCAGAAAGAGAAACTAGACCTCTAAAAGAAGCTGCAGCATAATTCTACGAAAAACCGCTCGCGGCATTACCATATAAGCAGATCACGTGATTGGCTTGTGCTATTTCCACAATTCTACGAAAAACAGGTCGCGACATTACCAAATAAGCAGATCACGTGATTGGCGATTGCTATTGTCAATAGCTGACTTTATTGGACTTGACTTATCACATGATTTCCAAATATAGTAATGCAAATATGTAATACTAGTAACTTCGTACGCAAGTTTCAATAAATATCGTTTAAAACATGAATTAGCGTGTTAATAATTTACATGAAGTGATAGTTGGGTAATTGTTCAACATTATTACTCCTTGATGAAATAAACTGCATGTCTATATCAAGTTGAGATATACAAAATAGGCCGAAGTGTATTAACATCCTGTTCACGTGATATGTGTTCTCAGAAAACCCGAAATGGAATTATCTTGTGTTCATTTTGCGGTTTTGTTAAATCTAAGTTGGAATTGCTCCGCATTCCAACTTAAAAACCACTGGGAATGGCAGTCGGGACCAAAATTATCACCTGTTAACATCTTGATTCTCACTCAGGGAGGTCCTATGAATATTTTCATACCACTCTCGGAGAGCCCTTAGGGGGGTGCATGGTGACCCCTCCTGGCCCACGGACTATGTTATTTTTGGTGGACGTTTCTATGTATTTTACTGTGGTCTAAGGGAGACAACAACTAACTGGCTAAACCCTTGACTGGAAAGCCTGTCTCAATATATCGATACTTATCACCAGTATCGGAGGTTAGCGTAGATTGGGACAGTCTAGCTAAACCCGTAGCCCGCTGCCTGGGAGACAGCGGGTTGAATATAAACTTTTAAACTTATCCAGGCCACCTGTGCGATAAATGTTCTAACGTTACCAATAGAAGCAGACAATACATTTGCATTGAATTATACCATTAGTTATTACGTCCGTGTATAGAAATTAGTAACTAGAGTTGCGTTCGTTAGAGAACGATGAAAACTAATTACTTTATAAGTTTTTATGGTTGTCATATGAAACGATTTTCGATATTTTGAGTGAAAGCATCCTGCGTCGTAAGACTACTTATTGAAGCTAAAGCTGAAGTATGAACTCTTGTCATATTTAAGTATACATTCTTCGTGGAAATATGAGAATAATCAAAATAAGCTTAACAGTGCCTCATGATTCAAATTAATGCAACAAGCGATATTAAGATTAAGACTATTCCAATGTCGCTTATAAACTTTAATAAAACAGTAGTTCAGTTGTTACGACATTTTAGTCGCCTAACACTGGCATCTCTCCGACTGTCTGTCTTTCGAAAAATTCAAGAGAAGTTACCGCGAAGGTAAACTTTTACTGTGTGATAAGTTATAGAAATTCAATGTTCATGGTTAACCTTAAAACTGCATCTGTATTTGCAAGATTTGATTTAAGTTTATATAATATTTCCGTGCTACTATTTGTGTATGTGTACCTTTAGGCTACCGTAGCCGTATCCCAGCCCGGGCCGGGCCAAGTTAACACGCAATGAGCACATTCCTTTAAAAATGGTGGTGATGAGACATAACTTGAAGAAAAAAGGTTAATTGTTTTCTATGCTTCCTGGAGGGGGCATATACTAGTAGTCGTCGCATCGTCTATCCGGGGTGATTTTTAATAGAAATAACATGATAAATAAATTTAAAAAAAAAAATCAGTCATTGTCACGGAAAAGTGGTTCTTGTTGTAAAAAATAAGTTGTAGGCCTATCTGTAATTTGTCACCGTCGATTCTGCCGAGGAGTGTATTTCCATTTATTTATCGTCGCTACCGTAGAAGACGGTTTGTTGTTACTGGGGATAGTGCAAGGACGCATGACGAAACTACTGCTGAGATCCGCCATGGTTCTTTTACGTGCTTGTGAGGTAGGGCCTCGGTTTAACGTCTCGTCCGAAAGATGATTAGTTTTGTTAGTGTGCCAGCCCGGGTTTGAACCCACGCCGTCGAACTTCAATGGTTTTGAATTCAGGTGCTCTACCAATTGAGCTAAACAGGCTGCAGAGGACGTTTTAAATTTTCGGTTACTTTCTTTTCGGTTATTTAAATTAGTCTAATTTTGATGATCAACGGTTCAGTGACAGGTAAAAATGCAAAATCTACTACTTTTATTTTTCAATCTCATATATGGATGTACTGCTCTTATAATTTTAGGTGTTGTGTATGGTTCTTAGCTTTCCCTTTATACCATGCTAACCTTCTATTAATAATAGTTAGACTGGGATTAGATCTCTGTCTGCTGAAAACTCGCTATTTTAAACGAGATAATCTTATTCTTAAAACCTTATAATCTTATATTTCTATATTTTAATGTTTTATGTCGATTATATTTAGTGTTGTGCATAAAGTCTTTTTTAAACAGGTCAGACAAATTGATCAACGCCTATAAGTGCGGGGCCTCGAAAAAGAACGGGGGAACATACGAAGGAAGAAGAAGAAGAAGACAGGTGCCCTCGGTGAAATGGTGATCAAAACATCGTAACCAAATAGATAACAAATCTATGATTACCCATCGTTCGTTCGTTCGTTCGTTCCTATGTATTTTCCCCCGTTCACTTCGAGGCACAATCTTCGGATAACTTGTCCCTAGATATATTTTGGTCCTGTTGTCATAAAATAACTACATAAAATATACTAAGTATAATATATTTACAATGATAAGCAATACAGTTTAAGTAGGGTTTAAAACATGCATGATATGTTGCTATTAATATTGGCATATCGCAATGGCAAGACAAAATATTTACGTCTATTAACTAGCTAGTTAAGTATTTACGCTTAGTAATTCTTACGTTGATTGCTTATTTTTGATATTCAGTCGAGTTTGATTCTCTGTATTAATACAGCTTTAATATTTCGGGGTATTTCTTTCGCTTAAAGTGTGTGTAAAAAAGAATAAAATGTATATATCCTTTTATACTTATAGAGGAATATTAATATGTACTTTGTAACGAGAGACAGTAAAATACCATTTCTGGTAGACAGTGAGAATGAGATGGAGCGTTCCAATGCCCACTACTGTTAATCTAGTTCATGACATGTACTTTATAGTAACAGTGAGACTTAGAGAGAAGAGAAAGAGGAATAAAGACAAAAGACGCACTATGTTCTCTCTCACTCTTCCTCCTCCCCCTTATCTTATTCTATTTTCACAGACTTGATATTAATTAACCCTGACAGTATTACTTATATATTCAGTTCTTTTGATGTGCATGTCGTAGCACATCTTTCTAGTAAGATGTTCTACTTGTTTCAACAGAATGCGATTCTTATGTATCTTTTTGTCTATGTAGAATGTGCAATCAAGAATAAATTTTGATAGATCTCCTCTATCTCTTGTGTTATCGCTCTGAGAAGCGGACACACGTCCTATGTTCTTAGAGAGGATCGATTTTCATTCAGTGATCTTTTCTGACCTTATTTCACTAAGGTACGGGCATCTGGTTAGTATATGGATAACATTTTCTTTCTCTAGGTGGCACATAGGGCAGCTTGGTTCCTCATCATTTTTCCGTCCATAAAATAAGTAAGTACCTGTAAGCATCCTTACTTTGATGTTTCCTCTTTTTACATCAGTGGCACAATTTTCAATTGTATCCCAGATTGGATGCACCTTGCCTATTTCTAGTTTGCTTTTATTGCAGAGAGCCATACTGCATTTGTCTTCTATGTCTGCTTTAAGTGGTTTGTCCATACTTGGTACACAGCTTTTTTGACTGTTCTTTTCCATTCCATCTTTGTGGGCTGTTGTATACCAGTTTCCTGGATGTTTGGAAGGTTATATTTCTTCAGGATGTTAATGGCTCTGTTGTAAAAACTTTTTGGTTGTTGTACATCTGGATCTTTCTGTCTATCAAAAAGGTTGTGAATGGTTTCATTTGTGCCGGAGATTAATGAGTGAAAGAGACTCAAAGTTCTTCTATCTGTTTCAGCTTCGACTGGTAAAACTCCTAAAAGTAAGTATACTGCTGCGTTACAGGTGCACTGGGGCAAGGATTGGATTCGTCGTAAAGTTTTCCTGTGGAAGATTTCCAGCTCATTTATATTTGACTTGTTGAGTTGCATTACCTCTAGGTAAGTTATCATCCTGGGTATAGGGAACTTCGGTATGACGTCATAGCCCACTAGCCAATAAAAATGGTTGGCGTTGAATCGCCTCGCTCCATTTAATTTATGTCAATGTTGCCCGATCTAAATCACTTTTTTCGCTTTACTTGAGGAAAAAGGTATCAAAACAATACATTTTTGAAAAATTCGAACTTTTCAGAAAACATGTTTATAAAGAAAATAACACGAATTTAGAATTAATAACCATGCTTTGAAAACACCACTATAAAAAAGGAATAACATCGATTTGGTTGATTTTTTGCAAACATTTTTCATTTTTACCGCCGATTTATCTTCATTGTATTAAATCCTGATTATTTTTTTTTTCTTTAATATCTTATTATTATAAAAAAATAGGTTTATGTTTTGTTTGTTTATGCGAACAAAATCGTTCGGTAAATCGGCATTGATAGTCTTTCCCAATCACTCAAAATTTAGCCATTATATATCTAACACTATAACAAAATATTTCGGCATGTTACAATTTTCCTTAGATGCCTAATGACATTCCCTAATTAGGGAATATTGATTCTCGAATGACAAGTGGTGTCATTATCGATTTATTTGTTAGACAAACCCTTTCACCTTGTTGAAAACAGTGAAAAGGTATTCGATTTGGGCTAATTGACCTGTTTAAATACAAAATGTTCAAACTGAAGATTTTTTATGGTACTAAGAATGTTCCATGACCGACTGACGTATGAATTCAAAGTCGGCTAGTAAGACAGGCGGACGGACAGACGGACAAACAGACGGATGGACGAACAAACTAACGAACGAAATTACAAACAAACGAATGGACGGAAGGACGGACGGATGGACGGGCAGATGGATGGATGGACGGATAAAAGGACGGATGGATTGATGTATGGAAGGACGGATGGTGGATTGATTGATTGATTGCATGGAGTTTAACGCCGCTTTCAACATTATTTCAGTCAAGTTAAATCGCGGCGGCTGGAGCATGGATTCCTGGTATTTCTCTCACCAGTACAACCATCACATGCTTTCCTAGCCTCCAGCTGCTATCACGCATAGGTCTACGATTTATCAACCCATTGGTGAGAGACAAATAGTTGGAAAGAATGAGTGCCGCCGTCGGGGATCGGACCAGGGACCTCTAAATTGACAGTCCGACGCGCTACCAACTGCGCTATGACGGCGGCGACGGACGGATGTATGGATGGACGGTCGTACGGACGGACGGATGGATGTATGGACGGATGGTTGGACGGAGGAATGAATGAATGAATGAATATAGTAAGTTATAAATGAATATGATTTTATCATTTCGAAAACATTTGCAGTGGTGGATACAGGATTTCTGTATAGAGGTTTGGAACTTAAAATATAGATGTGCCTTTTCCTATAAGTGCCCAGTTTAAATTGAATTTCTCTATGTTAATTTAATGACACATCTTCGACCCCTCACTGCAATCCCCCTCAGGATCCGTCAATAATTTGATTGGTTGAAATTCTACACTTTTGCTAATTATTACAAAGATTACAAAAAAGTATGTGTTTAAGTGACTGTAATATTTCTATTATATCAACGAGATGGCATTCGGAGGATTGTAATCAGTCAAATGTTGCAATTCTATAGTTGCAATGTTTTGAAGCATGTGGAATATTTTGACTTTTTATATGACAGCATGTTATTTCGATGTCTGATTAAGCAAAATATTTGATGTGTAAACCAAGCTTTCACACATTGGGCTCAAAGACTAGTTGTGTCATACTGAAAGCAACCAATCAGTGGCAAATGACATGGCTTGATTGATGCAGATCAAAGAAAATTAGGAATGTGGTATAAAACGCTGCGTAAGTAAGGGCGATCTTAATGACCCGTGCACTTGTGTGGGATAAGCGACAACCGTTTTATGACATTGACAATATTGATTGGCGCATCCGGTTATGGTCAGATCAAAGAGATTCGCCGTGTAGTATAGATTATTTGGTTAGGAATGACAATCTGTATGACACATGTTTGTGTGATGAGTGCCGATAATGTTTTTCATGTCCCATAATGTAAACTCTCTGTTAGGGATTTTGTACCTAACAGTATGTGTTCGAAAAGCCGTTTCATCCGAATATCTTGGATTTGCAACGTTCGCTTATTATCTAACATGACCTCAATTTCTAAACGTGTGTGTGTTTTCATTTTTATCAATTTGGATTTAATATTTAGATAGCTTTGGACGATTCTCAATATTCCTAGGTTAAAATGACTGGATTTATGTTGTTAAGACCATTAAGGATAAATACAAAACTTAAATCTATGTTTGGATGTTCTTATACGGGATGAATATCGTTACTGAGATAAAAAAAAAAAAAAATAAAAAAAATATCAGCATTGAAATTCAAACTAACATTTATTGCTGTGTGGCCAAAAATGCCGTAAATACAGCTTTATTCGTGTCCCATTTCCGATACTTTGGTTGCTCAACTACGAATCATTTGGATTCGTATGACTCTCCGGGTGGTTATATTTCGACACAAATTATTCGTTTCAAAGACATTGTCACAAGATGACAGCTGCATAACAAGAAGAAGGGGTGATTTATCTACATTTTGACACCTTCATCACTTGGAATAAATAATTACAAATGTATAATTTTACTACTTGAAAATTGGATTTTTTGCTCTTTGTGTATGTAAAAATGGTTGGAAACGCCAACCACTCATATTTTGATGACGTCATCACTACCTGTGCCGAAGTCCCCTATTACGTACACCTGGTATATTTTTGAGGAAACAGCTGGGTTTATTCCATTTACTCCATGGCAGCCATCAACATTATATTATTTTCTTAATAAAAGTATTTTGCGAGACCATAGGGTTTAACATTTAACATCGAATTCAGCCCTAGTTATTTTATGAAACCAAAGTAACAATCGAAAACGACATTTGTGTAGTGAAGGAAGGGGGAGAACTCTAATCGAATCTTATCAGAAACCGTTTGAAATTTTTGGTGGGTATTTTACTCTATTTTTATTGCAAGATGATATTGTCAAATTTTAACAGTGATGTTAATTTGATGTTTGTATTAAATTAAGTGGTCTAAATAAAGAAAAAACAAAGAGGCAACCACGATAAGGCATTGTAGAAGAAATATCTGGAAGAACAGTAAGCAGATGCTACCTATTATTCGGATATAGCTGCCAGAATCACAGGGTCGACCCCAACTAGACTAGAATTCAATGCTGAGTGTTATCAGGGACCCCTCAGATATTAAAACATTGTTATCAGAAATACATATGGTCATAGACTTGAAACAAATGTAAACATTTACCGAGTGTTAAAACTGTTTCATTGCTTCTAGACTGGGCCAGGGTGATACCTGTCCTTCACAAGGCTGTTCTTGATAGTTGTAGTTGGGAGTGATTCCGGTGTTCTTTCGCATGTCATGTTGCCAGTTGGCCGGCTACCACTCGACTCCCCAGTACCCGGATAGATTGGTGCCCCTCATCAACTTTTCCCGCCACACTTCAGGGTCATGACCTCGTTATTACCAACCTTTGACCTTATGTAAACCACTCGTCACAACAGAATGAAGTAAATCAAGGTGGAAAAGTGTGACTGAATGGGACTCGAATCCAGACCATCTGGAATACTTTTACCGTTGCTCTACTGACTGAGCTCATGGGGTACCTGGGCATGATTCTACTATGCACTTCAGCCCAATTGGAGAGCGGGTTCATATTGCTCCCATTTTGAACCCAGCGTTCTCTGTTTACCTCTTACACCTTGGAAGTAAATCAGGGCAGAAAAGTGTGCCCAACATTGGACTTGAACCCACAGCCCCGGAACATTAGCATGGTGTTCTACCAACTGAGCTAACCAGGCACCTGTTCATGAGTCTACTCCTTCCTACAGGGAGTCAAATCCTGATAATACCTATAGATAAGATCATGGATTTCAAATTGGGAAATTGAGAGAAAAATCTCAAAGCAAATAATTTTTTTTACAAAGGATTTGGTCCAATTTGCAATTGAAAACTCAGTATTTCTCATAAGATCTGACTGAAGGAGATTTTTCACACATAATATTTTGAGCCAGAATTATCCCTGCATGGACAACAAAAACATATATACACCACAATAAAGAAAGTAAAAGAAGAAAAAGATCTAGGTGTACCAGCAATATATTAACCAGCAACTAAACTTCAGTTGCCATATTGCAACAAAAGTCCTAATTGCAAACAGAAACATCAGAATCATAATCGGAACATTTTTATTTCTATACAAAACAATATTTCACAATCTGTATAGATCAATTGTTAGGCCACACTTTGAATACCCTAGTTCTATTTGCTCTCCATACTTACTATTCACAACGAGTATCTATCAAGAATGGGCAGAGAAGAGCTACAAAAGCTATACCATCCTTAAGAAACCTTTCCTACAGAGAACGATTGAGATTGCTCAGACTCCCTACTTTAGAATACTATCTACAAAGATCGGACATGATTCAAGTCATGAAGATATTACACAGGTTAGATAAAACAACAGATAAAAATTTTTCTTTATAATGGCTTGGCGCGAAACAGTTGTAACTGCCTATATTTTCAGAGTTCTCCGCAGGCCTTTATAGCGTATCGGGGCCGATACGCCTTCAATAAATTTAACAGGTTGCCGATACACCTTAGGAACGCCGATACGCTTAAATTTGATCACCGATACAGCTTAATTTCTTTCTGAACAAAGGGTCAAAATGAGCAATAAAACTGATTGCAGACTCGCGGTCATTACATAATCGCGATCTGGAGAGATGTATACACAAGACCCTTGCTAATTGGTGATTATCGATTTTTTCTTCACGGTTGGTTGATTTTCACTGGTTCCTCACTTCCAGTAACAGATGGGTACCAATACGAAAACGGTCACTATACAGTCCACTTCATTTACCGAAAATTGCCAATTTTTACCGAGATCCACCGGAAACGATGGAAAAAGTTGTTTTCACATCCTTTCCTAACCCCAAACTGCTATCTCACTTAGGTCTACGATTATTAACCCATGGGTGAGTGATTTATAGTCAGAAAGAATGAGTGCAGCCGTCGGAGATACACGGAATCCCAATATTGACAGTCCGGCGCGCTACCAACTGCGCTTTGTCGACAACAGGGAGCAATTGGACACCGAAAAGTCTAGCTCGCATGCGATTAAGTCCAAGTTAATAAATTTCAGAAGAAGCCGTGTTTTCGCAAAATGAGCTAATCTGTTTTTTTTATTCTCGAATCTTGAACATTTACCGCTGTTGACAAACGATTCAAAAAGCGACTCGCCCCTTACCCAATTCCATGGTTTATTACCTCCCTTTGCCAATCCCGTTGAATTTTCTTATAAATATTACATTTTTTTATATATATGATAAAATTTTGTTTCTTTTTCATTAAACTTATTCATATTATAGTTATGTTTTACAGGGTTTTAAAATTTAAAGCCCGATTGTTATCGTTGATTCTTATCTCTCACTAAATTGAGTTTTAAACAGGAAGCTATATATATACCTACATTTCCTACTCCGAAGAGGGTGGGCGGCCCGGTGGTCTAGTGGTAAGACATCGGACTACTAATCCTAAGGACCGTGGTTCGAATCCCGAACGCGGCAGGAATTTTCAGGGATACTTGCTATCCCCCGCCCAACTAGAAGTGAACTGGTAAGGAACCCAGAGGTAGCTTCGCGTGTATCGGTGCTTTACACTGGGCACGTTAAAGAACCAAGGAGGTCTATTCAAAGAAGAGCTAGGGGCGTATGAACCCGGATCTCCTTGTATCCGCTTCTTTCTCTCTCATGGTCCATACCATATATGCCTCGAGCACGGAGGGACCTAAATCCTACAATCACACACACACACACTCCGAAGAGAGTAACAAAGAAACTGAAAATGGCGCGAAACAGATGGTGACCGCGTTGCTTCTCATTTGTCTGGACTTTCTTTCCTGACGATCTATCTGATAATCAAAGCCGTGAATTAATCTTGTCAAACCCAGGGTTACGAATATATGACTTATACGGTTTTCGAGAAGAAGCTTTCGATACCCCTCGACTCGTGAAGATGATCTTTGCAAACCGGCGATCCAAATGTCGTAACTACAGATTCATTTAATTGAATTTACGTCGTTTTTTCTCGCTCAGCGAAGAATGCGGTCCTGCACCCCGAAAGCTTTGATAACTTTGGTATAGTTTCGATCGGACGTAGGGTATTGTTTATTTTGATTGCGTAGATAATTATTTTCTCCTATTTTCCAGAAGACAACATTTAAAATATGAAATTCGTTGATCTTATGAAACTTTATGGGTTTTACTAACTTTACCCTTTTGAGATCGTCGTTATCGGTGTTTCTCAGCTGCCGGGCGGGTAGGCCCGAGAAATCGGGATTCAGAGAACTAAGAGGAGTCTGCGATCGTTTAACCCTACAAACTAGATTACTTTATCAAAGATAGTTTTGTTTAGCTTGGGGACAACAAAACGATCTTAAAATAAAATATATCAAAGCAATAAACCGCGTTTGTTCTTCATTTCATTGTCGAGTTTTAAAAATATAAAATATGATGGCCTAAATATGTACATGTATATTTAGATATCCGATATCGTTATCAATATTGACGCTGTGTCTGTTACGTTTCCGCGATACGTTATTGTTCACCGCGGGAGGGGGGGGGGAATCGACGGCGGCAGGGGGGTACAGTGTTATAGCAGATACATCCACTTCTTCCGCTGTTTCATTTCTCGGACCCCGACCACAGCGTTTTAATGGAGTTGCAGTGTATTTGCTCAAGTCAAACTAGATTTACCTTTATGTTCCAATGTGAATTTTGATTATATCAAACAAATCAAAGCACTGAAAGTACTGACGGTGAACGAACCTGATGGTATTCTAGAGGCATAAATTGAATTCAATTAGGAAAGAGAAATTATGAATGTAAAAAAAAAAATAAAAAAAATAGGGAAATTGTCTCAACAAAATTTCCGTTATTTGCAAATTCAAAGAAAGGGAAAGAGAGGGAAAATCCTGTTAGAATAATACTTGTTAGAATATGAGTTGTTACTCTATGAATTTCTTTTACACACTTGAAATAGGTACATTTATTAATTAAACATAAATGGAAAGAAAGATTTAGTCCTTTTTAAAACTGTCTTCAACCTATATTCAATGGTGTTTGTTTTTACAAAGGTAATTGATATCATGTGTAAGCTTATTTCAATCAGATACATTGTTGTATTTTTAAACTTTTTTTATCTATCTTTGTTTCTTCT
The DNA here is from genome assembly GCA_948146395.1 of Fragum whitleyi. Taxonomy (NCBI): domain Eukaryota; kingdom Metazoa; phylum Mollusca; class Bivalvia; order Cardiida; family Cardiidae; genus Fragum; species Fragum whitleyi. The sequence goes on along the minus strand of OX411548.1, from coordinate 54,535,815 downwards.
CAGAGGATGAAAAGGTCTTTGAGTACCAAGCAAATAAACACCTATGAATATCAGTCAGTCCTGAACTTTGTTCATTGATTAAAGTCATGATTTGTTAACTTATTAATAGTATTTTAAACCATAACCTAAGAGATTCATTTTTATCATATCTGAAGCCAAAACCACTTCCGTGGTTGACACTTATGTCGTTATTCAATTTTAAAACACATGCTATCTGCAGGATGAGAAATATTTAGGAATAGATAAAAGGAGTTCTAATGCCCTATTAGTATAATTCATAGATAATTTCTGTTTAAAGTTTAGAAATTAAAGTATAAATTTTTATATTAAATAATTGCTTCATAGTAAATTGCATACTAAAAGTCTTAACAATTATTTTTTTTGTAATCTAATTTCCACATCAAAAACGAAGAAGAATCTTATTTAAGAAATTTATCTTTTCAAAAGGAGGTAACAATTGCATAGCTATGTCTGACAAAAAGTATAAGTATAATACAATGTTTTTTCCTCCCGACTTTCTTCCCAATAAGAATTGAGAATCCTTACAATTTTTGGTTTATTTTTTGCAGGAGAACCTATTTTTTACTTTCAAGAGTTTAGATGCCAGTAAAATCACTCACTATCGATATCTTATTACTGTACTGCGGCTGATATTAGACATTTCTGCTCGGAGCTAGCTTTTGCTTAAACTGTAGTTAACCAATTCTAAACGTACTTTGGGAAGGATGGAGCCAGTTTTTCTCATCGATTAAGATTTTTATGATTTCTGTAAAAAACACAATGACTTTTCCAGATTAATTTAACAACTAAACCCGCCTGTCGAATTGTAAACAAGTGCATGGCTAATCTGGTCCCCCCTTGACCACGGCAATATCTACTCGTCAATTGGAGTGGTATTTAGGGTTGAATATTTAGCTATCATTTATTTAATTTCAAATAAAATTTTGAATTGATATAGTTTTACAGATTGAAAAAATGCAAAGTAGAATGGCCCCAATGAAATATCTTCCGTGTCTGTCACATTTGGTATTTGGCAATATTCGCTTCTGAAACAGACGAATACGAAACGTTTTCGCTAGGATCAACATTTTCGGTTCACAGAATATTCGAGTGTATCCTTACTGCCCTACTTCAGCCACCGCAATTTTACAGAAAAATGTTAATAGCGGCGTTCATCCCTATTCAAATACTGTAAACGGGGTAATTTTGGCGGTGGTTTTATTATGCCCCCGATAGGGAGGCATCATAAATTTGACTTGTCCGTCCGTCCGTCCGTCCGTCTGTCCGTCCGTCATTCTGTCCAAAAACTTTAACATTGGCCATAACTTCCTTATTACTATCAAAGCGGTGTCGGGGGCATTGTCATCTTACAGTGACAGCTCTTGTTTTAGCTTTATTGGTGGTCAAGTTAAAATGCGCCAAAATTTATCCACCGCAAATATTTTTCATGATAAAAAGAGATTTTTTTATTATGATAGATATGAAATCTATTCATTTTAGTCATTGTTAATTAAATTTATGTCAAAGATGTGCATAACATACTTATTCAAATTGGAATCAGAAAATCTGCTGACAACGTAGTCACCTCGACGGGTCAGTACAATACGATTGTAAGTGCCTATAAATTTTAGGCACTTACAGTCGTATTGCGCTGAACCCCCAATTTCAAGATTCCAGATCCAAGTTGGTTGATACACTGTAATGAAAATTACAGCGAAAAAGTGTGAAAACTTATACACGCGTTATGACTATAACAAAAGGTGTGAAAACAAACTATTGTTCAGTTTGTAGAAAGTTGACATTACTCTGGAAATCGACTTTCTTTTACTTCCGTTGTTTTGAACGACGATAAATGAAATATACATGAAGCTTTTTAATTTGGCGTTAAAGTCAGATGCGCCAAAATAAATCACCGCCAATAAATCGTAATCGAAAAACCGCCAAATGTGGACACCGCCAATATAAAGCCGTTTACAGTATAGGGTACAAGAAAGGTTGTGCATGTAAAACACGTGTCGAATAATTCTTAAACCCGTCTCGAGACTGACTGTCGCGTGTTGAAAAGTTATGTAAAACCGCGTTACAGTTTCTAATGACACAAGGTGTCTTGAGTGTGTCATTCTTCTCAACTAGGCCGATTCTGTAACCTACATTTAAATCGGAGACGTGGGAGATCGCCCGAGTATTGCCGAATGTAAGTTCAAGAGGACATGACCTAGATAAACACATATTTCCGGCTAATTACTACAAGTTTCACCAGCGAAGGCTTGAGTCAAAAACATAGTATCTGTCTCTACGGTGTTTAGACACAAACTTTGTTTTTGCTCTAAACTCTCGACAAGCTTACGCCGATCAAAAATTCCCTTGATAAACATTGCGAGATCATTTTGTGTTTTTCAAGGCGAATTTTCATTATCTTCACTTTATGAAGAATACTAGAAACACGCCATTAAGGAAAAATACCGTGGTTTTGCAGAGAAAAATCTTGACAGATACTATATTGAATCTTAAGAGGCACTACTTTATTTCGAATGTATTAACATCCTACAGGATTTTCCTGACATGGTATATAACACTGGTGAACGACGTTCGTTCACCAAAAATCGACAAGAATATGCAGTGTTCGCGATCTTTCTACTACCGACATTTAGGCAGAATAAGACATCGCAGACAGTCTGTCTGTTTAAAATTCACTTATCTCAAGCTTACTACCCAATTAATATGGACATTACATCTAATTTCAGTTAGAAAATTGAAACAAAACTTTTGATAATTCTCCACAGGAACGCCATTTCTTAACTAGATTCGTACCCTTATATGTTCAACCCAAAACATTTTTTTTTTGTTCATTCCAGAATTGAAATCAAGATAAATTCTATTTCTAAATTAGGTCATAGAAATTTATATAGGAAATAAATATTACAAAAAAAGAAAAAAAGAATGAAGAAAAAAAAAACCCTTGTAAAATCAAAGTGCTTAAAGTCCTGTCACAGGCTTCTCTAAACAAACTAGGTATCAACTTTTAAATTTGTTACATGGTTATTGTAGAATAAAAAAAATGTTCTTAGAGATATTTTTTTGGGGGAAGATATGAAAAGGGTTTGTAAACACATTAGAAAATAACTGTTATAGAATCTAGTTTTTACTTATTTCAGGAGAAGGGTCTTCCTCAATCATACAAGGACTTTCAAAGGATTTTAAAAATTCCTTATATACATTATTAAATAGAGACCTATAAAAGTTGACAATACATGCAGTGCTGTCCTTGGAACTCTCAATATATGAGCATAACACAGCCTAAGTGCAGTTGATTTACTGTTTTCTTTGACTCTTTAATTTAATTTTCTTAAATATTCCAATTTTCTTCAGTTCTTTTGTAATAGTCTTTTAGTACACAGTATATTCTATTAAAGGCAAGGGATACAAGGGGAAGGAGGGAAGGGGGGGGGGGGGGTATTTTTAAGCCATCATGCAAAATTTTATTGATGATTTGGGAGTTAAGTTATTTATGAGATGCTATAAAGGTGTCAAAGAAAAAAAGTTCAAATCAAATTATATATTCAGCAAAACAGAAGTTCTGCTTCACAAATATCAAAATCCTTATCCAGTAAAACCACTGTAACCATCCTTTATTATTAACAGAAATACAAAGTAATCTGACAATATAGCCGCGCGCATATGCCACTACGCCTTCAAAATTTTCTGGGGAGAACCCTGATTTTTATAGGCAGTTACAACTGTTTTGTGCTGAGCCATCGTTATGTTATCCACAAGGTCTACAAGAGGCAACCAGCTGAAGCTCTTAAAAAGATATACCAGAACATTGTAAGAAAATATTCATTCAGCGTACATGTAATTGACTGTTAAAATTCATTACCAAATGACGTAGTTCTAGCACCATCCAAAAACTCCTTTAAAAGCCATCTAAACAAACAGTGGCGCAATCACCAAATAAGTTGTTACTTTGATGAGTACCAAAAGAATCAAAGAAGAGAAGGGCCAATACAAGCCAGATGGTCTTGGAACAGACTATGAGTAGTGAGAGATAAAAACAAGCTAGGTCATTTGTAAAGATAGTTTGTATTCTTACTTTTAATTTGCCATGCTTTGAAAAGAGAATACTTTTTACAAAAACCTTTGTTCACAATTTAGTCTGTTAATTCTATAAAATACTTTTTTTTGTTAATAATTGATTAAGAAGAACACACTTTAGGAATGCAGGAAATAGATAAATCTTTGATATTAAGAATGACTCAATATTGAGTATTTGATATTTTGACCAGGTTCAAACACTTTTAAGCACTAACATAGGAAAAAAAAAATACAGTTTCACAATTTCATCTATCAGGGCTGTGGAAATACAAGTTTTCTCCACTTGTCCCTGGACAAGTAAAAGCGGATTTTCTACTCGTCCAGGATCAAAATGAACTTGTCAGCTACAGAGTAAACAGAAAAAATTAAAAAAAACATTGCCTTTTGATGAAGAAAATGCTGGTTTCCAGCATTTTCTTCGTTAAAAACAATGTTTTCTACCCTATGATATAATATTAGGATGATTTCTCTCTTAATTCTTTTAAGTAACATTCCAAGATTTGCCCTGGTATTTACTTGTCCTTGGACAAGTGGCTTAGAAAAATTGACTTGTCCGCAAGTACAAAAGCCCAAGTCGGACAAGTCGGGCATGGGAATTCCACACCCCTGTCTATATATCCACCTATTATTTCAGCATGAAATCCTTGTCAGTATGGCATCCAGGGGTAGAAGACCATTCAATGCCAAAGCTGGGTTCCAGCAGGACCAACAGCCTAAAGATGGCGTACATCCCAGTATGCTTAAACAGGCACGTAAAACTGGACAGCTGAACATTTCTGGACGCAGTTTAAGTACAGGTAAAATATCGTCAACATTTAGATATGATAACACAAGCTTTGTAGCCATTGCATTGGCAAATTATTGAATTTGACGTAAAGTGTTATTCAATTATCACAAGTTTTAAGCTTTGTGTCAAAATTTTGACAATCTGCATTGTTGATTGAGTCTGTGTGATATTTCCATCAATTTCACATGTATGAAAGGTAAAACATTATAGGCCTGTCAAAGTCTGATCAGAGTCTCCCCTATGCATGTACATTAAAACTTGTGTTAAGCAACCACTTAGGGGACCACTAAAATGTGGTCGTTTATGGTCGCTTAATACAAAATATCATGGTGACAGGTTAGTTTGATAGTATTTATCGATGGTCGGTCAAGTCGTACTAAATCCTATGATGTTGGAACCCATTAGAATCATCTATTTGAGACGATTCTAATGGGCTCCAACAACATAAGATTTAATAATAATCAATTTTTCGTTATGAATGTCCTCTTTTTCAGAGGTTTTGCCTATGATGAAGGGACTTTTTATTGTGGTTGCTTAATAAAATTGGTCGCTTGATAGATGTGGTTGCTCAAGCAATATTGACTGTATTATGTAGAATGCTAGTGATTTAAAGTTTCTAATGATAATAAGTGAAAGTTCCACATACATTACTGTAATAACCCTAACATTTTGGACACACAAAATGACATGAGCCTGTGCGTGAGATTTCCAACAATTTCAAACATGCAAAAAACAAAGACTCTGGCCAGTCTGTGCATCCGCACAGTCTGACCAGACTCTTCACTATGCATTTTGTAGATAGATAAGGTCTCAAAGCATCTGAAGACCATCAGGTAACTCTATTTTTAAAGTATGTGGCTGCCTTTGCATCTCATTGTTTGAACCTCACCACCATTTCAAATTGTTGGAAATGTCACGCACAGGCTCAGATAATTATTGTTCTAAAATTCTCTTTAAAATGAAATCATTGCGTCCAAAGGAGGCTTAGTATAAGGCAACGTTGCAGATCCTGATTAAAGTAGTGGAACCGTAATAGTTCTGCAACATTTCGGCACTCACAAACTTTTACAATGTTAACCGAGGTTTCCAAATGAAAATTATTAAGAAACCTTGGTTAGCACTGTTTTAGTTCATTAATTCCAAAAAGTTGCAGAGCTATTACAATCCACTACCTTAAACTGGTCCCTAAGGAGCAATTTTATCTGAGTCGACAATGTTTGCTCTGGCCTGTTACTGTTCGATTACTAAGGGATAATCATAATACATTATCTAGCAGCCTAGGTCGCTCAATGTCTGCACTTAAACCCACACATGTTATTGAATTGTGGTCAAGGAGCAGTGATCTGCCAAGGTTTTCCAAGCCATATCCCATTGTCATCAATGGATAACACCAAACATCTAGCTATCAGGGCTTTGGAACCAAGAGGACATTGTCTCCATGGTTTTAAAAATCTTTGGACATTTATGATTTGGGTGGAGGGGAGTTAATTGTGAAGAGCGAAAACGCAGCCTTGACAGATGACTGAAGGGGTCGATGACTCGAATTTCAAAGGATATTTTTAACCAGCCCTAAAAACAAAGATTGTCTGATTTCAGTTCCTGATTCAGTATGGAGGATCAATCTTGATGTGCTGGAGGAGTCCAAAACGTTGTCTTTAGACAATAGACAAAAAATATGGTGGGAACAGACAGACCTATCCAGTCTGATTTTTGCCTAAAGCCTTGTCATGCTGAATAAAAACCTTGACAAAGTTGTGTTAAAAACTTTAAGTCCTGAAAAAATTGGATGCATTATTACTAGTCAATATTTATTTTTAAAATTGCTCTTTAAACTATGCTAGTCTACCAAGGAAAATCAGGCGTTATAGACTGTGATCAAACTGCACAATTGTGCAGGCTGATCATTGTTTATGCATCATGCCAAAGAAGGAATATTCTGGGTTAAGCTTGACACGGATTAACTTTGCCTAAATTTACCTTTACCTTGAGAATGGTTGATAATCGTAGACCTATGGTGAATAGCAGCTGGAGGCTAGGAAAGGATGTTATGAGGGTACTGATGTGAGAAATACCAGGAATCCATTGATAAGTGCTCCAGCCACGATGTAACTGAAAAATTGTTGAAAGTGGGGTTAAATCCCACTTAAACAAACAAACCTTTACATTAACTAATCTTTGCCTAAACTTATTCTATCTAACAAGTGTTTTCTATTTGCAGTTCCTGATTCAGTGTGGAGCATAAATCTCGATGTACCGGAGGAGTCCAAAACTGTTTCTCTAGATAATACAGAAGACAGATGGTGGGAACAGACTGATTTGACTAAACTAATTCTCGCCTCTAACTGGCTGACTGGCCTATCTGAGGATATTGTAAACCTACCAGCCCTTACTGTTTTAGATGTGAGTAGGCATAAGTGTAACTAGGTTTTTGAAATTAGTACTCATTCAGGTGACCACAGAAGAATATATAGAATATAGGATAAAGGCAATATATTTGGCCTGGAACAAAAGAGAAAAGCCCTACACCTCTTTTATAGGATTTTAGACTGGTGTCACTGCTATCTATACCTCTGAAGCTGTGGTGTTGTTTAGTAAAAATGGTCTTCTTTAATGGAAGAAAAGGTGACAGAACAAGAATAAGGCAAGGTATTGTTGCATAAATATTGTATTAAGGTAGTCGACCCATAATAGTTCCCCCAACGTTTCGGAAGTCATGAACTTTAACAGCATTAACTGAAGTTTCCTAATGATTTTCATTAGGAAACCTCGGTTAATACTTTGAAAGATCATGTGGTCCAAAATGATGTGTAACTATTACAGGTCCACTACCTCAAGTGTCCAAAGAAATAGTGTAACTCCCATATTTTCAATATTTGTACCCTCCCATCTACAAAGTATCTATAAGGGGTTATATTTGTTTCATATGTCTGTCTGTCATTCTGTATAAAGACTCCTACTCAAATACAAAGTGATCTAGGCTAGAATTACGAAACTTCAAATAATTGTTGCTCATGATTAAAGGAGGTGTCCTATTTGTTTTTGGGTCATAAAGGCCAAGGTGACTTTGTCTGAAAACTGATTTTACGTAACTGGGATAATGGGCTAGTGGGGGCATTACTTTGCTTTGAGACAGATGTTGTTTATTTTCTTTAAAAAAATCCCCTTTTAAATTTTAAAATATGTAGAATGGAGGAAAACTTTTTATTTAATAAGCTTCTTAAATTGGGTTGTATTAATTTCTTCATTGTCTTTTTAGGTCCATGACAATAGATTAGAATCTTTACCAGAGGCTTTAGGAACTCTTCAGAATCTACAGAAACTAGATGTCAGGTAAAGTTGAGTCTGTGCATGATATTTCCAACAGTTTTGTTTGTGCTTGGAACAGGGGCACTTGCTGCAATTAACAACATTGTGAAATTGACATTCATCTCTTTAAAACCATTCCAAATCACTTGTAACGTTATTCAGCACTCCATTTATTCATTCCAACCACTCACTTCTAACCATTCAAAAACGCTCCAAACTCACTGATAAAAACAGAATCAACAACATAATTTAAGATCAATAAAGCTAAAAAAAACCCCTTAATTTCACTGATATCAGCATTCTCCGCAGGCCCTTATGGCGTATCGGGGCCGATACGCCTTAAAGAAATTCAACAGGTTGCCGATACACCTTAGGAACGCCGATACGCTTAAATTTGATCACCGATACAGCTTAATTTCTTTCTGAACAAAAGGTCAAAACAAGCAATAAAACTGATTGCAGACGCGCGGTCATTACATAATCGCGATCTGGAAAGATGTATACACAAAGACCCTTATTGATAAGACCCTTGCTAATTGGTGATTATCGATTTTTTCTTCACGGTTGGTTGATTTTCACTGGTTCCTCACTTCTAATAACAGAGAAGAACAGATGGGTACCAATACGAAAATGGTCACTTACAGACCACTTCATTTACCGAAAATTGCCAATTTTTACCGAGATCCAACGGAAATGATGGAAAAGGTTGTTTTCACATCCTTCCTAACCCCAAACTGCTATCTCACTTAGGTCTACGATTATTAACCCATGGGTGAGTGATTTATAGTCAGAAAGAATGAATGCCGCCGTCGGAGATACATGGAATCCCAATATTGACAGTCCGGCGTGCTACCAACTGCTCTTTGTCGACGGCAGGGACGCAACTGAACACCAAGAAGTCTAGCTCGCATGCGATTAAATCCAAGTTGATAAATTTCAGAAGAAGCCGTGTTTTCGCAAAATGAGCTAATCTCGTTTTTTATTCTCAAATCTTGAACATTTACCGCTGTTGACAAACGATTCAAAAAGCGACTCGCCTCTTACCCAGTTTATTGGTTTATTACCTCCCTTTGCCAATCCCGTTGAATTTTCTTATAAATATTACATTTTTTGTAAATATATGATAAAATTTTGTTTCTTTTTCATTAAACTCATTCCTATTATAGTCATGTTTCACAGGGTTTGAAAATTTAAAGCTCGATTGAATCATTATCATTGATTCTTATCTCTCACTAAATAGACAACTTCATTGAGTTTAAAACAGGAAGATATATATAAACCTACATTTCCCGCTCCGAAGAGACTAACAAAGAAACTGAAAATGGCGCGAAACAGATGGTGACCGCGTTGCTTCGCATTTGTCTGGACTTTCTTTCCTGACGGTCTACTATCTGATAATCAAAGCCGTGAATTAATCTTGTCAAACCCAGGGTTACGAACGTATGACTTATACGGTTTTCGAGAAGAAGCTTTCGATACCCCTTGACTCGTGAAGATGATCTTTGCAAACCGGCGATCCAAATGTTGTAACTACAGATTCATTTAATTGAATTTAAGGCATTTTTCTCGCTCATCAAAGAATGCGGTCCTGCACTCCGAGAGCTTTGGTATAGTTTGGATCGGACGCAGGGTATTGTTTATTTTGATTGCGTAGATAATTATTTTCTCCTATTTTCCAGATGACAACATTTAAAATATGAAATTCATTGATCTTGTGAAATTTTATGGATTTTACTAACTTTACCCTTTTGAGATCGTCGTTATCGGTGTTTCTCAGCTGCCTGGCGGGTAGGCCTGAGAAATTGGGATTCAAAGAACTAAGAGGAGTCTGCGATTGTTTAACCCTACAAACTAGATTACTTTATCAAAGATAGTTTTGTTTAGCTTGGGGACAACAAAACGATCTTAAAATAAAATATATCAAAGTAATAAACCGCGTTTGTTCTTCAATTCATTGCCGAGTTTTAAAAATATAAAATGCGATGGCCTAAATATGTACATGTATAGGCCTATTTAGATATCCGATATCGTTATCAATATTGACCCTGTGTCTGTTACGTTTCTGCGGTACGTTATTGTTCACCGCGGGAGGGGGGGGGTCGGCAGGGGCAGTGTACAGCGTTATAGCAGATACATCCACTTCTTCCACTGTTTCATTTCTTGGACCCCGACCACAGCGTTTTAATGGAGTTGCAGTGTATTTGCTCAAGTCAAACTAGATTTACCTTTATGTTCCAATGTGAATTTTGATTATATCAAACAAAAAATCGACAAGAATGCAGTTTTCGCGATCTTTCTACTACCGAGATTTAGGCAGAATAAGACATTGCAGACTGTCTGTCTGTCTTTAAAATTCACTTACCTCAAGCTTACTACCCAATTTATATGGATATTACATCTAATTTTAGTCAGAAAATTGAAACAAAACTTTTGATAATTCTCCACAGGAACGCCATTTCTTAACTAGATTCGTATCCTTATATGTTCAACCCAAAATTTATTATTTCTTTTTTTTTTGTTCATTCCAGAATTGAAATCAAGATGAATTCTATTATTTCTAAATTAGGTCATAAAAATTGATATAGGAAATAAATATTACAAAAAAAGAAGAAAAAAAATGAAGAAAAAAAAAAACCTTGTAAAACCAAAGTGCTAAAAGTCCTGTCACAGGGTCTCTAAACAAACTAGGTATCAACTTTTAAATTTGTTACATGGTTATTGTAGAATAAAATAATGTTCTTGGAGATACTTTTTTGGGGAAGATATGAAAAGGGTTTGTAAACACATTAGAAAATAACTGTAATAGAATCTAGTTTTACTTATTTCAGGAGAAGGGCCTTCCTTAATAATCATACAAGGACTTCCCAAGGATTTTAAAAATTCCTTATATACATTATTAAATAGAGACCTATAAAAGTTGACAATACATGCAGTGCTGTCCTTGGAACTCTCAAATATATGAGAATAACACAGCCTTAGTGCAGTTGTTTTACTGTTTTCTTTGCCTCTTTAATTTAATTTTCTTAAATATTCCAATTTTCTTCATTTCTTTTGTAATAGTCTTTTAGTACAAAGTATATTCTATGAAAGGGAAGGGATACAAGGGGAAGGGGGGGGGGGGGGTATTTTTAAGCCATCATGCAAAATTTTATTGATGATTTGGGAGTTCAGTTATTTATGAGATGCTATAAAGGTGTCAAAGAAAAAAAAAGTTCAAATCAAATTATATATTCAGCAAAACAGAAGTTCTGCTTCACAAATATCAAAATCCTTATCCAGTAAAACCACTGTAACCATCCTTTATTATTAACAGAAATACAAAGTAATCTGACAATATAGCCACGCGCATATGCCACTACGCCTTCAAAATTTTCTGGGGAGAACCCTGGATATGATTCAAATTATAAGTGTCTGGTTCTTAAAGAATTACGCAGCTATCTATAGAACTTGTATGCATATTTTTTTATAAGGAGGTTATAATTATTGCTAATTTTGTTCGCGATTTTGGATTACCTCCCATTAAATTCAATCAAAACATGTCCACTCACTCATTCAATTTCATTCCAAAATCATTCCAAAATCAATCATGTTGTCAATTTCAGGATGTTGTTAACTGTATGAGAAGCCTTGACGGTCATGAAGTAAATTAACCCTTATCTTGGTGAATTTGAATTTTGTTTTAAAAAAAGGGTTCAATTTTTAGCTCCACTGGCTGAAAGCCACTGGGGCTATTGTCATGGCGTTGTGTCCGTCGTGCGTCCGTCCGTCCGTCCGTCCGTCCGTGCGTGCGTCCGGTCGTAAACTTTTCTTTAAAAATCTTCTCCTCAGAAACTACTGGATGGATTTCAACCAAACTTCACAGGAATGATCCTCGGGTGACCCTCTTTCAAAGTTGTTCAAGAAATTTTGATCCAATGAAAAACATGGATTTAATGGGCGTGGCTAATTTCCAAATATGGTAAAAAGTGAGTTTTCTCAGATTCTAATCAATGGATACCAATTAAATTTTACATGAATGATCCTTGCGTGACCCTTTATCAGTCTACAAAAAATCATTGTGATCGGATGTAAAATATGCATTTTATGGGCGGAGGTCATTTCTCTATATGTTATATAGTGGAAACTTTGAAAATCATTTTCTCAGAATGTAACTAATGGATATCAACCAAATTTCACTGGAATGATCCTTGAGTGACCCTTTATCAGTCTACAAAAATTCATTGTGATCAGATGGAAAATATGCATTTTATGGGCAGAGGTCATTTCTCTATATGTTATATAGTGGAAACTTTGAAAATCATTTTCTCAGAATGTAACTGATGGATATCAACCAAATTTCACTGGAATGATCCTTGGGTGACCCTTTATCGGTCTACAAAAAATCATTGTGATTGGATGAAAAATATGCATTTTATGGGCGGAGGTCATTTCTCTATATGATACATAGTGGAAACTTTGAAAATCATTTTCTCAGAATGTAACTGATGGATATCAACCAAATTTCACTGGAATGATCCTTGAGTGACTCTTATTAGTGTACCAAAAATTATTATGATTGGTTGAAAAATATGCATTTTATGGGCAGAGGTCATTTCTCTATTTGTTATATAGTGGAAAATTTGAAAATCATTTTCTCAGAATCTGATTTTTGGATATCAACTATATTTCACTGGAATGATCCTTGAATGACCCTTTGTCAGTGTACCAAAATTTAGTTTGATTGGATGAGAAATATACATTTTATGGGTGGAGGTCTCAATATGTTGAATAGTGGAAACTATGAAAAACATTTTCTCAGAATGTAACTGATGGATATCAATCAAACATTTTTGGTATGATCTTTGGGTGACCCATTATCATGCAGCCAAAAATTATTTTGATTTTATGAAAAATATGTCTTTTAATAGCAGAGGTCATTTCTCTATCTGTTATATAGTTGAATCTTTGAAAATCATTTTCAACATCAGTAGAACCCCAAATATCTAAAAATCTAGTCAAAACATTTATTTGCTTTAATTTACAATAATTTCCAGCCTGTGGAGCGACTCAAGCCATTCATGGCTTTCTAGTTGTGACATTTCAACCTCTCCAACTTAAGTTTTTCCATCAATTAGTATCATTAAGCATAAAGTACCCAGCTGCAGTATTGGCAGTGTCTGATATTAGTCTACAGTAAACAACATCGTAAAATTGACAAGATGAGTGTTTTTGGAATGAAACTGAATGAGTGAGTTTTGAGTGAAAATTAAAGGAAGGTAATCCAATGTGGCTCATTTTGTTCAGGATGAACAAAATTATTGGTATTTATTACCCCCCCCCCCCCCCCATAAAAAGATAATTATACAAGTTCTATAAATAGATTTTTATGTCTTCACGAACCAATCAGATGCTTACTAAATTTATTCCCAGTGAGTGATATCATGAATTTTTCTAATGATTGTTATTTTGATTTTAATTGTTGATTTTTAGCTCCACTGGCCATAGGCCAGCGAGCTATTGTCATGGCAAGGTGTCCGTCGTGCGTGCGTAAACTTTTCTTTAAACATCTTCTCCTCCTAAACCAATGAGTGGATTTTGACGAACTTTGGCCAGAATGTTCCTTGGGTGACCCTCTTTTAAAGTTGTTCAAGATATGGGCGTGGCAGGGTGGGGCTTATTTTGACCCCAAAATCTTTGAACGACATCTCCTCCTGATTTATTGGGCCGATTTCAATGAAACTTTAACAGAATGTTCCTTGGGTGACCCTCTTCTAAAGTTGTTCAAGAAATTTGGATTGCCCCCCAAATATGGGCGTGGCAGGGCGTGACTTATTTTGACCCCAAGATCTTTGAACTTTAACCTCTCCTAACCATGGGGCTGATTTCAATTAAACTTTACTAGGATGTTCCTTGGGTGACCCTCTTCTAAAGTTGTTCAAGAAATTTGGATTGGATGAGATCCACTGGATCAATATAATTCAGGTGAGCAGTTTAGGGCCATTCTGGTCCTCTTGTTTCAAAGTGATATCTAAATAGTTTTTTTCCTTGTAATTTTACATATTGGTTAAATAAGTTCATTCCTTCATAAGTCAGTTTCAACTTAGAAAAAGTCGGAATTCCTTCTGAATGCTGTTCACTTTCATTACCTTCTATTTTCAATATCTCTCTTTCAAATCTTGATATTTTAAAGCCAGTGGAGCGATACAGGCCCTCTTGGGCATCTTGTTATCTTTTTAGTGATATTGGGGCGTTTTCGAATGGTTTGAATGAGTTTTTGGAATGAAGGAATTGGAGCACTGTGTGAGTGATTTAGAATGGTTTTGATCAGAATGAGAGTAAAATTCAAGATGTTATTAACTGTATATTGCCTACCAAAGCCAAAATATGCTGTATTACCTAGATAATATCTTGGAAAAATAGCCTTTTTTAATGCTGATTCTGTCATATATCTGCATAAAATTGGTCGAATTGATCGATTTCTTCTAATAGACAGTATTTCCATTTAAATTAAAAAATATTGGGACCCAGTGCCGTAGAAAAAGTTGTGTCCTAACCACTTTCAGTTGAGTCCAATTTTAACTTCCACAAGTCATCTTCAAATTATTTGTTGTACTTGAACGGGCTTGATAACCCCTTTCCAAAACAAGACCTAGTTTTTATATTCCTGTAAAAGTGGCTTGGGGAAATATTGAAGCAAAAGAAGAAACTGCTAATAATAACCACTTTCTAAATTTGCCTCAATGTAAAATATTTATGGCAGCTCTTACAAGTAAAGGAAAACCTTTGGATGCTATACTAACACTGTGATATGTCAAATGAAAATAGTCGTCTGCTTCATACTTGAAAGTCAGTGCAGCCCGTAGTAAGAAAGTTCTTCTGCTAAGTTTCACAACAAATGCTGCACTTCATTCGAACAGCAGACAAATCTGACTCGTCTTTTATCAGACAGTCTTTGAACACTAGATCGGCAAGCCACTGGCTTTGAAAAGACTGCGAGTATTTCTTTTTCTTCAAGACTTGGCCGGAGAAGCCATTATTATTTACAAAATGAAAGTAACAGTTGGTTTCCGGCTATCAAATTGCCCACAAAACAATATTTTAGACAGTTCGGGTACCAGACGAAAAAGTGGGAATCCCAACCATCACAATTTTTCAGTAAGATGTTGGCAAAGTCTATATTGGTATTTTTGGAAAACCGGTGACCTTGCTTCAAACAAACATTTTGGATTATTTTCGCTAGTTATCTGACATATTGGTGTAAGATTTATGAAAATTCATTGTTTTTGCCACTCATTTTATTTCTTTCATGCGTATACAGATACTTTTACGTCGTAAAAGGAAACTCTGGTAGATATATTCAAGGATTAAACCGGGCTTGTGCTAGCTTTTTCAAGTCAGGAGTCATTGAACCCTTGACCATCAAATTTTCGGGTCAAAACTGGTTTTGAAGGGATAGAAAAGAACATTACCATAGTAAAATGCATGTCATGTTACAAGTGCTGTACAATTTGGCTTATTTCTTGTACAATTTGGCTTATTTCTGGGTCCATTTCAGTCGTAACAAGTTGACAGCCTTACCAGCCTGTGTGTGCTCTGTGAAAAGCTTGAAGAGTTTACATTTGGAGTATAACCAGTTGACAGAAATACCAGAAAATATTGGTGACTTATTGTTTCTTGAAGACTTTGTAAGTTTTCTTAGATACATGTATGGTATAAAACTTTGAAAGAACTTCATATGCCAGTTCTTTCTGATGTTGTGACTTAGAATCCCAGCCAACTTTCAGCTGTCATTGGTCCAAAGTCAATTAGGTATCATATGTCTCCTTCTAAGACAGTAAACAGCATTTTAGTTCTACGTCATCCATGTGAGTTATGAGCCTGTGTGTGAGATTTCCAACAATTTCAAATGTGCGCCAATCAAAGATTCTGGCCAGCCTGTGCATCTGCATAGTCTGACCCGAATGCTCACTTTGCGTTATGTGGATAGATACAGCATTTTTTTCTTTTTTAGCTCCACTGGCTGAAAGCCACTGGGGCTATTGTCATGGCGTCGTGCGTCCGTCCGTCTGTCCGTGCGTACGGTCGTAAACTTTTTCTTTAAAAATCTTCTCCTCAAAAACTACTGGATGGATTTCAACCAAACTTCACAGGAATGATCTTTGGGTGACCCTCTTTCAAAGTTGTTCAAGAAATTTTGATCCAATGAAAAATATGGATTAAATGGGCGTGGCTAATTTCCAAATATTATTATTCACTATTATATTAGTGACTTTTCTTAGGTTCTAATAGATGGATACCAATTAAATTTTACATGACTGATCCTTGGGTGACCCTTTATCAGTCTACAAAAAATTATTGTGATCAGATGAAAAATATGTATTTTATGGGCGGAGGTAATTTCTCTATATGTTATATAGTGGAAACTTTGAAAAACACTTTATCAGAAACTAACTGATTCATATCAACCAAATTTTACATGAATGATCCTTGGGTGACCCTTTATCCGTCTACCAAAAATTATTGTGATCGGATGAAAAATATGTATTTTATGGGCGGAGGTCATTTATCTATATGTTATATAGTGGAAACTTTGAAAATTATTTTCTCAGAATGTAAGTGATGGATATCAACCAAATTTTACTGGAATGTTCCTTGAGTGATTCTTCATCAGTCTACTAAAATTATTGTGATCCGATGAAAAATATGTATTTTATGGGCGGAGGTCATTTCTCTATATGTTATAAAGCGGAAACTTTAAAAATCATTTTCTTGAAATGTAAGTGATGGATATCAACTTCATTAGTATGATCTTTGGGTGATCAATTATCATGCAGCCAAAAATTATTGTCATTGGATGAAAAATATGTCTTTATTGGCGGAGGTCATTTCTCTATATGTTATAATAGTGGAAACTTTGAAAATCATTTCAACATCAGTAGAACCTAAAATACCAAAAAAATCTAGCCAAAACTGAGATTTGCTATTACAAGAATTTTAAGCCTGTGGAGCGACTCAAGCCATTCATGGCTTTCTAGTTATGATTGTTACCTTAAAAAGGACCTGTTCCCAATACCAAAAAGTGACATTTTCTCCAAATATCATGAAATAAATTCCCAATTCACAAAGTCAAGATCCTTCCTAAGTATTTGAAAGTTAAAATTAAGAGTTAAAACATTTTGTTTTTTAGTTTACTTTTAATTTGAATGTCTTAAAAGACAAAAAAAAACACTTTCAACTGGTATTGAATTGTGCACAGAACTTAAGCTTTGTCCAAAACCATCCAATTAAACTTTTTTCCTATTTTTTGAGAAATAACGTATTTTTCCCAATATGACTGGTTTGGGATCTGTTCCCATAGCCCAAAGGAAAAACATGCAGATAGGCTCTCAAAGTATCTTTAAACAATCAGGCAATCTTTTATTACACTATTTGGTAGTCGAGGCTGCTAAATGTGGGACATTCACGCATATGTCAATTTGTTGGAAATGTCACGCACAGGCTCATATTCATTTCAAAATTAAGACAAGGCTTTGATTCAAGAAGCTAGATGAATAAGTAGCTTTCTACAGTTGCAGACTTGAAAAACTCCATTAAGATTGTGAAGATACGAATTTGAAATTATTGAAAATACCCTGCATAGCCCCTTTTCAATTTCAACAGGTGTTGACAGGGATTTTTCTCAAGGTTGGAGGATTAATTGTATCAGTAAGGGAATGGTGACTTATTGATATTTTGATAGAAAGCTTGTAAAATTTGACATGTAGTGATCAGGGTTTCATCACTAAGGAAAGACTGGGAGTTCGATACTCTTTCTTTCTAGGTGGGACTGCTTCATATTGCAATTTAGGAGTTCAGGGAAAAAGGCTAGCAATCGCCCATGGCCCCTAGATTTTGGGATGTGCCCCTAGATTTTTTGAGAAAATCCCTATGCCTCAAATGTTAAATGTTGAATTTTTGAAGTGTTAGTCATTTTCCCTGGAGTCGAATGGTCCCCTTGAAAATATAAGAATTTTTTGACACACAAATGAGCAGGAGAGTCTCCTTTTCAATCAATCCATCAAAATTTTAGATCTGTTCAACATTTAAGCTTTTTCAGACAACATTTTGTATGCATTGGTAACTAGTAATTGTGAAAGAAAGCCATCTCATAATTGGTGAGGAATAACTGTGGAAAAGAAGAAATTGCTTGTAACAAGCAATCTCTTTTTTCCACAATAATTTCTCTAGCATACAAAATTTGGACCTTGCTTTCATCAGTTTGGAGTTCACTAGTGCTAAATCCTGAGTGATTCATTTAGGTATACTGAACTAATACATTTGTACTTAAGTCATTTACCAAGTAAATTGTCAGTTTAATTCTAAAAGCTCACAACTTTAGCTTTAAACAAGCTTTAGTTATGAGCTTGTAGAATTAAACAGAATAAATTGTCTTTAAAAAAAAAAACAAACTATAAATTCTAAGCAAGAAAAAGTACATTTATTCTAGGCATGACCATGTTTTAGCAGGGACAATTGATTTATTAGGGGAAAGAGCATTTTTAGGGGAGAAATTCTCTGAGGGGAAGGAACTATAGTATAAAGTCAAAAGATTTCTGGCCAGGTACATAAGGTTTTTTTCCTTGGCTGGCCTAAGTGAAACCATTTTCCAGCCAGATTGTCGAGTACTTAGACAATATGTACATATACATGTTCATGTGTAACTTATGAACTTTATTCAAGGGAAAATGTTAAGCTTATGCTCATTTGAATTTATGTTTCAGGATCCATCAAACAACCAGCTCAGCTCATTACCTAGAAGTGTAGGCTATCTGTGCAAGATTATAAAGTTTAATGTATCCAACAATAAACTGAAAACTTTACCTCCAGAAATAGGGACCATGAATGGTATGTATAATTATAATATGATCTCCGTCGCCGAGGAAAACAAGCCTTTTGAATATTTTTAATATTACATGGTCATTATTACACTATTAAAATAACTATGCAAATGAGCTATGGACAGATAGCAACATTATATTTTCAAATGACGTCATAATATATGCTGAAGTAATTTTGCCAACAGGGTTATATGTTTCGCGGAATAATGTAAATCTGAAAATACATAAAATTTCATTGGTGTATCACAAAATTTAGGTCATATTATAAATAGAATATCAAACATAGAATACAGAATTCATGAACTTTGTCATTTAAAACAGATAAAAACTGGGAGCAGCCTTGTTTTAATCTGTTCATAGATGACTCGTTTCATAAATTCAGTATTCAATGACCACTCATTCAATATCCTCTATTTCTGCTTACTTGTGATCCTTCTGGGGAAAAGGGACCATTTGGAATGTATGAAAATAGATATCGGAAAATAGGATTTGATACTGCTTGGGCAAATCAAACCTGGTTTAATTTGAAAAATATTGTTTTAGGTCTAGTAAGGATGAAGCATCACTATTATTCAGGAAATATACTATAACTTGAATACGCTATTGTAACTTGCAATTACAGTACATTTGTATACAGCACAGGACATGTCAAAATCACAAATTCTACTTATACAAGTTATAATGAAATGTGTTGAACCTGCTCAGTCTGCGCAAGTCTTCCAAAACAACTAGGAACCCATAACTTTTAGAGCAACCAACACCATAGTGCATCACCATAGTGCAGTTTTTAGCACATCAGACACTCATTCTCTAGTCATGGGGTGTCATGGGTTCATTATACCCCCAACCTACAAAGTAGAGGGCGGTATATTGGTTTCACCATGTCTGTCTGTCTGTCTGTCCGTCTATCTTTCTGTAGACATTTTCGTTTCTGGACTCAAGAACCAAGTGACCTAGAATCATGAAACTTCATATAAATACTGCTAATGACCCAAGAAAGTGCCCTATTGTTATGGGGTCACATAGGTCAAATGTCAAGGTCACAGTCAGCCTTTGTTCAATTTTCGTTTCTGGACTCTAATTCGAGAACCAAGTGACCTAGAATCATGAAACTTCATAAAAATACCTCTTATGACCCAAGGAATTGCTCTATTAGTATGGGGTCACATAAGTCAATGGTCAAGGTCACAGTCAGCCTTTGTTCAAATTTTGTTTACAGACTCTTACACAAGAACCAAGCGACTGAGAATCACGAAACTTTATGCAAATGCTGCATATGATCTAAGGAAGTGCCCTATTGTTTTTGGGTCACATAGGTCAAAGTTTTGGGTCGCGGTCAATCTTAGTTTAATTTTCATTTCCAGACTCTAACCTGAGAACCAAGCTACCTAGAATCATGAAAATTCATGCAAATTCTGCTTATCACCCAAGGAAGTGCCTTTTTCTTTTTGGGTCACATAAGTCAAAGGTCAAGGTCACAGTCAATTTTTGTTAGACCTTTTTGTTTCCAGACTCTAACTAAAGCATTAATATTTTGACAGAGCCCTGGTGGGGGGTATTAGTTCTGAGGATTTATGATCGCTTTTGCGTCCTTGGCGTTGGTGTTTGCATGTCAAAATTTAATCTTGGTCATATATCTGTTGTTATTTAAGTTATTTCATGAAATTTAGCATGTGTGTTCACCATCACAATGGCTGTCCAGACTATCAAGGGGAATTACTCTGGAAATAATTTTGTTAGAGTTATGCCCCTTTTTTAGACTTAGATTTTTTGCAGCTAAGCCTTGCATCTTAGGCAATGCTCTTATTTCAGCCTTGCGTCAACTAGATGTAACACACAATGAATTAATAAGTCTACCAGAGCAACTGGGAACCCTACAACATTTAGAACAGTTATATCTTAGACATAACAAGCTAACATGTATACCTGTATTAAAGGATTGTGTGGCTTTAAAGGTAATCAATTTTAAGTAAAATTTATGTTAAGGGATCACTTGAAAATGGTAACTTTTTTGAAGGCACAAGAAGGATTCATTTAAATTCACATGTAAATCATTGCATGAGTTACACTTGATTCTATTCTCAGGGGTCGTGTTTCGCCCTTAAACCATGGTTTTGACCCTCAAAATCTAAAAATGTCCTATGTTGACCTTTCGAAATTTCTACCAAGGGGTCATTTTGAAACTCTTAGGGTCAAAACTGGGTTTTATCACTATTTCTAATTCTACTGATTGCAATGGATTAACAAGTGCACTTGTAAAGTGTGGCATAATATGCGAACCGTTTGCACCGCTTTGTCATCCTGTGTTAGAGGCAGTTGTTTGAAATCTGACAGTAGTGTTTGAAGTAAAAAAAAGAAGAATTAAGTAAGTAATTGTTCAAAAGATACATCAGAATAGACTTTCCTGTGTTTTGAAATTTGTCAATTACAAGTCTATCTTTAGGAGCTGCATCTTGGTAACAACCAGATCCAGAAGATAACTGCAGAACATTTGAGCCACCTTCCTGCAATATCTGTCCTTGACCTTCGAGACAACAAGATAGATTCACTACCTGATGAGATTGCTCAAGTTGAGACGCTGGAGAGACTTGATGTCACAAATAACAATTTAGCAGGGTTAGTTTGGCTTGAAAGAGTTAACCATTTTCCTCTTGTTTGACATTTAGACTGGTCCAAGATGAAAGAGATACAAAATTTTTATCAGATGAAAATTTAAGTGATTTAATCTCAAGAGGCTGATATTATGGTCGAAGAAGTATGTGCAAAGTTTCCAAGCAATAGCTTCCGTAGAAGCAGAGATTTAACAGATATACACGTAAATACTTAACCAAGATTTTTTTTCAGAACAGGGTTGAAATTCCACTAATTTCAATATCAAAGCAATAATATTTGTCTAGAGGCATATATTATAGTCACATAAGAATTTGCAAAGTTTCAAAGCAATAGCTTCAGTAGAAACAGAGATTAATTACAGTTGCACATAAAAACTTAACCAAAGCATTATGCCCATGCAGACACACAGGTGACTGGAAAGGCCCCCCTTCTATGAATAGTTGAGCTAAAAAGTACAACATGTATGTTAAAACACGTTTGTTTTCTTTTCAGGCTTCCCTACAAACTTGGCAATATAGCTGCATTAAAGTCTATAGTTGTAGATGGAAATCCCATGAGGTCTATTAGAAGAGACATTATTATGGTGTGTATAGATTGAGAGTGAACATTTGTTTACATCAAAGATCTGTTATTAAGAAAACAACAGAATTCATTGTCTCAGGATTGTCCTAACATTCTCTTAAGTGAAAATGGAGATTTCATTTGCTTTGTAAAGATTAAATGATTATGAAAATTTATACTGTGTAATTATTATTCAAAATCTTTAATGTAAAATATTAAAAAAAGATGGAAGGCAAAAACATTCTGAAAGTACCTCTGAGACCTTGTGATTTTGTATTTATAAACTCAAAGTTCGGTTTTGCCTTATAAATTGTTGGTTTTTGTAGAAGAAAGAAAAATAGTTTCAAACAGCATTTTGGCTCCTGTTGTATGATGAACCGTAGACTAAAAACTGAAATCTGTACTGTTTATATCTATATATACTTTACTCATTACAATAGAGAGGTACCCAAGAGCTAAAGAAGTATTTACGTAGCCGTATAGAAGACACAGATGAGAAGAAAGAGACCAATAATAATGCAGTGGTAGAGAATAAGACAGGACAGTCTGGTATTATAGGAGGGTCTGCTGACGGAATTAATGCTCATGATGTTCACCAGTTCAGGAGTCTAGACTATAGGTAAAGATGATTTAGTGTATAATTTGATGTCTTGCAAGCTTTTGGCTGCATAAATTTTTATCTGATAATAAGTTTTTAAAGTGGTAGGGATCTATTATAACACAATCTTCCATTAATTTAATTAATTCTTAAACCCCCCACAACTATGTTTCGGGGGTATATAGGAGTCGGTTTGTTGGTCTGTAAGTCTGTCTGTAGGGTTTTTTTGCCAGCTAAATTTCTCAGCAACTAATGGGCAGATTTTATTCAGATTTTACAGATGTGATCAGTATCATGCAGAGATATGCAAGTGGAATGTTGGATACAATTCGTTGACATTTGATAGAGTTACGTCCTTTTGATGTAAATGGCTTTTCATTCTTGACAAGCTTTTGCAGGGGGGATTTAGTCCGTTTTGCAATAGTCTAGTTTTAATGAATTTTTTGAAAGCAGCGTTAAACCCAATTCAAACCAATCAAACTTTGTCATTCCAGTAACAAGAAAGTGAATGCAGTCCCTGCAGAAGTCTGGAAAATAGCTGAACAAGGTCAAGTGACTAGCATGAACTTGAGTAAAAATTGCTTCACTGAATTACCACAAGGGTAGGTGAAATGGTTTTTCCAGTATTTGGTCTTTGGCTAATTGTTATCCAAAATGAGTCAGAATTAATTATATGCCATCAGAATAACTGTTTAAGTCATTGTTTAAGTGAGAAATGAACATTTAACATGGTTATCAAATGATTATCATACAAGTAGATACTGTTTCTAATGTGAAAACAACTTGGTTATAAGTGATATATTGTATATAATATTTCAATAGCCTCCATGTCCTTGGTGGTGTCAGCATCGACGTTCAACAAAACTTTGGCATTTTATGATATTTCTGATGTTAAAGACATTCATTTTAAACCCATCCGTCAAAAAAGCAATCTGAACTATCATGGTGGATAATTAAATGTATTTTTGTTCAAATTAAGCCCCTCTTTCAAACTAAATGTTTATCCATAATGTCCTGTATTCAACAGCCAAGCCTTGCTACCCACAAGTATTGCTCAACTCTTACTTTGCTTTAGCATGTAATTTTAGTTTGTATTCTTTTCGAAACTCTGTGAATGACCTGAAATGCTCATATAAATAAGAGCTTAATATGTTTTAGATAATTTTGATAAAACTCATTAAACACTCAACTTATATTGATAAGTTTATACAGAATTTGAGTTGGAACTTATTATCAGTATTCTTTACTTCCATTAATTACAGAATCATGTTGGTATCTGACTACCTTAAGGAACTAAATCTTGGTTTCAATAAACTGACATCCCTTCATTCAGACATTGGGTTGTACCTCAGTCTTACTATGCTGGATTTAAGGTAATGATTTGTTTATTTGTCTTTCAATTAAATTGGAATCCTTATAGAAGAATTATAATATCGCATTAAATGATAATCTTTGAAACATTCTTAATTGTCTTTATTAGCTCACCTGAGCATAAGGTGCTCAAGAGGAGCTTTTTGGATCACTCTAAGTCTGTTGTGCGTCGTCCGTCAATCATTGTCCGTCATCAGCCATCATCAACAATTTTAAAAACTTCTTGTTCTCCTGGATTACTGGGCCAATTTCAATGAAACTTTACCAATATGTTCCATTGGTGACCCTTTCAAAGCTTTTTCCCAAAATTTTGATTGGCCCATAAATATGGGGTTGGCAGGGTGGGGCTTATTTTGAGCCCGAAATCTTTGAATAACATCTCCTTCTGAACCACTGGGCTGATTTCAATGAAACTTAACCAAAATATTCCTTGGGTGACCCTATTCAAAATTTTTTCACAAAATATTTATTGGCCCATAAATATAGGGGTGGCAGGGTTGGGCTTGTTTTGAGTCCAAAATCTTCGAACAACACCTCCTGAATCATTGGGCCAATTTCAATGAAACTTTACCAGAATGTTCCTTTGATGATTCTCTCAAAAAATTGATTGCAAAATTTTGATTGGCGTACAAAAATGGGTGTGTCAGGGGGGGATTATATTGATTCTCCTCAGTAATGAATGGATGGGCAGGGTCCATTATCTCTTTAAATTCTTGGATTGACATCTCTTGTTCAACAATTAGGCAAATGTGAATGAAACTTTGCCAGAAAGTTAGTAGGATGAGATCCACTGGACCATTAAAATTCAGGTGGGTGGTTTAGGGCCATTTTGGCCCTCTTGTTGGAGATTAATTTTCACTGTTATTTATGCAAGAATTGTGGCTAAATTTTTTGTAATACATGTATATAAATAAAGAGAAAATGTACCCTTTAATACTACTAACTAATACTACTAACTTTCTTAGCCTAGAAGTCACAAAATTTAGCTGACACCATACAGGTCTGAGATTAACAAAACTCCTAGTCTAGATAAATGGTTTCTTAAATTTAAAATTTCTAGCAGATAATGAGGTCTGAAAATTAAGACGGGCCTAGAGAGGAGGTAATCAGTTATAAGTCACAGTCAACCACTCTCTCTTCAGATTATTCCTATATATGTACAGTTATCAACATTGTGAAATTGACACTCATCTGGATCAAAACCATTCCAAATCGTTTGCTCCACACTCCATTCAAACACACACTCAAACCACATCAAAACCTAAACTCACTGAAAAAGATAGAATCAATGTCATTCAAAAGAAAGCTAGAAAAAAAATCAGATTTCACTAACATAATTCAAATCGTAAGCGTCTGATATATAGGTTTTTGAAGCAATATGAAGCTATTTATAGAACTTGTATGCATACTTTATTTAAGGGGGATAATATATATCGCTAATTTTGTTCATTCTGAACAAAATTTGCCATATTGGATTACCTCCCATTAAATTCTCTTAATACTCTCTCCACACACACATTCAATTTCATTCCAAAATCATTCAGCCTGTCAATTCCATGTTGTTGTTAACTGTTATAAAAATCATTAGCTCAGCACAAAACAGTTGCAATTGCCTATATAGTATAAACACATAGGCAGTTACAACTGTTTTGTACTGAGCCATCGAAATGTGCATTTCATGTATTTCAGAAATAACTCACTGACTGACCTACCAGCAGACATGTCTTCATTGAAAGAACTTCGGGAAATCATACTGTCACATAACAGGTCAGAACTTGCTTATAGTAAAACATATCTAATTGAAAGTTTAGTCATGTATATTTTTATGTAAGTACATGTATGAATAGAAATCTATACCTGACTTTTAGTTTTTGTGAAACATAATTGTCACAAGAAATTGGACGTAACAAAGGGTCTTTAGACACTATCAGTAAGTTGATTATACTGCCCAACTAGGGGGGGTATATAATAGGTTTCACCATGTTTGTTTGTCCGTCCATCAGTCTGTAGACCTTATTCATTTCTGAATTCTAACAAATTGTCCTAGAACTTAATATGATTATTGCCAATGATCCAAAGAAGTGCCCTATTACTATTATTTTGGGTCACAAAGGTCAAGGTCACAATAACACTTTGTCAGAAAAGATTCCTGAACAAGGATGTGTGTGTGTGTATGTGTGTGTGGGGGGTATTAGACTGCATTGTGGCAGATCTATTTATTAGCTAAATTTATATAAATTGTTGAAAGGGGTTTATAAGGCTCAGGCTGTGGACTTAAAACTAAAAACTAGATGAGTTTGTGAAGCACAAATGCTCCATAACAGCAAATTTTGACATTTGACCTTAAAACCTGCAGATATATATCACAGAGATCTTTCATCATGTCAATTATGAGAATGGTTTTTAAAGATTGTGTGATAAGCTGAAAACGTTTTAAGTTTTTGGCTAAGTTTTTAAGAAGTTTGACCTTGACAGGTGACCTTGACCTTTCCACATGACCTTGGTATCAGCAGATGCATATCATTTAGATCTATCATCATGCCAAATATGAGGCTTGAATCTTGAATACACTTGAAGATAATGGCAATGTTATGTTTTTTGGCTAAATTTTTAGAAGTTTGACATTGACAGATGACTTTGCCACATGACCTTGACTATCAGCAGATGCCTATCATTGAGATCTATCACCAAGCCAAACAAGAGGCTCGTATCTTGAATAGGCTCAAAAATATTGACAGTGTTAATCTTTTTGGTTTTAAAGTTTTAAGCTCCACTGGCCGAAGGCCAGCAAGCTATTGTCATGGCATTGTGTCCGTCGTGCGTGCTTCCGTCCGTCCGTGCGTAAACTTTTTCTTTAAACATCTTCTCCTCCTAAACCAATGGGCGGATTTTTATGAAACATGGTAGAAATGTTCCTTGGGTGACCCTCTTCTAAAATTATTAAAGAAATTTTGATTGACCCCCAAATTTGGGCGTGGCAGGGCGTGGCATTTTTTCACTTTGAAATCTTTAAAAATCTTCTTCTCCCTAACCATTGGGCCAATTACAATGAAACTTGGCATGGATGTTCCTTGGGTGACCCTTTACTTAAATTGTAAAAGAAATTTTGATTGACCCCTAAATATGGGCATGGCAGGGCGGGGCTTAATTTGAGCCCGAAATCTTTGAACGACATCTCTTCCTGAACCACTGGGCCGATCTCAATGAAACTTTACCAGAATGTTCCTGGGTTGACCCTTTTCAAAAATCATTCCTGAAATTTTGATTGGCCACCAAATATGGGCGTAGCAGGGTGGGGCTCATTTTGAGCCCAAATTTTTTAACGACATCTCCTCCTGAACCATTAGGCGGATTTCAATGAAACTTTACCAGAAAAATCCTTAGCCCTCTTCTTAATTTGTTCAAGAAATTTTAATTGACCACCAAATATGGGCGTGGCAGGGTGGGGCTTTTTTGAGCCCAAAATCTTTTAACAACATTTCCTCCTGAACCATTTGGCCGATTTTAATGAAACTTGACTAGAATGCTCTGTGTGTGACCCTCTTGTTCAAGACATTTTGATTGACCCAAAAATATTGGTGTGTCGGGGAGGGGGGGGGCTTTTTTCAAGCCCCAAATCTTCTTCTCCTGAACCACTGGGCAGATTTCAACAAAACTTTACCAGAATGTTCCTTTGGAGACCCTTTACAAAAGTTGCTCACAAAATTTTGATTGGCCTTTAAATATAGGCATGGCAGGGTGGGGCTTATTTTGAGCCCGAAATCCTGAACCACCTGGCTGATTTCAATGAAACTTTACCAGAATGTTCCTTCTGCAACCCTTTTCAAAATTTGTTTGCAAAATTTTGATTAGCCCGTAAATATTGGCATGGCAGGGTGTGGCTTATTTTGAGCCGGAAATCTTTGAACTACTTTTCCTGATGAAGTGATGGGCCGATTCCAATGAAACTTGAGAATTTTGGTGCAATGTGGGCCATACCCAGTTAATTATTATAAAATAGGTGTTAAGAGATTTCAAAGTGTTGTTTTCATTCAAAGAAAGCTTCATTTAATGAAAGTCTAAAGATGTAAAAGCCAGTGGAGCGATACAAGCCCTCTTGGGTCTTTGTTTCAATTATTTGACCTTGACTTTGTAACATGACCTTGACTTTGGTATTAGCAGATGTGTATAATAGAGATCTTTCACCATGCAAAATGTGATTTTTAATGAATTTCCCCGTGTAAATTGAAATAAATTATGCTACAGAGTAGGGTTTACTTGTACCCAGAGAACTTCTTTGGATTCACCACTGCCTATTTGTTTCATTGTAATGCAATCAGTCTATAGGCTCTTACAATAGTTTTGCATTGACCCACTCAAATTCTATTTTCAGATTTTCAGCCCTACCTCCTGTGATATACAAACTGCCTAGTCTTGAAATCCTGTTTGCCAATGATAATAAGCTTGACAGTATAGATGCAGACGGGTTTCAGCAACTCAAGCACCTAGCCACTCTTGATCTACAGAACAATAACATAGCACAAGTACCACCTGAACTGGGTCTTTGCACACAGATAAAGTAAGTAACTTGTATTACCCTTATTTCTACAAAACTGAAATGTTAAACCTGTGATTTAAAGGGAAGTGGTCTTATTTGAGGAAGATTCGATCAGATAATAATATTACATGCCATGCTTGGCTGAATGTGTTTGATAGCAGAAAATAACAAGAGCACCGCCTACGGGTACCTACGCTCGGCTGTCGAGTGCTGGATGGTGGGAAAAAATCTAAGTCGAAAAAGGGGTATAATTTGCACAAATTGCATCTAGAGTTATCCCCCTTGATAGTATAGGTTGCTCTTTTGATGGTGAACACGTGTGCCAAGTTTCAAGTGAATGCCTTCAGTACAACCAGAGATATAACAAAATGTCAAAGTTTTCGGATGACAACGACGACGACGACAACGACGACGACGACAAGGAGGCTCTAGCAATACCTCGGGTTTTCTCCGAAAACAGCCGAGCTAAAAAGAAGAAAAGATGCTTAATCATTACAAAATACAGTAAGACTTAAGTTAAACAACCACTAAGGGGACCACCAAAAAGGGGTTGTTTATGAGAATGGTCGCTTAATACAAAATATCATGATGAATGTGACTTTTCATTTTGAAAGTATTGTCAAGTCGCACTGAATCCTGTATGTTCCAACCCATTAGAGTCGTCTTGAGACAATTCAAATGGGCTCCAACAACATAAGATTCAATTATTACCAATATTATGTTAAGAAAGTCCTCTTTTTCAGCAAGATTGACTGTATTCACTTGAAACTTGGCATACATGTTCACCATTAAAAGTTATTTGTACTATCAAGGGGGATAATGCTAGATGCTTTTTGTGGAAATTACGCTCTTGCGCATGCATTGATATGTGCAAATCAAACCAGTTATTTTCCTGTAACATTAATTAGTGATGGGCAGATTAATCAATTATAATCGATAATCAATTGGTTTGGGCTTCCAATTGTGATATTTTCTAAGAGATGTAACTCCTTTCCATAGTATAGGTTTCTCTTGAGTTTTTAGAAAGCAAATCCTAATTTTCAAGCAAATATCTTTAATGATATCAAAAATATGGCCAAGATTAAAGTTTGTTCTATGAAATCTAGACCTACAAAAAACGCCAAGATTTATCCCCTTTGATAATGGAAATGCAATTTAGCTACATCATGCTAAGTTTCAAGCAAGTATCTTAAATGAGCCTGTTCATGACATTTCCAACAATTTGGCATGTACATGAGCCTTTACTTTGCACACTTTGAATTGTTGGAAATGTCACACACAGGCTCAAATGATATCAGAGATATGGCTACAGTTTCAAGAAATTTGTGCTAACCAAGCCCCTCAAACATTTTCTCAATAAAAAGAAAAGATCTTAGTAAAAGATTAATGCACCCCAAAGGAGCAGGTCAATGACCTATACCAATCAACAATGGGGAAAAAACTATAAAAAAATATGATAAGTAGAGTTATGTGTACTGAACTTAATGAGATCTATCCACCTTTAAAGTTTCATTATTCTAGCTTGCATTATCTCTTGAGATATGCTCTGGACAAAAAAGATCTACGGGCAGCTGAATGGACCAACCAACAAGTGCAAAGCAATATACCCAATCTTCTTTGAAGGGGGCATAAAAATCAGTTTGAAGTTACTTTAAGGTACTTTGTCTGAATTTGGTATTTCAGGTCTCTACAGCTTGGAGGAAACTTATTCAGAAACCCACGACCAGCCATACTAGCCAAAGGAACAAATGCCTTGCTGGATCATCTTAGGTCTAGAATTGTGACTTAACCTTTCCTGTTTTGTGGAATTTAAGTCAGGGTTCGTGTTTGACCCTTAAACCAGGGTTTTGACCCCCCAAATATCTGATATCTTATTTTGTCCCTTAGACATTTCTTCCAAGGGGGTCATTGTGACTCCCTTGTGAGAAATTTCTAAGGGTCAAAACCTTTTAAGATGGATCAGATATACTATTAAAAATTTTACATATCAGTTGCTTACTTTATATCTTTAAAAGATTAGGTCAAATGACTCTTACACCTATGAAATTCTTACTCATGATTGGCTCTTTCTTTTTGTTTGACCCCTTTAAATTCAGTTTTGACCCCCTGAATTTGATGGTTAAGGGGTCAATGACTCCCTAATTATTAAGCTTGTCAAAATTGAAAGAGATTGCAGACGACAATTAGAATTGGGTGCAGTTTGACTAGAAATCACCCAATATGGTAAAAATATTGTGGGTAAAGGATAAATTGCTTGTTACAATTATCTTGAGTTTAAAAAATAAAGGGGTTGTTAAATTCCAGGGACTGTACAGGCAAGGATTGAGTTTAACCATCGACCCTAAATAAACATATCTAGAGTTCCTGGTTTAACAATAACTTGCCTTCTTGAGAACATGTCAAGCTGAATTGAGGGTTGAAAGTTAAGATACTTCCCAAGAGATGTGTTAATCAGTGCAAAACAAATGTGATAATGAAAAACTTTGTGCTATTGATATTTATGTGTATTGTAAATTTGCAATATTGAGCTGTGGAATAAATTTACGAAATGAGGTTCAAAAATTTATTGTTCATTCAATTTTTCGGGTTTTTTTTGCCCAAATTTATTTTTATTGGCTTGAATGTTATTGCTAAAGCATTGGTTTTGTTGTTGTTGTGCGACATTTTATAATATCTCTGGTATTACTGAAGGCATGCACTTGAAACTTGGTACATATTTTCACCATCAAAGAGCAACCTATATTACCAGTGGTTTATTTCTAGATGCATTTTGTGTGAATTATGCCCATCAAGCACATAACAGCCACGTGTAGGTACCTGTAGGCAGTGCTCTTGTCAATATCTAAACTTTTTGTCAATTTTCAGAATTTTAGAGGCAAGTACAAAGCTCTTGAAAGTGCCCATGAAAGTAAAACCACTTGCATTAGTGTTTAAGTAACCCCTTGACACATAGTGCTTCAAAATATGTTGAAAAGTTAGTTCATTTGCTTCTAGTCCAATATATTTATAACCAATTCATGGTCAATAATATTGTCAATACCTGACAATATTATTTATCTTGTATGGCTGATTTTGAAAATTGTTCAGTAATTTACATCGTTATTTTTAGAATTATTAGTATTGGTTATATTATTGGTAATGTACAAGTCCCTTTTGAACATGATTCGATTGTTTCTCAACATTGACAAGAGTGTTCATATCTTTTGTAACGGTTGTATTATTTATCACAATTACATTGAATTTGATATGGAAAAATAAATTGATTTGATTGCTGAAAAAGTTTTTGTTGTAAATTTTCAATGATTAATTGCACGATTCATTCTCAAATAGACCTAATCAGTCATGTGTTCAGAACGACAAAATGATGAAAACTGTTATGAATTATACCCCGCTTTGCACATGCATTTGTGTTCAAAGGGTGGTATTTATCATGTAACAATGCCTGTAATGACAAGATATCACCTGTCTGATAACATAGCATGATATAAGACAGTCTATTTCTAGAAACAGTTTGCATACAATTTCACCTGAATTTCTTTGTTTCTTATACCCTCCACCTACAAAGTAGAGGAGGGTATATTGGTTTCAAAAATATCTGTCCGTCCCTCTGTAGACCTTTTTGTTTCCAGACTCTTACTTGAGAACCAAGTGACCTAGAATCATGCAACTTCACACAATTGCTGCTTTTGACCCAAGAAAGTGCCCTATTGTTATGGGGTCACTTAGGTCAAAGGTCAAGGTCACAGTCAGCCCTTGTTCAATTTTCGTTTCCAGACTCTTAACTCAAAAGTAGGTCATAGTCAATTTTTGTTAGACCTTTTCGTTTCCAGACTCTAATTTAACAACCAAGTGATCCTCAATCAATCACAGGCATATAACTTGAATTCTCAATATTTGCATATTACTTTAATTCTCAATATTTGTTACAAACACATCCTGCACTAATACCATGTCTATTTTGACATAGCTGGTGTGGGGGTATTAGTCTTTGTGACAGTTCTAGTTAAGGGTTTATTATAATCTAGTGTTGAAAAATAATTGCTTAATAAAAAGAACAAGTGCATGTCGTATTGCAATGCAATACAGGAGTCCCCCACCGGATAACAAAAAATCCTTTCTTATAATATATCTCCTACTTAAAGTTGCTAGCACATTAGGTTTTGAACAAAATGTCCCAAACAAAAATATAAGAGTAAAAACAACCAATGGCAAAAACTTCAAAAGTGGGCGGAGAAGAATGATTCTTGTACATGCCACTTGTCCTCAATGAGATCTATAAGTGTACCAAGTTTGAAGTTGCTAGCACTGATGGCTCAGGAGATATGGTCTGGACAAAAATGTCAGGATAAAAAACAACAACAGACAATAACTAAACAAGAGGACCAAGATGGTCCTAGATCGCTCACCTGAGTCTCTATGACCCCTGGGACATCACATTAAACAGATAGGCAGATGTCAAAAAGAAGATAATTGCCTAAGATCAAAAGCATGGAACGTTTTCAGCAAAGAGCAAGACAGATATGCCTTTTTGCTCTTTGATTCTATGTAAAAAAGGATGCACCCGGGTGGACCCCAAAAGTGACCCCAGGGTCTTGATATGAACAAACTTGGAGGAGGTCCATAAGATGATGCTACATTCTAAATATGAAAGCTGTCTGCCTTCTGGTTTCAGAGAAAAAGATTTTTGAAGGTTTTCCCATTTTCACCCATCATGCTCAGATGAGCTGAAAGCGATGCGCCCGGGTGGAGC
This sequence comes from Fragum whitleyi, assembly GCA_948146395.1. Classification (NCBI taxonomy): domain Eukaryota; kingdom Metazoa; phylum Mollusca; class Bivalvia; order Cardiida; family Cardiidae; genus Fragum; species Fragum whitleyi. The sequence goes on along the minus strand of OX411548.1, from coordinate 54,502,344 downwards.
CCAAATATGACCCAAGGGGTTGATATGAACAAACTTGGTAGGGGCCCACAAGCTGATGCTACATACAAAAAATGAAAGCAGTGTGCCCTCTGGTTTCGATTAAAGAAGATTTTAAAAGATTTCGCTCCTTGATTCTATGTAAAAAGGGTTGCGCCCGGTCGGAGCCCAAATATGATCCTAGGGTCTTGATATGAACAAACTTGGTAGAGGTCCACTAGATGATGCTACATACCAAATATTAAAGCTGTCTGCCTTCTGGTTTCATAGAAGAATATTTTTGAAGATTTTCATTTTTTTACCCTTCATGCTCATAAGAGATAAAGGGTTGCACCCGTGCAAAGCCCAAATATGACCCTAGGGTCTTGTTATGAACAAACTTGGTAGAGGCCCACTAGGTGATGCTACACACCAAATATCAAAGCTGTCTGCCATCTGGTTACAGAGAAGAAGATTTTTAAAGATTTTCGCTCTTTGATTCTATGCAAAATGGGTTGGGCCCGGGCAAATCCCAAACATGACCCCAGGGTCTTGATATGAACAAACTTGGTAGAGGTCCACTAGTTGATGCTACTTACCAAATATGAAAGCTGTCTGCCTTCTGGTTTCATAGGAGAAGATTTTTGAAGATTTTCATATTTTTACCCTTCGTGCTCATAAGAGATAAAGGGATGCACCCGTGCAAAGCCCAAATATGACCCAAGGGTCTTGTTATGAACAAACTTGGTAGAGGCCCACTAGGTGATGCTACATACCAAATTTTTAAGCTGTCTGCCATCTGGTTACAGAGAAGAAGATTTTTAAAGATTTTCGCTCTTTGATTCTATGTAAAAAGGGTTGGGCTGGGGCAAAGCCCAAATATGACCCCAGGGTCTTGATATGAACAAACTTGGTAGAGGTTCACTAGATGATGCTACATACCAAATATGAAAGCTGTCTGCCTTCTGGTTTCAGAGAAGAAGATTTTTAAAGATTTTCATATTTTCACCCTTTTTGTTAAGGGTAAAGGGAAAGTTAAGGGTGGATTTCATTTATTTGAACAACTTTGGTAGAGCTTGACCCAAGGAACATCCCTGCCAAGTTTCATCAAGATTGGCCCACTGGTTTAGGAGGAGAAGATGTTTAAAGAAATTGTGGACGACACACGACGGACATTCTACGATCCCAATAGCTCACCTTGAGTACTTTGTGCTCAGGTGAGCTAAAAAGTGGATGTGGCAGAGTAACAGTCCTTGTGCATTACACTTCTTCTCAATGAGATCTACCAGTGTACAAAGTTTGAAGTTGCTAGGGCTTGTGGTTTAGGAGATAAGTATGTGACAAAAAGGTAAGGATAGAAAAAACAAAGGGCAATAACTCAAAAAGTGGACATAGCAGAGTGACAGTTCTTGTACATGACACTTGTCCTCAATGATATCTATAAGTAGCAAGTTTGAAGTTTCTAGCACTCATGGTTTAGAAGATATGTTCCAGACAAAAATGTAAAGGTAAAAACAACAAAGGGCAATAACTCAAAAAGTGGACAAGGCAGAGTAACAGTTCTTGTATATGACACTTGTCCTCAATGAGATCTATACGTGTACAAGTTTTAAGTTGCTAGCACTAATAGTTTAGGAGATATGATCCGGACAAAAATGTAAGACTAAAAACAACAAAGGGCAATAACTCAAAAAGTGGACATGGCAGAGTAACAGTTCTTGTATATGACACTTGTCCTCGATGAGATCTATACATGTACAAAGTTTGAAGTTGCTAGCACTTATGGTTAAGGAGATTTGATCTGGACAAAAATGTAAGAGTCAAAACAACAAAGGGCAATAACTCAAAAAGTGGGCGTGGCAGAATAACAGTTCTTGAACATGACACTTGTCCTCAATAAGATCTATAAGTGTACCAAGCTTGAAGTTGCTAGCACTTATAGTTTAGGAGATATGATCCGGACAAGAATGTAAGGCTTAAAACAACAAAGGGCAATAACTCAAAAAGTGGGTGTGGCAGAGTAATGGATCTTAAACATGACACTTCTCCTCAATGAGATCTATAAGTGTACAAAGTTTGAAGTTGCTAGCACTTATAGTTTAGGAGATATGTTCCGGACAAGAATGTAAGGGTAAAAACAACAAAGGGCAATAACTCAAAAAGTGGGCGTGGCAGGGTAATGGTTCTTGAACATGACACTTCTCCTCAATGAGATCTATAAGTGTACCAAGTTTGAAGTTGCTAGCACATATGGTTTAGAAGATATAGCCCGGACAACAGTGTGACAGACAGAGGGACGGACGGACAGACGGAATCGAGCAAACCTATAGTCCCCCATCCGGTAACCGGTGGGGGACTAATAACAAGTGTCTTAAACTATCAATGTTATCAGGTCTTTGCTGCGAGAATTTATCCTGACTCTGCAAATCCTTGTCATGATAAGTTCTCCCAACCTCGACAAGATAACATTTATATTTTAAGACACTAACATGTTTTCTCTATATATTTGCAAAAGTTTACCATGTTTTGTTTTCCTGAATGCAGAGATGGTTGCCATAAAAACAGCAGCTACATATTAGATTATTTTCTATTTACCTTTCAATTATGATATTCCAGACACTAATTCAACATTTGCTTTGATAAGAGCAATGATAAATTATCACAAAAATTCCTTTCCTTTAGTCCAAATCTATCAATTCAGGGGCATAGTCCCAATCTATCAATTCAGGGGCATATATAGAAGTAAATCGTAGGTGGGCTACTTAAGCTAGTGGACCAGTAATATTTGTGCAACATTTCATCAATTTTCACAATGTTGACCGAGGTTCCCTAATGAAAATAATTTTGAAACCTCGGTCAACACTGTTAAAGTTCAATACTTCCAAAATGTTGCGGAACTATTAGGGGTCCAATACCTTAAACAACGAAATTATAGCTTATTCAAGCTGTAGTAATGACATTTAAGTTACCTATCTATGGAAATGTTTGAAAAAAGGGGTGGAAAATGACAGAGATTCAAATGAATGGATTGATTGGTCAACTGATTTTCATATTGGTAGTGATCTATCATTTTCCTGAGAGGTCCACTTTCACTTGAACATGGATATTTAAGAGTTAAGGTAGTGAACCCATAATAGCACCGCAACATTTTCGGAAGTCATGAAATTCATCATTTTTAACCAAGGAAGCATTGCAAAAGACCGTGATTTCCAAAATATTTTTCGAACAATTATAGGTCCACCACCTTAAGCATGTCATGGATTTAAATGTTCCATTACTTTTCCATCAAAATATGATATTAATTTAAAACACACTAATATCACACATTATCACACCATTATCACTTTTACTTTACTGTCACAAATTTGCTCTCTAATTCTGTTATTGAAACTGATAAACTCTTCTTCTCATCATAATCATACCATTCCTAAAAAAGATGAGAAAACAATTTGACCAATGTAAATTACCAAGCCTTGTCTAAAATAAAAGGTATCACAATTGAAAACAGGAGCAATACATATGGCTGTACCATTGATGATTGAGAGATAAGGGGCCCGTTTTACTAAACATCTTACGCAAAAACTAATCGTTAGTCAAAATAACAAATTGTACCTAGTGTTTTCATTCACTGATAGATTCTGCCTTGCAATATGTCATTGGAATCGTCTTTAGAAGACGATTCCAATGACATAATTCATGACAGAATTCAATATTTAGTTACAACTGAAAAAGCAAATTTATTATTTTACCTACACTAAAAATGATCGTCAGATGTTTAGAATAACGGGCCCAAGGTCTTCTTGTAGCATATTATCATAAGTAAACCCTAAATATGTGAAACCAATTGAGCCTGTGCATTAGATTTCCAACGATTTCGAATGTGCGCAAGGCAAAGACTCTGACCAGCCTGTGCATCTGCACAGTCCGACCAGACTCTTTAGTATGCGTTTAGTAGATAGATAAAGTCTCAAGGTATCTGTAGACCATCAGGTAACTTTATATTTACCGCATGAGGCTGTCTATGCTACTCAGTGTTTGCTCCTCACGAACATTTCAAATTGTTGGAAATGTCAGGCACAGGCTCAATTAGAATCATCTCATTGAGACAATTCTAGAGAGTCGAAACAAATAGGATTCATCAAGAATTATTATGTCATGATAACTTAATTATAAAATCAAAATTAAAGCAACCATTTCCTAAGACAGCCTCTTAATTGGTATACTTAGAAGAGGTTGCTAAATGCAAGTTTAACTTTATCCTGATGTACAAATACTATGTAAACAGAGCTTTTGATTTGCATGCTGAAACAATTTTACTCGGCATTAAAGGGTAACATTATTCACTTATAAAATCTACATGTAGTACTTGGGTGACGCTTCTCAAAAGTTGTTAGTGAAATTTTGATTGACCCCAAGTAAGGCTTTGGCAGGGCGGGACATCTTTTCACTTTTATATCTTTAAAATGTCTTCTCCAAAACTAATCCGGCAATTTTAACTCATTTTGGCGAGAATGTTCCTCTCTTCCTAAAATCAGGTTCATGAAAATCTGTTTAAATGGGCCAGTGCGCGACATCTCCGACAATTTGAAATGTGTGTGAGGTGCAAACATTGAGCAGCATAGACAGCCACATACTGTAAATATAATGTTACCTGATGGTGTACAAGTACTTTGAGACCTTATCTATCTACCAAACTCAAAGTAAAGACTCTGGTCAGACTGTGCGGATGCACAGGCTGGTCAGAGTCTTTGCTATGTACATATATGAAATTGTTGGAAATCTCACGCACAGGCTCAAATATTATTGTTGTTGCAAGGTTTTGCACTAAAAAGTCTTTGAACGACATCACCTTCTGAACCAATAGACTATTTCCAATGAAACTTAGCCAGAATATTCCTTAGGTGATCCCTTTTGATTTTTTTTAAACATTCTGATTTGACCTTAAAATGAGCAAAGCATGGCAGGGTCTATTTCACATAGAACTATTTAAATTACATCTGCTCAACCTCTTTGCAAATTTGAATGAAACTTTGCCAGAATGTTACTTGGGTGACATTTGCTGGACCAAAAAAATTCAGGTGAGCAGTCTAGGGTCATTCTGGCCTTCATGTTTAATTAATTTTTTGCACAACCAAATACCTGCAGCTTAGTGTTGGCAAGCATGGGCGGTGCTCTTTTCGGATATTCAATTCAACTTTTTCAAAAATATTTTCACAAACAAGGTTTTGTTGGTACTTATTGGAATTTTATCATAAAAAATTCAAATGAGTACCCACAATGTTAAGGGTTTGATTGCCCAACAATTCTATATAAATGGAAAGGTGTTTTGCACAAACATCTGTTTGAGTAGAATTGTGGTAGCTCAATGTCAGAGGACTTGACTCTAACAAATAATGTTGCCTACTCACCAAATCATTTAAATCAACATCTGTAAATTTTGAATTCCCCTCCTCTGCATCTACTGCAAACCCAACCTGTAAAGTGAGAGAAAAAAGTGTATACCATAAAATATTCTTATGGAACCCTCTGCTCTCATTCCCCACCCCCACTCCATCCCTATGGACACCAACATTGACCTTTTTTTGCATAATTTTCAGAAAAAATGAAACTTGTAATAAACCCCCTACCCCACCAAATCAATGCCACAATGATTGGGTTGGATGATCAACTTTTTTTTATGACTTCAGATTAACTTTTATTGGTACTTTATTGTTTAAAAAAATTATATGCTCTAACTTTATATATAAAATATATTTTTGAGTGTACTGTAACTGTACTCTAAACAATGTCAACAAGAGCTGTCAGAGGACAGCGAAGCTCGACTATTCGTAGTGCTGGATAGTAACAAATCAATATCGACATTGGAAATTCCATTAAATGAAAGTAAAGAGAAAAGAATCTTTGTCTAGAGGCTGATATTATGGTCTCAGAAGCATGTGCGAAGTTTCCAAGCAATAATAGCTTAACTAGAAATAGAATTATGACTGATATACAATACTTGCATGTAAAAACTAAACCAGTTTTTCTAAGTCTGAAAAGGGTTAAATGCCATTAAATTCAATACTAGAGTAACAAATCTTTGTCTAGAGGCTAATATTATGGTAACAGAAGCATATGCAAAGTTTCAAAGTAATAGCTTAAGTAGAAACAGAGATTTTAAACACTTGCATGTAAAAACTTTACCAAAGCATTATGTCAAATAGTCAGAAAAGATGGAATCCAACCCGGGACCTTTTGAGTGATAGTCTGATGAGCTATGACAGTGGCTCTTCACCACAGTCTGCTTAACACTTTCCTGTTTTTCAAAATTTTGGACCTGTCCAAATTCAAAGGTTTTGCAGACGAAAATTTAAAGTGGATTTAATTTGAAAAATAACCATTCAGTAGGGTAGAAAATAGTGTGGATAAAGAAGAAATTGCTTGTCAGAAGCAATTTCTTCTTTTTTCACAATGTTTTCTCAATCATAAAAACACAGGCACGTAAAAAGCAGGGATTAAACAGCTAAGGCCATTTTTCACACTTTCAGAATAATCCCATTTTTCAAGACAAGCCATATTTCTATCTTATGTAAGGAAATTGTATAATTCACTCTTACCTAGGTGTTTCATAGGAATATTACAGAACTTACCCTAGGCGAAAATTCAACTGGCTCTAACCCTCGACAATCAAACACAACAATAGTCTTAAAAGCAACATCCTCTGCATTATAGGGTTTAATGGATTCAGGAATTATATCTGTAATGGAAATATAATACCCTAAAGGTCTCTCTCACTGCATGTTTTAAATGAGTGTGCCAAGGTACTTTTAAATTCATCCGTAAATGTAGAAATTATGCTCCAGCCAAGAATGGGACACACCTTCAATCTACACCCACAAAAGCACCCACAAAGGAACAGAGATACCTATCACTATTTCATGGTGGAATCAAAAATATGCTGCCAGAAAAGTAGATCTTATGCACTTGTCATCGGATAACAAAAACAAGAGGACCGTGACCCGGGTCTCCTTGACATCACATCAATTAAATAGGCAGATGTCAACAAGAAGATAATTTCTACATAAGATCAATAGCAATCAGCAAAGACCAAAAAGGATATACACAGTCCTTATATGAACAAAGGGGCATAATTATGATGAATAAACTTGATGAAATTCAATTAAATGAAACTATTAAGAAAGTCCCTGCCTTCTGGTTTCAGAGAACAAGTTTTTAAGATTTCTTCCTTAGTGTCTATGTAAAATAGGGGATGAGGGCCTTTCAGAGCCCAAATATAAACCCAGGGGTTTGATATGAGCATAATTGATAAAAGTCCACTAGATTATGCTACATACCAAATATGAAGGCTGTCTGCCTTCTGGTTTCAGAGAAGATTTTGAAAGATTTTCATATTTTCACCCTTCGTGCTCAGGTGAGCTTAAAGGGATGAGCCCCAGTGGTGCCCAAATATGATCCCAGGGGTTTGATATGAACAAACTTGGTAGAGGTCCACTAGATGATGCTACATACCAAATATGAAAGATGTCTGCTGTCTTGATTCAGAGAAGAATTTTTTCAAATATTTTCCCTCTTTGATTCTTTGTAAAAAGGGCTGGTCTTGATATAAACATACTTGGTAGAGGTCCACTGTTTGATGCTACATACCAGATATAAAAGCTGACTGCCTTCTGGTTTCAGAGAAGAAGGTTTTTGAAGATTTTCCTATTTTCACCCTTTTTATTGAGGGTAAAGGGTGATTTAAGGCTTGTGTTTGATCCTTAAACGACGGTTTTGACCCCCAATAATTCCATTTTGACCCTCATAAATTTCCTATAGGGGATCATTTTGACCTACTGAATTTCCATCTGAATTTTCCTCAATGCAACTTTTGCAGCATGAAGATAAAATAAATCATTTGTTTTCTTTGTATTATTATAAGGGATCTATATAAATGAGTCAACATAAACAATAAAGTGTCTCATAACACTTTATTGATTATGTTGAATCATTTATGTAGATCATTTTAAACTGTTTAACTGATAAATATATTAGTTTGCACTCTTTTTGACCTCTTAAAAACTAGTTTTGACCCCCAAAATTTAATAATCAAGGGGTCAATGACTCCTGAATTTGAAAAGTTAGCCTTGATGGTAAGTCCCTATCGCAGCATACTGCTCATAACTGTACATTTTATTATTTTCTTTTATTGTCTTCCATTCCTAATTCAAACACTATGGATTTGCCATACTATTGTCAGGCAGCCAAAATTTCAAATCTACAGCTTTTGCTTGCTTATAATTAATAATAACACTTTGACTTCAACCAACTTTGAGTTTGGTTGGATGTTAAACAGTTTCAACTTATAATGGTTTATACAAGGTGTCAAACTGTCACAAGATATACCTGTTACACTGCTGAATCTCCAAACAACAAAGGGAAATTACTCAAAAATACAGCTAGGTAGAGTTACAGTTCTTTCACACTCCAATTTGTAATCATGAGAGGAACAGAATTGCGCAGTTTCAAGTCAATCGAACATAAGGTGACAGAGTTATGCATCAGACAAAGAAGTGGATTAGCTGTCCTGCGGTGATTACATAAAAATCCTTTCATTCGAAGGGTTTATAAAAAGTAAATACCTATTGAATTTTCTCTACCACACAATTTACATTTAATGACCATACTAGCTGACCCTCTACCCCCTTTTAGTGGTGAACTCTCCTGAAAATGAAGATAAAAAGGGGTTGATCCATAAATTCACTGACAAAATTAAATTTCTCTAAACTACAATTAACACTTCATGACTATGCTATACTGTAGACACTTTATTGTTTATGTTGATAGAAATTTTTATACCGTCTAGACTAAAAGATTTGTATGGTTCGTCTGTTTTTGTTTTGAAAATTTAAACCAGTTTTGAGCCCTATAATTTTAAAGTCTAAAACCAGTTCTGACCCCTATCATTTGATAAGCTAGCACAAGCCTTTGGTTAATAAACCCAGCACACAGTTTATAACTTGACTTACTGTCAATGTAAGATACGTAAAATCCTCTGTTTGTTCACCACAGTTTGCACACTTTAACTGAAATTAGATAGGAAAACAGGATTTTAGTCTTGCATCAACAAATTGGGGTACAGAGGACTCAATAAAGGATCTTAGGGTCCTTTCTTTTGGCTTCTGAGTCCCTGCTTTAGATGTAAATTATTTCTCTGAAAGCAATTATTTTGTTTTTCTATGAATTTGGAGGTACAGTCAAACCTGTCTTAAGCAAGCATCCAAGGGACATAGAAAAAGTACTTGCTTATGACAGGTGCTTGCTTAATACAGGTCAATTTCAGTGCACTTGGTTAATTTGGGAACTTGGTGGCGGTTTGCTTAAGACAGGTTGCTTGCTTAATTACAGGTGGACACTAACACAAGTTTGACTGTATACCCTGTTAAAGAATAAAGAAAGTGTTGGATATGTATGAACATTTAGCCCTCAGCTTCAGGAAAATATTGAAGACTGTCTTCATTTCTTTTCTAAAGTTGATCCAAAGAGGATCTATGGGACCCAAATCAGAAAGCACTGAGGGCCCCGTCTGCCTATTGTGGTATAGACTAAGATAAGAGTGCACATGTGCAAATAGCCCAAACAGAAATAAATGCTTAAACAGGCATTACCTTGACATTTTTGTAAAGAATAAAAAAAAAATCACCATAAGCATTATGACACACTTGCACTACAAATAGGATACAAATACATGTCCTTAGAACCTGAACCAGATTTATTTCTTTTGTGGATAAAAATAGAGACACAGCATAATCCCACTATACTGCAACAATATTTGCCTAAGATAACATGATGTCAAATTCTTAATACATTCTGTGAAAGTTTGATGCAAATCCACACATAAATGTAGGGGCATAGTCCCCCTTTTTTTGTGACACAACATATGATCAAAACACTAACAGTATACTACTCTTTGATTAAGAATATTCAGTCAATTTAATGCAAATCAATGCAAACATGTAGAGAAAACATTTTTACTTATTTTGATGGCTCAGCGTGATACAGTTCTAACTGCCTATATGTTTATAGGCTAGTACAATTATTACCTGGTCTTCTATACGATGTCACATGACCAGGCCAGTATGAGCTGTTCATCCATGCATACTAAGCAAGAACTTTCCCACTTGCCAAAATGATGGCATTTTGTTGCATGTGCAAGGTGGCACGCTTTAAAGATTTTATCCAAAAATCAATTTTCTTCTCTCTATTTATCTTGTAACATTTTTTTTCAAATGAAAAACACATTGAAACAATATTGATCAGGTAAAAAAATAGTTACTGGAAAAGGCTATATATTGGCGGTGTCCACATTTAGCGGTTTTCGATTTATTAGCGTGATTTACTTTGGCACATCTAACATGTACCGCCAAAATAAAACACCTTAATAATTTTCATTTTCAAAACGACGAAAGTAAGCTTTATATAAAATAAACAATAGATTGTTTTCACACCTTTCGTATTTCTTGTACCAGTTGTTCACATATTTTCTCCTTGATTGTCATTACAATACATCTACCAACTTGAATCAGGAATCTTGAAATTGTCTTTTAATAAACGTTTACAAATGTAAACGCTGTCAAAAAGTATGATCTGCACATCTTTGATATAAAGTCAAATAGTATTGATTAAGATTAACATCGCGCAAGATTTCATTTACCTTATAGAAAAGAAATTTTCGTTTAACAATGACAAATATTGGCAGTGAATTGATTTTGGCGCATCTTAGATTGACCGCCAATATAGCCAAAATAAAACCACCGCCAAAATTACCCCGTTTACAGTATTTAATGGTGATTTGTCCAGCAGTGAAAGTCTATTGGACTCAGTGTTCGGGATGACATTCTGAACCGTTGCCCTCTGCCTGGCATTGGGCAACGGTTCAAAATGTCATCCCATTCACCTTGTCATGGGCATATCTGGGACTTTAAAATTTATACGCACTCAGAAGGCGACAACCAAAGAATATTTAAGATAAAGGCGATACGTGGACTGTGACAAATGATGAATGCCCTCTGTCCGCTCCTTTTTTATGATTTGAGCTTTGGTGAATAATCAAAACATCGTAAGCTGTAGTTTTAATTTTATGATCATTCGTCAACGATAATTTTCAACAGATTAATTTTTTTACAACTTGTGTAAATTGGGCAATGGGAGTTAGGCCCTAGCTTGTTACAATAGCATGCAAAACACAAAGAAACAACTATAATCTGTTTCCCAATGAACCATCATATTTCTTACATACTTTAACATACCACCTGAAGTCTTCCCCGTCTGGACGCAAGTTGGTCACATTTTCTAGTTGCGCTTTGATTTGCAGGCCTATTTTCTGAAAAGAGAGAGCATAATCATTTGTTTCAGAGTAAGATCATCATTATTCTTGTCTTATAAATGCTCAATGTTTTATGCCTGACCAGAATTTCCATCAGCAATCTAAGAGAACATGTCCAAAGGATCATTACTGTGAAATTTGGTTGAATTCTTGTCTGATAAACCTAGTCTTTATTAGTCATTTATATATCAGACAGTTACATGTATTTTTAGATTGGGAATAGACACAAGGGGCTTACACTATTTGGCATCCTTTTAACCCTTTCCCAAATAAAATGGCACATTTTTAGGGTGGTCATGAATTGAAAGGTGTTGCAGAAGACAGAAATGATGTCAGTGGAAATATAATTTGTGAACATTATAGTCCAGGAAATACTAAGGCAAAAGGAGAACATGCTGTTCAATATTAATATTTTTTTTTTCCCCATCTATGTTTTCTGACATTGGCTCCTTTAGAGATGTCAAAACTCAGACTTGTATGGGAAAAGGGCATTTAAGGTTAATATAATGCGATGAGATTTTGTAGATGAAAACAGGTAGTCAGGTGTCATATCAAAACAGATATAATTGGTTTACACAGATTACTGATAAGCATTTTAATCATTTTGATATTGATAAATTTTGTAGAAGATGAATGATTAATAATATGCTTATGTATTTTTTTTATTTAAAGTTCATCAGATCTGGCTGGGAGGATTACTCTACAGAGCCTTGACATATATAATTCATTAAACTTCCTCTGATATGGCTTCACCTGTATTAGGGGTAGTAACTTTAAATTTTATAGTCAAACCAGGTACCCTGACGATATGCGCATCTCCTCTTTGTAGTGAAGCTTTCCACAAAGTTTCATTGAAATCCAGTCTCTGGTTTCCAAGAAATGGCATTGAAATGAATATCACTCTGTATGTATATAGCTTCACCAATCAGGGGCAATGACTCTAAATTTAATAGTCGAACCAGATAACCTCAACGATATGGGCATCCCCTCTTTGTAGTGAAGCTTTCTAAAAAGTTTCATTGAAATCCAGTCAATGGTTTCCAAAAAATAGCGCAGAAATGAAACTCAGATGCGTGGAAGGACGACGCTAAAACAAAAGGAGAAAAGTTATGAATGTAGGATAAAAGGGATTTTAATTTCACTCTTGCTATAATGAAAACAAAATATCCCCCCCCCCCATTCAATGAAATCAGGGGATAAAAATACATGAATATTCAACAAAATGTTTTATCAATAAAACATTGTCCTAATTTCAGCTTTAAGGCATATTCCTATGTCTCTTCACAATTTTGAAAGAAAGATATTTTCTTAAAAACGTAAAAAAGTTACATGTAATACTTAAGATACTTTTGTGAAATATCATAATTTATGATGGTGATACTATCATGATAAAAATCTTGTGATAATTTTGATTTTCTGGGCCAATAGTCAGCCCAGGGCTTTTCCCAAGCTCTTTGGGAAAAGGCCCCTAGCATTCATTTGGGAAAAAATATCGACAAAATTGGGATTTGGGGACTTTTTTAAGTATAACTATTCCGGTTATTTCTTGCTTGTAATGTATATAATGTTCTTTAAAAAAGCTTTTTCTTAAATTTTTTAAAGTTAACAAAGCACTTATTCATACTCCCAAGTTACGAATATGTCAGAAATAAGTTGTTTGGTTAAATCCATTTCATTAAAATAGGGAATTTTTCTCTGAATTGGGAAATAATTTGGGGCCTTTTCAATGGGAAATGGGGCCTTTATTGGGCCCCTGAGAGATAGAAGAAAAAGCCCTGCAGCCCCATTTTCAATAGAAAAGTGTGACATGGGATGAATTATCCTTTTTATTCAAAATTGGTTTAATAAAAAGTCTAAGCCAAAACGGGATATTACTCTTTAAAATTGCTTTCAGAGTTATCCCCCTTGATTGTCTGGATAGCTCTAATGATATTGAACACTCATGCCAAGTTTCATTCAGATATCTTCACTAACAACAGAGTAATGACCAAGGTTACAGCTTGTCATGTCAATGCCAACAGCACCACAATTAAACAAGGTGATGACATTACCTTAAGTTTTCTTCAAAAACAGTTAAGCTGGGCCAATCTGTTTTTTTTTTTTTTTTTTTTTTGCACTGTGTGCTATTACTTTGTGCCGATTGTGCAATGGCCAGGTCTGGCAAGAACCCTTAACCATAAAAGTATATATAGGGGGAACTGCCCAACATCGGACTTAGTCAGCCCTATGAGCTCAGTTGGTAGAGCACCAGACTTAGAAACTATTGAAGTTCAATTGCGTAGGTTCCATTTCTGAGGTTGGCACACTAACAAACTAATTGTCATTTGGATGAGACGTTAAACCGAGGTCCTGTGAGAGAGTGCTATACACAGTGCACGTTAAGAACCAATGCAGATCTCTGCAGTAGTTTTGTCATGTATCCTTGCACTATGCCCTGTAAAAACTAACTGTCTTCCTGGGGCGTCTCTCCTATGGGCATATGCTTTGGTAGCAGCGAAAAATAAACTGAAAAAACACACATGAGACTTAAACCACAACCATTGGATAAATAAGTTGGAGATCTGCCAAATAAGCACCTAAGGGTTCAATCAAATATACATATATACGGATATATATTTTACAAAATAGCTATCAGCTGGTATTGATGAAAGATGGTAGAACAAGGTATCAAACCCACGATCCCATTCCTATACCAACTAAGCTAGGCTCAAAAGGTGATGCAAAGAACGTAAAATAAATCTTGTCCGAATCACTATCTATCCGAAATTTATTACTCTTTGTCAATGTTTTAAATTGAAGTCAAAAGACAGAATAGAGCGACAATCATATAAAAAAAATAAAATTTGTTAAGATTTCTTTAGAGGGCGTGTAAAAAAGTTCTAATTTAACACTGGGTTAATGGTTAATTTGTCTTGATTGGTATTTGACGTACCACCATTTCGAGTCTATTGAGTTACTTCCCTTGGATAATCTCTTGTTTCAAAATGAAAATTAGCGGGAGTTCAATGGCGGCAATTTCGGCCTGGAGAAAAACAATATTTAGAAATCTTTAATTACGTTAGGTATCACGATATAGAATTTAACATTATAAAGGCCTTGATCCTAACAAAAAATTAGGGAAGAAGTTATCCCCAGGCCTGTTATATGTTTAGTTTTTCTCATTTATGCTAGAATCCACTTTTGACGTTTCTGTTGTGTTGACTTTAGAATCGACAGTTCCAACTGCGTTTTCAATCTTTACAAATAAGGTATAACTGGTTTTTATATTAATCCTGTAACCTCTCTGTAAGAGACATAGAAGGCTTTTTGCAAAAGTAGGGCATACAAACTGTGATTTGGGGGGTAGAATAAGTCTGACATTGAACCAGTTCCTGTCTACTTTTACTTTGAAAGGTGACTGTTCAACTATGCCCATTTTCAACTTGGCCCAACATACAACTTGGCCCCAATTTCATTTTATGCCAAAATCTTCTTACTTTCGGTAATTTATTCAGTATTTTTATTACAAATACAGAAGCAAACTTCATTCAGTTACAGTCAACTGTCCAATAGCGGATCACTAGTGAGAACTTTGTTGATTATTTTTCAAAGAAACATGGCAGAATGCCGATTTTGGTCTTAGGAGGCAATAAAATTTTTACACTTTGAAGTGCAACGTACATCTTTAGTCAATCAATCAAAACAGTTGCATCGTCCGGGAAATAGTAGCTTTACGTAAATTAGCCATTTCCGGATCAGTTTGGCCAATAGCGGATCACGTGATAAGATGACTCTGGGGGCTGTCTCAAAATGATTTTGACCTGTCATCACTGTCAAACCATCATGTTTTCTTCCGATGGAAGTGATTTTTACAATAATTTTGTCATTCCAATATTAATTGAGTAGGACAAACGAAATCATTGAGCAGACATTTATTTATTAAGCTTCTTACAAGATTTCATTAATCCAAACTTAAACTATGTTTTTAGCCTGGTTTTTAGACTGCATCAATTTGAATTTATAATATTCTATTAATTGCCTTCTTTGTACGAAACATTGTAACAAAATGTTACATCGGGGGGGGGGGGGGGGGGGGGGGGGGGGGGGTGTCAGTGCAATACTATTGTAAGTGCCTATGAATATATGGGCACTTACAGTAGTATTTCGCTGACCACTTGACATATAATCCTATCATTTTTCATTTTCCAATTCCTGATTTTTTCAAATCCTAAAATTATTATTTCCTTCAGTATCTACCCATTTACACATGACACAATTTCGGGCTGGCTGAAATTTAAAAGAATATGTACTGTACCTGAATTTTAAAGTATCACTTTTTTTCAGTTATGGAAAATTGAAAATATGGACCTTTTCAGTTGAAACCATTGGAGAGATGTAGGCTACACTTGTAACTAGAATGACAGTTCTAACCACCTACCTGTTACCAGACAAAATTTTCACTTCGTAACTACAGCTTGATCAAAGCTGTCGTTACGAGGTTTTAGAATTACAACAACGGCATCTATTGTTAAAAAACGCCTTTTATTCTAGGTAGAAATTAGCATGGGAAATAAAAAAAGTAATTTGTTACAATCAATTTCGTCATGTACACTTTGTTTTTTCTAGCCCATGCCACGCATGGTTCAGAAATCCATATATGTTTACACTTATCCTTGCGGCAAATCATTTTTTTTGCGACACAGTGAATCTAAACACTTATTTAGAGCAGTTGCATTGCAGAACCTTCTGGTATTGTTGTACAGTGCCTTTAACTTATTTTCATAATGTAACTGAAGGTCAAGATGCAGCTTTTTGCCTTGACTCATGCTTATTCCACGATAACATTTTCTTGGTGTAAAATAGTTTCATAAAACGTTTCTGGGTGTAAAATAAATGGACAGGTAATGTTATTGACGTTGGGAAAATTTCACTGAAAGTGAAGTGCATCATTCAGCATACAAGTGGCTTTTATGATGTCAAAAGCATTAATTAACGTTTGTGCTAAAGATTACGTTGATAATAATAAATGAGTGCACTGTCAAAACACATGACATATGAATTTTATTGCCAATAAAGTTCTATGCCATTTGTCCTTATTTCATACTTGCATTTTATGCCATTGTGTTATAATCAAATTTTGATAGAGGCTGAAGACAACTGATGGGAAGTGATGGGGCCTTAAACATACTTGATAGGAAATAATATCTTTAAATAAATTATGGGTGGCAAGCAATCGAGGCTTATTTTACATTCCTGTTTTCTTTTTTAAAAAGTATCTAAGTACCTTTAAAACATTAGAGTTGTAGATCGATTGAAAATGATAAAATAATACCCCAAAAGCAATTACATACTTTTCTAACTACCATAATTATGGCCATTTTTTCAAAATTTTCAACACTTATTTCCCTCTGGTTTGATACATATATATAGGTAGAAAATCTGATATCTATGGCCAGATACTTCTGAAATCTCCTTACTATCACCTTTTTGATTCAAGACGTAGATCTAGTTAAGGTATTTTTTGGGGAAAAAACTACCAATGTTATAGCCCTTTAACATTTAGACTCAACAAACAATTTAAAATACTTTTTTTTTTTACAAAAAAGAGATTTTTTTGTGAAAGACAAATACCCTAGAAAAGGCCATTTCCATGACCTTGTCAGATGACCTTGATCTCGTCACATGAGATTGACCTTGGTTACTATTGAGATCTAACATTATGCCAACTATGAACATGGTATCTTGAATAACCTTGCAGTAATTGGCAATGTTGAGGGTTTTTCTTTTTGTTAAGTGTTGCAGACAGACGGAAAATGGTCAAGCAATATGATCCCGATCTTTCAATGTACTGGCATAAAAAAACAGCCAGATTTGCAAAAATTCTAGGAAATTTCATCAGCCACTGCTGTCAAACAACGACATTAATTAACAGATAAATGAAATCAATATAGGTCATTTCTCAATTTGATACAATGTTTTCAGAATTTATCAAAACCAGATAAGAATTGGGATCTATAAAATTTCTTATCATTTTTTCTTTAAAAACTTCAATATATTAAATCAAAATGCATAAGTAGCTAGATTCGGCGCTGTTATCTTTATAAAATATTTGCTTATTTTGAGACGGCCCCTATGATGCGCATAGCTGATCCGCTAATGGCGAGTAAGGGTTGAGGGTTGTTTCTATTTATTGTACACAAAAAGGTGGATAAAATCATGCGAGAGCATAGTGAACCAACAATTTATGCCTCCTTTTCGTGATTTCATCCACTATTTGAACTTGTACTCGTTTACTTGCCTGCAATTTTGCAGACGAATTCTTTTCTTTGAAATTCCTATGACGTAATATTTCAGTCAAACAGACGATTGACCAGCGTTTCGTCGGTCTGAGGCACTAAAACAACAATGTAAACTGTCAAAATTTTGTTATGCTACGAAGAGATGGACAGTGTTTTGGGATAGATTATTAGTTTTTTCTTCGGCATTTGCGAGTGAAAGTAATTGAAGATGGAAATCAAATTGATCCGCTATTGGTCATGATCCGCTATTGGCTAGTTGACTGTATAAGGAACTTTACGTACATTTGTATAATACATTAAAAAATTTGAAACTTAAATTGAAAATTAAGGATCATTCTTAGAATCATACATAATCAAACTATGAATCAATAAAATATTTCTAAAAAGGCAATAACTATAGATTAAAAATATTAAAGAATAAACCCAGTGAAGTAAAGTAGCATCGTTTGTACAAAACTTGTACATATCTTATGAAAATAATATGTTACTATTGACTATATATTGGGGCCTAGTTGACCGGGCCGAGTTATTCGATGGGCCAAGTTGACTGGTAACCCTTTGAAAGCTCTGCTTGACTTAATTTTCCTTGATTTTATTTCATGAAAATCTTGGTAACCGGACAAAATCCCCTCCGGACAAAATCCCCTCAACGGTTTTTTGACATGGCGGACAGAATCCACTCGGTCATTTTAACAATGCGGACATAATCCCCTCAATCCGTTTTTTGAGGCGGACAGAATCCCCTTCATTTAATTGCTAGGGCGGACATAAGCCCCTCGTTTGGAATTACAAGGCGGACATTATCCCCTCAATCAAAACTACAGGGCGGACAATATCCCCTCGTCGTAACAAAAATGGAGCAGAAACCCCTTCGTAGTTCGAGTAGATAGATCTATGTTTATCGTTTAAGTTTAGAAATTAATTATTTCAATCAAGTCAATTATTCTATATTCTTTAAATGACTATATTTCCTGAAAGAATAATGTTGCCCACTAATTAACGTGATACCAATTAAAGAAAATCCAAACTGTAAATCGGCATTTTCTATTCTCGTAAACGGTCTACATTTCCACAAAGAAAAGTGTTACCTGGCAATTTTAAAGCACGTGAAACCAATTAAGAATATCCAAACTGTTAATCGGTATGGTCTAATTTTTTAATGTGAAGACCGCTTTAATTGGAAGCCTTTAATCAAAGAGTACAAGATTTACTAAATGACGTACTAAAGTATGCTTGGTTGCGTCCTTGTTATGGATATTTTTTAAGCCTATACACTTAAGAACTAAAGAGTTTTTTTTGCAATGATTTAATTTATAACGAAAGTTTTGCTGTTTTTTCTTGTATTTGAAGGGGATCGTGTCCGCCTATTGAGGGGATTATGTCCGCCTTGTAGATTTGATTAAGGGGATAATGTCCGCTTCGGTAATCAGACCAAGGGGCTTATGTCCGCCCAAACAAATTAATGGAGGGGATTCTTTCCGCCTCAAAAAACGGATCGAGGGGATTATGTCCGAGTTGTTAGAATGACCGAGGGGATTCTGTCCGCCATGTCAAAAAGCCGTTAAGGGGATTTTGTCCGGAGGGGATTTTGTCCTTGAATCAAAAAATCTTGCTTTGATTTGACTGATGATATTTTCTTCAAAATAATCCATAGTTTAATGCACTATATTTTGTTTGATGTAAAACATTGCCAAAATATAAATGACGAAAATGGATCTGTTCCGGTCAGGTGAATTACCAAATTTTATTCAATGATTACCAAAATAAGCCAAGTTATTAGGAAAAATTAATCCTATTATCATGATTATTGTAAGGTTTAAAGGTGTTTTGATAACAAAATATTCGATATTGATTATTATCTATCTGAGATGTCGGTTGAATTTGAAAGGTTAGGACAATTACCAAATTATTTTCAGGGCTTTTTCTGCTATCTCTCAGGGGCCCAATAAAGGCCCCATTCCCCATTGAAAAGGCCCCAAATTTTTTCCCAATTTGGAGGAAAATTCCCAATTTAATGAAATGGATTTAACCAAACAACTTATTTCTGACATATTTGTAAGTTGGGAGTATGAATATGTGTTTTGTTAGCTTTAAAAATTTTAAGAATAAGCTTTTTTTAAAGAAAATTTATACATTACAAGCAAAAATTAACCCAATAGTCCGGCAGAAATATGGCATATTTTAGCTGAACCTGGAAGTAGGGTTCAAAGTTTTTAGCTCACCTGAGCACGAAGTGCTCAAGGTGAGCTATTGTGATCGTAGAATGTCCGTCGTCAGTCGTGCGTCGTCCGTCGTCCACAATTTCTTTAAACATCTTCTCCTCCTAAACCAGTGGGCCAATCTTGATGAAACTTGGCAGGGATGTTCCTTGGGTCAAGCTCTACCAAAGTTGTTCAAATAAATGAAATCCACCCTTAACTTTCCCTTTACCCTTAACAAAAAGGGTGAAAATATGAAAATCTTTAAAAATCTTCTTCTCTGAAACCAGATGGCAGACAGCTTTCATATTTGGTATGTAGCATCATCTAGTGGACCTCTACCAAGTTTGTTCATATCAAGACCCTGGGGTTATATTTGGGCTTTGCCCGGGCCCAACCCTTTTTACATAGAATCAAAGAGCAAAAATCTTTAAAAATCTTCTTCTCTGAAACCAGATGGCACACAGCTTTCATATTTGGTATGTAGCATCACCAAGTGGGCCTCTACCAAGTTTGTTCATATCAAGACCCTTGGGTCATATTTGGGCTTTGCACGGGTGCATCCCTTTATCTCTTATGAGCACAAAGGGTAAAAAATGAAAATCTTCAAAAATCTTCTTCTATGAAACCAGAAGGCAGACAGCTTTCATATTTGGTATGTAGCATCATCTAGTAGACCTCTACCAAGTTTGTTCATATCAAGACCCTAGGATCATATTTGGGCTCCACCCGGGCGCAACCCTTTTTACATGGAGTCAAAGAGCGAAAATCTTTAATAATCTTCTTTAAGTGAAACCAGAGGGCACACTGCTTTCATTTTTGGTATGTAGTATCATCTAGTGGGCCCCTACAAAGTTTGTTCATATCAAGACCCTTGGGTCATATTTGGGCTCCACCCGGGCGCATCCCTTTCAGCTCATCTGAGCACGAAGGGTGAAAATAGGAAAACCTTCAAAAATCTTCTTTTTTGAAACCAGTAGGCAGACAGCTTTCATATTTAGTATGTAGCATCATCTAGTAGACCTCTACCAAGTTTGTTCATATCAAGACCCTGGGATCACATTTGGGATCCACCAGGGTGCATCCCTTTTGACATAGAATCAAATAGCAAAAAGGCATATCTGTCTTGCTCTTCGCTGAAAATGTTCCATGGTATTGATCTGAGGCAATTATCTTCTTTTTGACATTTGCCTATCTAATTAATGTGATGTTCCAGGGGTCAAAGAGACTCAGGTGAGCGATCTAGGACCATCTTGGTCCTCTTGTTTTCTTGACTGATTCTTGCAGCCAATGCCTTCCCCAACAAGAATCTGGTTGATGACATCTTGTCATCATTGAGCATTTAAAAAAATCGAGATGGCAGCCAGGACTATCAAAAATCAAGCCAACGGCTCCGTAGACTTCTCTCTTTGAAATATATAACTGATTTTAGTGGTCATTTTATTGTTAAGATATTGACCTGAAGCTATGTAACTAAATAAAAGCATAACATGACATGAGCTATGAGCTTGGTATTCAAGATAGCAGCCAAAACGAATTTATAAAATGCTTTTTAAAGTAATTCTCGATTCATGCGAGATATAAGAATCTTAAAAATCTGTTTCAGTCTTTTAAAGTTTTCTAAATAAACTTTTATTAGCTTGTTAATGACGTCAAAATTTCTGACTAGTTACACCCCTCATCTATTGTTATGAAAATCCTCAATCTGAAGATGGCAGCCAGGAAACACATAACTTTTATTTCATGCTTACAGTTTGCAAGGCATTTTACAGTAAACTCTTTTCCTAGTAGGTAAGGACTAGCCTATCAAGAATCTGTAAAATAGTGCATTTTCATCATGGAATATTTTTAAAAAGTCGAGATGGCAGCCAAGACAACTAAAAACATACATGTACTTGCTACTATGATTTAACAATTCATCTAAATTGTGTACTTATTTTAACTAAAAGATGCCAATTTGAAGTTTCCTGGTGTGATGAACACATTGAATGAAGATTAGAATTAGTATACTTGTCAAGATGGCTGCCAAATGGAAAAACTGCTTAATAACTGGTGTAATTAAAGGTGCATATGTTTTTGTAAACATTTGAAGTTACATGTACAGCTTGAAACTAAATTTTAGATAAGTTAATCGATTTAAATCTGACATGACTATATACACCCTATTATGTAAAAATATGATGGTATGGTCTGCTGCCGGAGCACGTTAGGGAAATAATGATCTTACAGTGAAATTCAAATTGGCAGTCGAGATGACAGTCTGTTAAGAGAGTTTGTGATTTATGAATACATATACGTTAACGATAAGCATGAAAATATAGCAGAAACATATCTGCTAAAAATCCAATTTTTGATAACTATGTTCAGATGTAAAGTATTAAAACATCTTATTTTGAAGATGGCAGCCTCGCTGTTTTTCCTTCCAGTTACTACCAAATTTATTTGAACTATTGTGACAACGCTTGGAACTTGTTGACAAAACATGTCTGTATAATTATAACCAATACGTGTTTTCAAAATGAGCTCTAAACAAATCCGATGCATTTAAATAGATATAAGAAAATATCATTTGGTGCATTCTATTGTATGTGAATATAGAATTAAATATTTATTTGCCCTGACAATATAGACAAAAATTGTCACCCTGTAAAAATATGTTTGTTCTATGTCTACCGATATAGTCTTGTTATAGTTGTATTTTTGTTTACTGCTTGATTCAATGATTTTGAATTGCACAAAATACCTGTACATATATTCTTAATTATATTTATCATTATTGTAACTATTTCAATTTGCTCACGATTGTGTTAGCCAGCTCATTTGATAACTAAACCCAGTTGATAATTTTTACATGAACAGAAAGATAAAAATAATTATAGCCGTACAGTAAAGCTACAATACTGATACCGAATCGCCATATATCAAATGCCAACAAATTGGAAATAAGGACAGGCAAAAGGGCGCATTTGAACAAACACTTTTGTAAACCTTTCTCGGCTATATCGGCACTGAATCACCAACTTTTGGTGATGATTTCAACAAATCAACTGCGATTCCGAGGATGTGAGGTTCTTGAAAAAATCAGAATTTTAGTCACTCTCTGAGCTTATATGAAAACAAGTATAGCCATACAGCAAAGCAGAGCTTCAGATTTACAGTGGGCCCGGGTCATTTCTCACATGATGACCCACAACTTTCCAACAGTTGGGGTCCTGTGACCCTGTCCTGCTTGGATATGAAACATTTTTACCATAATGAAAATATGCTTTGGCCCATCATTTCAGGAAATGACCCACAACTTTTTACCTCATGGGTCAATTGGACCCATCAGTCTTGAAAAGAATCTGAAGCCCTGCAGCAAAGTCACAATACTGTTGCCAAATCGTCATTTATCAAATGCCAACAAATGAAGATGCAAATTAAAGAACAGGCAAAAGGGCGCATTTGACCTAACACTTTTGACAACTTTTCGCAGCTACATCCGCACTGCATCATCAACTTTTGGCGATGATTTGAATAAATCAACTGCGATTTCGAGGATGTGAGGTTAGTGCATAACTCAGCATTTTAGTCACCCTGCGTGCAAGTTATTTACCGCATACATATCGTTTGAACAAAGCTTACAATTCACGAAAATACAAATCAGGGAGTACATTGCATGCTTTTTAGGATTACCAAATACAACCAGGTAACACAGAATAGTCAATCATCGTACTTACATGACATGTTGAACGGTTGTGAACATGCAATTTAAATTTACCACATTTTTTAGTGCTCAATAGCCTTAGCGAAACAACTTCTTTTCTACTAAAATTATTTATGACTAAACATACTGATATGGATGTGGTTTAATAGGTCAGCTACAATGAATCTATCAGAATATTGTATAAAGAAACTCTTGTCACTGTATATGTAATTGTTATCATGAAATAATATTAATAATCTTAAGCGCATAAAACCACTTACAAATGTTTCCTGAATAAGCCCTTTAACCAATTCCATAGATTCTTATGTCACATGGGTCAATAAATACTTTAAATGCCATTAAATAATTCAATTGGGCTGCCATCTTGACTACCATACAAATTTTGATGTCAAAATGTGTATAAACCATGCCATATACTTTAAGATTCGAGCTAAAACAGCAATTAAAACACACGAAAAACACTTTAAAGGTCGTCATAGTGATCTACCAAGCTTTTAGTGTAATTTTCGATAGTCCTGGCTGCCATCCCGATTTTAGATTCTTGTTGGGGAAGGCCTTAGCTACAAGAATCAGTCAAGAAAAAAACTTTGAACCCTACTTCCCGGTCAAGCTAGATATCTGCCGGACTACAAACAATCTTACATGAAAAAATCCCAAAATTGCATTTTGTCGATATTTTTTTCCCAAATGAATGCTAGGGGCCTTTTCCCAAAGATCTTTGGAAAAGCCTTGATTTTGACAAACAACCTACCATGTATTACAAGATTTCTCATTAATTTATTTGGTATACCAGATTATCAATTATGAGAAACCATTAACTGCATTAGCAAAGTAAGACAATCACCAAATTATTGTGAAATCAACCTTTTACAAGAGTTCTCAATAGTTTGGTTTACCAGATTATCAATTATGGGAAAAACATTGACTGCATTTTCATAACTGCCTATATGTTTACAGGCAGTTACAACTGTTTCATGCTGAGCCATGAAGTTGATAGAAAAATCTGCAGAAAGAGTCTATAGGTCATTCTTTCACATTCTATTCTTCAAAGGATGATACTGGGAGTGATATATTGATATGTAAAAAAACTATTGTACAATCAATCATTACTTGATATACTCTTCCAACTAAAAGACTATTATCAATAGTGATTTGAATCCAATTGCCCAACACTCCCACATCAGCTTATTCTTATTTTGGAGGTGTCTACCATATACAGTAAAACTTGTATTAAGCAACCAGGAATGGGACAAAAAAAAAAGTGGTCGTTACAGAAAATGGTCGCTTAATACACGTTTTGCTTACAATTAAGAAATCGAATATCTATAACATTGCGAGATTCTCAAGAATTCTATGATGTAAAAACTCATCAGAATCGTCTTATTGAGACGATTCTGGTGAGTTTTAACAGCGTATGATTCATTTAAAATATTTTTTATACCAGTGATATCTATTTTTTCAGATATTTCTATTTAAAGAAGGGGATTTTGAAAGCGGTCGTTTGATAAAAATGTTCGCATAATAGACATGGTCTCTCGGGCAAGATTGACTGTAGAATGTAGGATCTAGTAAGCATCCTTGCCTTTATA
This sequence comes from Fragum whitleyi, assembly GCA_948146395.1. Lineage (NCBI taxonomy): Eukaryota > Metazoa > Mollusca > Bivalvia > Cardiida > Cardiidae > Fragum > Fragum whitleyi. Next base: position 54,477,235 of record OX411548.1, on the reverse strand, counting down.
ATGCCCTCTTTCACATCTGCAGAGTTGGCCTCGGATGAGTCCCATACCGGAGTTTTTCCCTATGTTTAGGTGGTTTAAATAATGTTGTGGCATGATTGACCGTTTTTGTATCCAGTGGTTTTTTTTAGAGAGTGGGTCCATTCTTCTATCACTTTAAATTTTGTGATGAAAAGTTAATGCCCCCTTGTGGCTCAATACTTAAACATGTTGGTTCACATTTTCAAATGTGACAGAGGAGTTGGCCCACTTTAGTGAAAACCTAGATCTCTCTGTAGGAATTTTGTCAAATTGGGTAAAAAGCCAGTCATTTCCTTAATTTCTTACATTTTCAGACACCGAACATGGAGACAAGGTCAACAAGAAAGAGACATTCAACCACTCCAAATTTATCTCATGCAAAAAGGTATTTAAGGCTGAAAGATTGGGGGCATATTGATTTACTGATGTCTGTCTGTCTTCAAAACTTGACCAAAAAACTAGACATTGCCAATCACTTCAAGGCTTTCAAGATACAATGCTCCTATGATTATTAAGCCGCGGCAATAGTGCAGTTGGTAGCGCGCCGGACTTCTAATCCAGGGGTCTATATTTGCATGGGTTCAATCCCCGGCCGCGGCACTTATCCTTTCCGACTTGTCTCAGTTATATCGCGACGACTGGAGCACCTAACGATGGATTCCTGGTATTTCTCACACCAGTACTACCACCACATCCCTTTCCTAGCCTCCATTTGCTATTCCACATAGGTTTACGATTATCTACCCATTGTTGAAAGCGACGTAAAACCCCAATTCAAATCAAATCCTAAGATTATTTATGATAATATGATGATAGATCTTGATGGTGAGTATCTACAGATACCAAAGTCAAGGTCATCAGTGAAGGTCAAAATTATCATCAATTCATATCTTTGATTGTCAAGTTTAAATGGTAAGGTCACAGGGTGCCCATTCACGTACTACAGTACATAATTCATGTAGAAATACATAAATTCACATACAGGTTTTTAGGCGACGTGCAAGCACGTAAAGAATAATTGATTTACGTAGAAAGATAATGACCATTACGTGAACATTTTGAATGAAAGAGTATCTGGTTTGCATGCCTGATTATCAGTTATAAATCCAATCATTAATTGGTCAGTCATTTACTCTAGCCATTGAAGAAGCTGTATGGCTTATCAACCAACAGGTAATTCTGAAATCATAAACATTGGCAGCCATGAAACTCCAATTATCTATTGTCTGTGTATATCAATAGATTCTTCAGTGATTCAACTGACTTCTTTTATTTATATAATAATTAATGTTTGAACTGAAAACTACTTTGTTTTAATTTAAAGAAACTAATGTCTTCAATTTTATAAATTAGCTTGCAAGAATAAGAAGGGCTTACAATTGCAACTAAAATGGTTGTGAATAGCAAATTGTATAGTAGATGCATTTACTTAGAGTACAATGTACTTTTTAGTAATGGTTATTCCATTATTGAACTCAGTTTAGATGCTTTTTACAGCAAAGCAGTTATACCTCTGTAAGATTTATATGGTGTACCCTTAAATCTAAATGTAAAGGGTTTGCTATACCCCTAGATTTTTCGTTTTACCCTCAATTTCAAACTTAGAGGGTACATGTACCCCCAAAATGAAAACCCAGTGGGCATACTGAGGTTAAGATCAGTTTATAAGGTCAATTTTTTAAACAAATTTGTTGTAAAACTTTTGAGGATACCAATATGTGTTCCCGGAGGAACTTAAACTCTCAAGGGGGGTGGGGGATACCGTAACTCTAGATGCATTTTGTGTGAATTATACCATTTTTCTGACTGAGATTTTTTATCCACTAATCAACACCCAACAGCCAAGCGTAGGCAACCATGGGTGGTGCTCTTGTTTCAAATTTTTTATTGGGCCAAATTCGAGAAACTGCAGAAGATTTGACATCGGTGCAATTTGAAAAGAAGTTGAAGTTGAAAGTATTATGTATAAAAAGGAATAATGTACCAGATTCTTGAGAGCTTTCAAATATAAGAAAATGTCATTAAGGTAGTGGACCTGTAATAGTTCCGCAACATTTTGGAAGTAATGAACTTTATCAGTGTTGACCGAGGTTTCTGAATGATTTTCATTAGGAAGCCTCAGTCAACATTGTGAAAAGTCATGTGTTCAAAAATGTTGAGGAACTAGAATGGGTACACTACCTTAATTAAGAAAAGCAATTTCAAAATTCTTCTGACCGCCATCATAGGGCAGTTGGTAGCGCATCGGACTGTCAATCTAGAGTTCGCGGGTTCGATCCCCGACGGCGGCCCACATTCTTTGTGACTATTTGTCTCTCACCAATGGGTTGATAATCGTAGACCTATGTGAGATAGCGGATGGAGGCTAGGAAAGAATGTGGTGGTTGTACTGGTGATAGAAATACCAGGAACCCATTGTTAGGTGCTCCAGCTGCCGCGATATAACTGAAATAATGTTGAAAGCGTCGTTAAACTCCATTAATTAAATCAATCAAAATTCTTTCACTGACTCCCAAGTTATGGTATGTACACATAACAACCATTGAGAGTGTTATGAAGAAACGTTCTTAGAAAGTGAAGGGAAGCAATTGAAGGGTTTAAATCTGTGATCAACAAAAAAGGGTCCAAAGGACTCAATCAATGGGATCTTAGGGGTTCTTTCTTAAATTTTGGGAGTCCCTGCTTTAGGTATATCCTATTTCTTTTAGGCTATAATTTTGTATTTTGAAGATTTAAAGCTATTCCTTGCTTAACCCTTTCCTGTTTACAAAATTTTAGACCTGTCCAAATTCAAAGGTTTTGCAGACGAAAATTTAAAGTGGATTGAATTTGAAAAATAACCATTCAGTAGAGAAGAAAATAGTGTGGAAAAAGAAGAAATTGCTTGTCAGAAGCAATTTCTTTTTTTTTCTCAATAATTTCTCAATCATAAAATCACTGGCACGTAAAAAGCAGGGATTAATCAGCAAAGGGTTAAAGGCAAAGAAATTGATTGAAGTATATTAATATTTTGGGCTCAACTTCAGGAAAAAATTGAAGACTGTTTAAAACAGTCTTCATTTTTTTTTTTAAGTTGATCCCCAGAGAGTCTTTTGACTCACATCACATAATTAAGTAAAAGGCAGACAGAGTACAGATATGCTAAAATCAGACTGCATATTTATGCAGGCTATTCTTAGTCTATAATGTCTGCAAAAGAATATGTGATGAACTGAATGAAATGGGTTAACTGTTTGATTTCTTCATGCCTTTTAGGTACCTTGGTTTAGAATTTGGAGAAATTCAACCATCACCAAAGAAAAGGAAAATTGAAACTTCACCGCTGGAGAATGAAGCTATTGCACCCAAGTCCTTTTATGGTAAGAGAGAAAAGAAAAGCTTTCCTCACTCGCCAGGGAGAAGGAAGGCAGTTTATAAAGTGCTTGATAAAATTTCTGATGAAAACACAGATTCTGATGGCGAGTATATTCGTGGAAAACAGATGTCCGCTTGTAAAATGTCTCGATTTGACTTTCATTCGTCTACCTCCGACTCGGCGGACACTGATGGAGAATTAAGCATCAAGAGGCCACTGAGAGAAAGCAACTCTTTGAGAAAATCTAACTCCAAAAAGAAACCTTTGAAAATTATCAAGACAACAAAAACTCCTAAAGGAAAACAAAAGGAACAAGTATCGTCCAAGTCAACAGGGAATATAACCATCCAAAGAAGGAGAGAAACAAGTAAAGACAATCCAGACACTCCAATAATTCCGGGGAAAAAGTTTTTCAAAACTCGATCACCGGGATCTTCTACTGTCACTACAGGATCTGTGATTGGCAGAAAATTCGATTTAAAGTTTGTTACCAAGAAACATCAGGGATCTAAGACTCAAGGTTCAAAAGAAAATGTGAAAAAATCATATAGCACTAAAAAAGTGAACAAGGCATGTTTCACGAAAGCAATAGAATTTAAGACTGAGAAACAATTTATGTCAGATGGTGAGATTTCAGGTGGGGATCCAAACAAGAATTGTCAAACGGCCAATGAGAAATCAGAAACAGTTGACCAATCAGAATCAATATACATAGCCACTCCAGTAAACCTGACAGATGTCCTGAAAGATTCAGCTATAGACACTGCCAATTCTAGTGACATGTGTAGTAATGATCAAGCTGGTGAAGACTGTACTACAGAAATATTTCAGGATGTGGAATCTGAGACAGTTAGTCTCATTTCTGGATCCGAGGATCTGTTTTCAGACGTTATGGACAGTGGTAGAAACACTCCAATAGATAGTGGTAGAAACACTCCAATAGATAGTGGTAGAAACACTCCAATAGATAGTGGTAGAAACACTCCAAGTTGTGTGTCTCCGTTATCGAGTAAACCAGCATCGCCTTCTTCTAGTGTAGATACGGAAAGGCCGAGTTCGACTGTTTCTGGTCCAGTGACTGTATCGCAAGAGAAAAAACTGTTTCCTATCTTCACGAAACAGGTGTCCTCCTCACCTTCTAGTCAAACAAGCAAACTAAGGTAAGCGTATCGAGGCTTCAGTGCAAGAGTGTACTAAGTGTATATTCAGTGTATATACACTTAGTACACTCTTGCACTGAACCCTCGGTATGAGGAGTCACTTGTTCTCACAGCTATGACTATTCATTGAAAATATTGTGCGAAAAAAGAAAGAATTTTTTTTTTCTCACACTGCTGTCTGTGGCGGCCCACATTCTTTCCGACTATTTCTTCTCACCAATGGGTTGATAATCGTAGACCTATGTGAGATAGCAGCTGGAGGCTAGGAAAGGATGTGGTGGTTGTACTGGTGAGAGAAATACAAGGAAGCGATTGTTAGGTTCCAGCCGCCGCAATATAACTGAAAAATGTTTAAAGCAGCATAAAACTCTATTCAATCAGTTATCTGTCTTCTATAACAAACATCCATCAGGGTCCGAGGTTTTTTATAAAACTTTTCTAGGGATCAACTGAGAATTTCTCAAATTTTGAACTTGAACAAATGTATTTACACAAAAGATTATATTAATACGTTGTTATTTATTACAACTTATTAATACTATCTTTTATGTTATTACATTAAAATGAGCAAATACACCATTATAACTGTAAAAGTTTTATTAATACTATCTTTTATGTTATTACATTAAAATGAGCAAATACACCATTATAACTGTCAAAGTTTAGCCCCCCAATTTGTCGGGAAGAGCTTTCAAATTGTTTTACTATAACTACAGGTCAAGTAGGAGTAGTTCACCAGCCATTTCTCCATTACTGAGAAGTACGAAAAATAAGGATAAAATGGAGCAGATGGTCATTGTAAGTATATCTAGTTTGGATATTTTGGAAGTAATTGCCCTCATCTTATCATTTTTATAACCACACATTCAGTGTCTATTCTAGGATTAAAAAAAAAGGCGGAATTTCATTGAAAATGTAAAACATTTCAAAAAAGATGGAAGAGCTTTTGCTCTTTCTCTATGTAAAGAAATCTCCCTTCATCTTCAAAAATAGGGGGGATTTTTTCAAAAGTATTTGCTAAAATGTGCAATTCCCCCTCCTAGAATAGACACTGCACAAATCAAAGGATCGAGACCATATTGATAGTCTGTCTAACCATCCAACAGTGAACTATCATCTAGCAAAAAGAACTTAACATTGCCAATTTCTTCGAGACTTCTTTAAGATATGAAGCTTCTATTTGTCATGTTGATAGATCTCTAGAATAGACAACTCTGCTGATATCAGGGTCATCTTACAGGGGTGTGGAAATACAAATTTTCTGCTTTTGTCCATGGACAAGTAGAAATTGATTTCTTTCTTGTCTGGCATCAAAATGAACTTGTCTGGAAAAAAATTAAATAAATACATTAATGAATATTGAGAAAACATTGTTTCTAATGAAGAAAATGCTGTAACCCAGCATTTTCTACATTAAATACAATACTTTCAATCCTGTAATACAAACATTAGGATGACCTTTCACCTAGATCTTTTCAGTACTGTTCCAAGATTTTCTCTGGTATTTACAAGTCCATGGACAAGTGGCCTAGAAAATGTACTTGCCCGCAAGTGGAAAAGCCCATGTCGGACAAATCAGGCATGGAAATTCCACACCAGTCTGACAAGGGCTTTGTCATTTATCAAGGTGAAACTTTTTCTAAACTTAACAAAAAACATATCAATGCCAAATACTTCAATGATATTATAGATACTAAACTCATAATAAACTAAGATGATGGGAAAAAGTTACGGTAGTGGAACCCTAAAAGTTCCGCAACATTTCTAAACTAGTCACCTTTCACAATGTTGATCGAGGTTTCATAATGAACACTGTTAAAGTTCATTACTCTTGAAATGTTGCAGAACTATAACGGGTCAACTACCTTAACCCTTTGCTGTTTAATCACTGCTTTTTACGTGCCTGTGATTTTATAATTGAAAAAAACATTGTGAAAAAAGAAGAAATTGCTTCTGACAAGCAATTTCTTCTTTTTCCACACTATTTTCTACCCTACTGAATGGCTATTTTTCAAATTAAATCCACTTTAAATTTTTGTCTGCAAAACCTTTGAATTTTGACAGGTCCAAAATTTTGTAAAACAGGAAAGGGTTAAGGTAACAGGCATGAATAAATCTTGTGTTTGTTGGTTTATAGGATGCAGGCCAGAAGAAATTTGGAGTGACACAATGTGAGGCGTGCGGTATGGTGTATAACATTGCAGATCCAGACGATGAAACTATGCATTTCAACCATCACCAAAATACACTGGCCGCCCTTAAATTTCCGGTAAGACTCTTGTTCAACCATCACCAAAATACACTGGCTGCCCTTAAATTTCCGGTAAGACTCCTGGGGTGATATGTATTACAGTGCTCTCAATAGGTGGACAACAATGTAATATACATCCAGAATTTTAGGGGAAAAAAGTCCAGAAAGTCAGACCCGGAATTAAGATAATGTATGGGAATGGAGAGAAAACATCTGGTTAATTGATTGCGGACATCTCTTAAAATTACCAAATACAGCGTTTTTCATGAAAAGTAAGTCAACATGTGTAAAAAATCGACATTTAAGCCACATGTTAATGTAAATTTGGCCAAGGCAGCAGTCTTGTGTAATGTCTTGTGTGAATGTTGCCATGACAACCAGTCTACTACTTAATTAGATTACGAATTTTGATGGGTGAAAAAAGGCTGAATATCAATCAGATAAGCCAATTGTTATCTAGAGAAAATAGGAAAATCGCAATGACATCATTTAAATTGCCTGCTTCAAGAAGCCCAACAAGAGAAGTAAATGACATTTTTTTTTGTCCTGGCCGATATTTCCGGTAAGATTTGATAAATTTTTATGCAAGTACCAGTTTATTTGCTAACTTCTTTATTTTCTCAAAAAAGAATTTAATGATGTTGTTTTTTTCCCCCGAATATTTGGGGATACCAAAACATTGTAACTGCAATTTGAAAAGCAGTGTTTATTTTGACACCAGCTGAGATATATCGTAAGTCCGAGTTCATGTTGTAATTTAACAATGCGCGTCTCATATTAGTTAAAATCTACAATTTCGTTAAAAAAAATAATGGTCAGTGGGAGACTCAAACTTGTATTAACAACATAAGAAAAAGGAGTTTTGACACATAGCAGCCTTTTTGTAATATCTTAAATGATTTAAGGAGTAGATCTTGTCTGCATAGTAGACTTAGGGATGGCAAAAGACCCCAACATTTATAAATGGAATGGGTGGTAGGGGGGAGGGTATTTAAGCAATGCTAAAACTTCCTTACATCAATAAAAATTTCTTGCATCATGAAAAAAATCCTGAAATTTCAACTTGGAATTACAATAATTCATAATTTTTGCCATTCTTGAGAGCACTGGTATCGCTCTTTATAAATTACTGCATGAATCATAATTATTATTTTGCTGTTATGAATGAATTTATATAGGGAATTTTGATGGCTCAGCGTGAAACAGTTGTAACTGCCTATTTGTTTATAGGCAGTTACAACTGTTTCACACTAAGCCATCAACATGTTTGTAGTCAGTTACAACTGTTCCACACTGAGCCTTTGATATGTACTTTGTACTTGCCTGAAAATAAATGTATGTGTTGGGAAAACAGGAATTCGGTAATCATAAATGAAAAATGCTCTATGCTTATCTTTCTGTTCCTGACGAAGTTGTGTCAGAGAGAGACGTTCTCGCTGTACTGAATGTTGCTAAAACTGTATTTTGTATTTAACTCCTTAATTCGGGCAAGTCTAAATTTTGCATCAGGGCCCAAACTTTTCTCAGGCTCAACTGAGAATTTTCTCAAATTTTAAATTCAAATAAATGAAAGAATATAAAAGATAATGAATAATATTAATATTATCTTTCATGTAAATAAATTAAAATGAGAATTAAAATAGAATTACCGCTTTAATCTCAAATTGAAATTTGAGAAAATTTTTAATTGACAATGAGAAAAGTTTTATAACCTTGAGACATATGGTGAGTTTTTAGCTTCACTGGCTGAAAGCCGCTGGGGCTATTGTCATGGCGTTGTGTCCGTCGTGCGTCCGTCCGTGCGTCCGGTCGTAAACTTTTTCTTTAAAAATCTTCTCCTCAGAAACTACTGGATGAATTTCAACCAAACTTCACAGGAATGATCCTTGGGTGACCCTCTTTCAAAGTTGTTCAAGAAATTTTGATCCAATGAAAAACATGGATTTAATGGGCGTGGCTAATTTCCAAATATGGTAAAAAGTGAGTTTTCTCAGATTCTAATTGATGGATACCAATGAAATTTTACATGAATGATCCTTGTGTGACCCTTTATCAGTCTACAAAAGATTATTGAGATCGGATGGAAAATATGCATTTTATGGGCGGAGGTCATTTCTCTTTATGTTATGTAGTGGAAACTTTGAAAATCATTTTCTCAGAATGTAACTGATGGATATCAACCAAATTTATCTGGAATGGTCCTTGAGTGACCCTTTATCAGTCTAACAAAAATTATAGTGATCGGATGAAAATTATGTATTTTATGGGCGGAGGTCATTTCTCTATATGTTACATAGTGGAAACTTTGGATATCATTTTCTCATAATCTGACCAATGGATATCAACCAAATTTTACTGGAATGATCCTTTGGTGACCCTTAATCAGTCTACAAAAAATTATTGTGATCAGATGAAAATATGCATTTTAAGGGCGGATGTCATTTCTCTATATGTTATATAATTGAAACTTTGAAAATCATTTTCAACATCAGTAGAATCCAAAATATCTAAAAGTCTAGTCAAAACTTTTATTGCTTTACAAGAATTTCAAGCCTGTGGAGCGACTCAAGCCATTCATGGCTTTCTAGTCTTTAAAAATCTTCTCCTCAGAAACTACTGGATGAATTTCAACCAAACTTCACAGGAATGATCCTTGGGTGACCCTCTTTCAAAGTTGTTCAAGAAATTTTGATCCAATGAAAAACATGGATTAAATGGGCGTGGCTAATTTCCAAATATGGTAAAAAGTGAGTTTTCTCAGATTCTAACAGATGGATACAAATGAAATTTTACATGAATGATCCTTGTGTGACCCTTTATCAGTCTACAAAAGATTATTAAGATCGGATGAAAAATATGTATTTTATGGGCGGAGGTCATTTCTCTATATGTTATATAGTGGAAACTTTCAAAATCATTTTTTCAGAATGTAAGTGATAGATATCAACCAATTTATCTGGAATGATCGTTGAGTGACCCTTTATCAGTCCACCAAAACTTATAGTGATCGGATGAAAATTATGTATTTTATGGGCGGAGGTCATTTCTCTATATGTTATATACTGGAAATTTTGAAAATCATTTTCTCAGAATCTAAATGATGAATATCAACCAAATTTCACTGGAATAATCCTTGATTGACTCTCTATCAGTCTACCAAGAATTATTGTGATCAGATGAAAAATATGCATTTTATGGGCGAAGCCCCCACAAAGGTCATTTCTCCATGTGTTATATAGTGGAAACTTTGGAAATCATTTCCTCAGAATCTAAATGATGGATACTAATGAAATTTTATTTGAATGATCCTTGAGTGACCCTCTATCAGTCTACTAAAAATTATTGTGATCTGATGAAAATACGCATTTTATGGGCGGAGGTCATTTCTCAATATGTTATATAGTTGAAACTTTGACAATCATTTTCAACATCAGTTGAATCCAAAATATCTAAAAATGTAGTCAAAACTTTTATTGCTTTACAAGAATTTCAAGCCTGTGGAGCAACTCGAGCCATTCATGGCTTTCTAGTTTACATAAAGATGAAATTTTTTACTAAATGAGATTATTAAGACATCATAAGAGATGATTTTCTGTAATTTGAGTGAAAACATTTGATGTTGTCAAGGCTACTCATTTTAAGCCAATGCAAAACCATCTTCGTTTCCTCATTTAAATATCTTAAGATTCTTATTAAGCCACTTAAAAATCTTAAAATACGCTACATCTTAAAACTCTTAATTAGATTCTTAAGAATCTAAATCTAAGAAACACACCTCTGATCTTGAGTCAACTAAATCTATTCCAGGGTTGGAAGAAGGAGAATGTTGTACAGAAATATCCTTTTGATGGAAGTAGGGTGTTGAAAGTCACTTATGATTCTCCTAAATATGCTTTGAAAAAGGTTTGTTGGTTTATTTGCTCCACTGGACTCAGTCCAGCCGAACTATTGTCATGGCCTGGTGTCCGTCATGAGTGTGTTCGTTCGTAGGCCAATCCATTAACTTATTCTTTAAACATCTTCTTCTATGAAACCACATTCTCTCCGACTATTTGTCTCTCACCAATGGGTTGATAATCGTAGACCTATATGAGATAGCAGCCGGAGGCTAGGAAAGGATGTGGTGGTTGTACTGGTGAGAGAAATATCAGGAAACCATTGTTAGGTGCTCCAGCCGCTGTGATATAACTGAAATAATGTTGAAAGCGGCGTTAAACTCCATTCAATCAATCAATCAATCTATGAAACCTTGGGACGATTTCAATGAAACTTTACCAAAATGTTCCTTGGGTGACACTTTTGGAAAATTGTTGATGAAATTTGGATTGGCCCATAAATATGGGTGTGGCAGGGCAGGGCTTATTTTGAGCCATAAATCTTTGAACAACATCTTCTCCTGAACCACTGGGCCGATTTTAGTGAAACTTAACCAGAATGTTCCTTGGATGACCCTTTTCAAAAATTATTCATGAAATTTTGATTGGCCTTTAAACATGGGCGTTTCAGGGCAGGGCTTTTTTTGTGCCTGAAATCTTTGAAAGTTATCTCCTCCTGAACCACTTGGTCAATTTAAATGAAACTTTACCAGAATGTTCCTTGGATGACCCTTTTCAAAAATTGTTCATAAAATTCTGATTGGCCTATAAATATGGGTGTGACAGGGCGGGGCTTATTTTAAGCCCAAAATCTTTGAACATCTCCTTAACCACTGGGGTGATTTTAATAGCACTTTACCAGAATGTTCCTTGGATGACCCTTTGTTCATGAATTTTTTATTGGCCCAAAAATATGGTAGTGGCAGGGCGGGGCTTATTTCGAGCCCAAAATCTTTGAACAACATCTACTCCTTAAACTCTAGGCTAATTTCAATGAAACTTTACCAGAATGTTTTCAAAAATTGTTCATGAAATTTTGATTAGCCTTTAAATATCGGCTGGCAGGGCGGGGCTTATTTTGAGCCTGAAACCTTTGAAAGTTATCTCCTCCTGAACCACTGGGCCAGTTTCAATGAAACTTTACCAGAATTTTCCTCTGCTGAACATTTTAAAGACTTGTTCGCAAAATTTTAATCTAAATATTAATATGGGCTTGGCAGGGTGGGTCTTGAGTTCCTTCTGAATGATTGTGACTTTCAGTACCTTCTATTTTCAATATCTCTCTTTCAAATCTTGAGATGTTGAAACCAGTGGAGCCTTACAGGCCCTCATGGGCCTTTTGTTGGCATTATTGGTAAAGGTTTAACCTTCTGAATTTATACAACATATAACGTTGTACAGAAATATCCTTTTGATGGAAGTAGTGTGTTGAAAGTCACTTATGATTCTCCTAAATATGCATTGAAAAAGGTTTGTTGACATTTTCTGAAAACCTTGATAACTAGTCACCTATGAATCACCTAATTATTCTTTGTGATATGAAGGGTATTTCTACAGGCATTCTTGAAAAATGAAACATGGAATATATATATTCAACATCAAAAGAGAAATCTATACTATACAGAAGAAGAAATCTAACTGCATTAAAGTTTCAAATGTGTCCCTTTTTATGCCCCCGTATCGAGAGATCGGGGGCATATTGTTTTACTCATGTCCGTCCGTCTGTCCGTCCGTCTGTCCGTCCGTCTGTCCGAAAACTTAACCTTTGCCTTTTCTCCAAAAGTATTTGACATACAAAGCTGTACACCAAAGTCAAGGTCATGTGACAAGGTCATGTGATAAGGTCAAGGTCATCTGTCAAGGTCAAACTTTTAAAAAAATGATGTTACGGGGGCATTCATGTTTCACAAACACATCTTGTTTGACAAAGATATTTTTATCATATAACTATACAAATATCTGTATGATAACATCCCATATGATATTTTTAGGTCACCTGAGCACAAAGAGCTCAAGGTGAGCTATTGTGATCTTACAATAACTGTCGGCCGTTGTGTGTCTTCTGTTGTGCGTCATCCACAATTTCTTTAAATATCTTTTCCTAAACCAGTGGCTAGGAAAGAATCTGATGGTAGTACTCGTGAGAGAAATACCAGGAATCCATTGTTAGGTGCTCCAGCCGCCGCGATATAACTGAAATAATGTTGAAAGCGGCGTTAAACTCCTTTCAATAAACCTTTGGGATAATCTTGATGAAACTTAGCAGGGATGTTCCTTGGGTCAAGCTCTACCAAAGTTGTTCAAATAAATGAAATCCACCCTTAATTTCCCTTTACCCTAAACAAAAGGGTGAAAATAGGAAAATCTTCAAAAATTTTCTCTTCTGAAACCAGAAGGCAGACAGCTTTCATATTTGGTATGTAGCATCATCTTGTGGACCATTGCCAAGTTTGTTCATATCAAGACCCTAGGGTCATTTTTGGGCTCCACTCGGGTGCATCCCTTTTTACATAGAATCAAAGAGCAAAAGTGCACATCTTTCTTGCTCTTGGCTGAAAACATTCCATGGTATTGATCTTATCTAGAAATTATCTCCTTGTTGACATCTGCCTATTGAATTAATGTGATGTCCCAGGGGTCAAAGAGACTGAGGTGAGTGATCTAGGACCATCATGGGCCTCTTGTTTATATCACATGGATATTGTTAGAACAAAGACATAATGCGCATATTTTTAGGAACTTGCATTTCTGTTGGAAACATTGACGAAAACAAGGCAAATAAAAGTACTAAGATAAATATTATACGTATTTAGTGTATTGTATGAAAAAATATCTAACTGGGTTGTAGGAATTGATAATTGTATCGGCAGAGCCTCGACATTTATCAATTCCCCCAACCTCATAAGATATTTTTTTCATACAAAACACTTAGAACATGTTATATATTTATACACTATTCAACTCTTTACAGCTTAGGGTAAGCATCAGTAGGCGGTGCTCCTGTCTCCCATGTCTATTTCATTGGCTCGTCGGGAGACAGTTGTAACTGCCAATATCTTTATAGACAGTAAAAACTGTTTTGTACTGAGCCATCAATTGTCTCTTTCCAGATTGAAGAGATCAACTTCATTATGAGCCAAGAGCTTGGAACTACAGACCATGGGTTTCATTTTAGGCCTTCCTATCAGGTATTAAGGCTTATCAACATAAACCAGGCTGCTAGTGCTGGGCAATCGGTTTCAAATCACAATCGATAATTGGTTTTTAGTTGGAAAAGTATATCAACTAATGATCGATTGTACAATCAATTTCTTTGAAATTCATACAGCACTCCCAGTATCATCTTTTGAAGAATAGAAAGTGAAAGCTTGGTTAAAACTCATGACCTTAAGACTCTTTCTGAAGATTTCTCTGCTAACCTCATGTCTTAGCATGAAACAGTTATAACTGCCTATAAACATATAGGCAGTTACAACTGTTTCACGCTGAGCCATCAAACTTTTATAAATGTGTTAAGAACTGATTGATCGATTATGAAATTTCTTAGTTGATTATCACAATCGGAAGCCCAAAGCAACTGATTATCGATTCTAATCGATTAATCTGCCGATCACTACTATCAGGTAAGGCTTATCAACTAAACCCGCCCTGGGTTCATGATGACAGAACATGGCAAACTCATTGCAAATTATACCCCGCTTTGCATGTAAGTGCAAATGCAAATCGGGACATAATTTGAAAACGGTATTCATCTGTAAAATATGGCAGGGTTTGTCTTGGACTCAAAAATCTGAAAATGTCAGAATTTCAGAATTTTTTATCACAATGACAAAAACTATTTATGCATCTAATGACTTGGTAGTTTCAATTAAATGTCTCCATTCCTTTTCAACCAAACTTGTCACAATATTCTTAGGGCTGGGCTATTTTTATGCGCTTGCATGATATTTTCAGCTCACCTGAGCACGAAGTGCTCAAGGTGAGCTATTGGGATCGTAGAATGTCCGTCGTCAGTCGTGCGTCGTCCACAATTTCTTCAAACATCTTCTCCTCCTAAACCAGTGGGCCAATCTTGATGAAACTTGGCAGGTATGTTCCTTGGGTCAAGCTCTACCAAAGTTGTTCAAATAAATGAAATCCACCCTTAACTTTCCCTTTACCCTTAACAAAAAGGGTGAAAATATGAAAATCTTTAAAAATCTTCTTCTCTGAAACCAGATGGCAGACAGCTTTCATATTTGGTATGTAGCATCATCTAGTGGACCTCTACCAAGTTTGTTCATATCAAGACCCTGGGGTCATATTTGGGCTTTGCCTGGGCCAAACCCTTTTTACATAGAATCAAAGAGCGAAATCTTTAAAAATCTTCTTCTCTGAAACCAGATGGCAGACAGCTTTCATATTTGGTGTGTAGCATCACCTAGTGGGCCTCTACAAAGTTTGTTCATATCAAGACCTTTGGGTCATATTTGGGCTTTGCACGGGTGCATCCCTTTATCTCTTATGAGCACAAAGGGTAAAAAAATGAAAATCTTCAAAAATCTTCTTCTATGAAGCCAGAAGGCAGACAGCTTCCATATTTGGTATGTAGCATCATCTAGTGGTCCTCTACCAAGTTTGTTCATATCAAGACCCTAGGATCATATTTGGGCTCCACCCTGGTGCAACCCTTTTTACATAGAATCAAAGAGCGAAAATCTTTTAAAAATCTTCTCTAATCGAAACCAGAGGGCACACTGCTTTCATTTTTGGTATGTAGTATCACCTAGTGGGCCTCTACAAAGTTTGTTCATATCAAGACCTTTGGGTCATATTTGGGCTTTGCACGGGTGATTCCCTTTATCTCTTATGAGCACAAAGGGTAAAAAAATGAAAATCTTCAAAAATCTTCTTCTATGAAGCCAGAAGGCAGACAGCTTCCATATTTGGTATGTAGCATCATCTAGTGGACCTCTACCAAGTTTGTTCATATCAAGACCCTAGGATCATATTTGGGCTCCACCCAGGTGCAACCCTTTTTACATAGAATCAAAGAGCGAAAATCTTTTAAAAATCTTCTCTAATCGAAACCAGAGGGCACACTGTTTTCATTTTTGGTATGTAGCATCATCTAGTCGGCCCCTACCAAGTTTGTTCATATCAAGACCTTTGGGTCATATTTGGGCTCCATCCGGGCTCATCCCTTTCAGCTCATCTGAGTAGGATTGGTGAAAATAGGAAAACCTTCAAAAATCATCTTCTCTGAAACCAGAAGACAGACAGCTTTCATATTAAGAATATAGCATCATCTTATGGACCTCTTCCAAGTTTGTTCATATCAAGATCCTGGGGTCACATTTAGGGTCCACCCGGGTGCATCCCTTTTTACATAGAATCAAAGAGCAAAAAGGCATATCTGTCTTGCTCTTCGCTGAAATCGTTCCATGGTATTGATCTTAGGCAAATATCTTATTTTTGACATCTGACTATCTAATTAATGTGATGTCCCAGGGGTCAAAGAGACTCAGGTGAGCGATCTAGGACCATCTTGGTCCTCTTGTTTGGTATTTTGCTTTACTATTGTCTGTCCATTTCTCTGTCTACAACACATAACTTAAAAACTTAATATTGCCAAATACTTCGAGGCTATTCAAGATACAATGCTCATATTGATACCAAGGTCAAAATTATCTGTCAAAAGGTCAAAAGTTTGGAAAAACTGCTGTTTGGGGGGCATTTGTGTTATACAAACACATCTTGTTGACTTTGAAACTTTAACCTTTGTCATGCTGAATAAATACTTTGGTAAAATTGGACTAAAATCAAAATCAACAGCATTGACTGGACTAATTGTGATCAATATTCAATTTGAAAATATGAAGTGTTAAACCCTTCTAGTTTGAAAAGGATTTGTGCAGGCTGATCTTTGTCTATACCTCCTGCCAAAGCAGGAATATTCCGGGTTCAGCATTAAAGGATTAAATCATCGAGTGGACCCATTTCAATCATTGTCTATGACATCTCTATTTCAGGCTTTCCTTTATATATCAGATAACAAGCGAGTGGAAGGCTGTGTTATAGCTGAGCCTCTTGACCAGGTATGTCAATTACAGTCAATCTTGTTCGAGCGAACATGTTTATTAAGCGACCATTTTTTATTAAGCGGCCGCTTTCAAAATCCCCTTCTTTAAAGCAAAATATCTTAAAAAGTAGGTATTGTTGGTTAAAATTATTAAAAATGAAATCCTTTTTTGTTAGAAATCACTGTAATTGTCTCAATGAGACGATTCTATTGAGTTTTAACAACATAGGATAATTGAGAATTTCACAATAATATGCTTATTAAAAAAAAAAGTAATTCTCTTATTTGTAAACAAAATGTGTATTTAGCGGCCATTTTCTTTACTGACCGTTTTTTTGTGGTCCCGTTATTGGTTGCTTAAAACAATTTTTACTGTATATCGGCCTTTTCTACCTAAACCTCGTAACTACAGCTTTTAACAAGCTGTAGTTTTGAGATTTTAGCAGAACACTCACAACATATTCAGTTAATCTTGCTCAACCATTCTCTTCTATTAAGCGACCCTTTTTATTTAGCAATTGTTTTTGAAATACCCTTCTTTATATCAAAATATCTTACAAAGAAGATATTATTGGTTCAAAATTATTGTAAATGAGTCCTTTTTTGTGTTAACTCTTTAGATTTGTCTCAATGAGACAATTCTATTGAGTTTAACAACATAGGATTATTGAGAAGTTTGTAATAGCAAACATATTCATTTAAAACGGTTTCTTCTTGGTTATCAAAATGTTCACAAAACGACCATTCTCTTAGTTGCTTAATACACAATATACTGTAATTAATTCTTAAACACATGAGTTCTTAAAAACCTGCTCAGAACAAGGATTTTGGTCCAAACAAAATATGTTCATATTGCATTGTAATGATTTTTCTTTGAAGAAGAGGGGGTATATTGCTATGTACTTGTCAGAAGGTCGTCCTTCCATAGACCCTCTTTTTGACCAGGGCATATCTCAAAAAGTATGCAAGCTAGAATTATGAAACTTCACAATAGATTTGGTAATCAATGACTTCTCATTCAATATCCAATATTTATTGTATATCTGTTTATCTTACAGGGCTACCCAGTAATGCCAGACTCGGACAGTTCACAAAGCTCCCAGAATCACCCTGGTAACCGACCCTGGTATTGCAGTGATACACCAGAACCTGCGTCTGTAGGGATCTCCAGAATATGGGTACACAACCAGTGTCGACGGAAAGGAGTGGCTACAAAGCTACTGGATTGTGTCAGGTATAGATTGGTAAAATGATATGAACTCCTCACACAACTCATCCTTCAATAATGGACAGATTTTCATGAAACTTTTAGAGAATATTCCTTATCATGTGACCATGGGCATGATGCTATGCATCACTAGTGGTAGGCAGATTCTTTAATTTTGTAATTGATAATCAGTTGGTAGTGGTGGGCAGATTCGATTATAATTGATAATCAGTTAGTTTGGGCTTTTGGTTGTGATTATCGACTAAGAAATTTCATAATCAATTTATCAGTACCTAACACATAAATGAAAGCCGTTATCTTTTATTGTTTTTGATACTGACAGTGAGTTTAATGCCTCAGTGTGAAACCGTTTGATGACTCAGTGTGAAATGGTTGTAACTCCCCAAATGTTTATAGGCAGTTACAACTGTTTAACGCTTAGCCATGAAGTTTGTAGAAAAATCTGCAGAATGAGTCTTTAGGTCATTACTTTTAACTAAACTTTTACATTCTATTCTTCAGAGGATGATACTGGGAGTGCTGTATTAATTTCTTTGAAAATGATTATATAATCGATCATTAGTTGATCGTAGAATCGATCATTAGTTGTCATTCTCATTCTTTCCGACTATTTGTCTCTCACCAATGGGTTGATAATCATAGACCTATGTGAGATAGCAGCTGGAGACTAGGAAAGGATATGATGGTTGAACTGGAGAGAGAAATACCAGGAGTCCATTGTTACGTGCTACAGCCGCCGCAATTCGACTGAAAAAATATTGAAAGTGGCATTAAACTCCATTCAATCCATCAATTATTAGTTGATTTACTCTTCCAACTTAAAACCAATTATTGATTGTGATTTGATTGCCCAACACTATGCATCATGCACAAACAGACGTTTTTATAAAATTTTCCTGAAGTGGCATATAAAGAAACCAGCCCATTATTCAGGATTTAAAGGCATTTCACGAGGGCTTTGAGATGGTACCCCACTTTGCAGGTGCACACATGTGCAAAGCCATGTATCATTTCTAAAGCGCTTTGCTAACTTTTTAATCCTTAACGCAGAGCAGGGCCCTCTAGTTAATCTGATTATTGTACTTTCTTAAATTCTAACCTTTTTATAACTATACAGGTATCTGTTTTCAGACAATGGTTTGCCTATGGTAGTGTCATCCCCAAGAGAAAAATAGCTTTTTCCGATCCTACACAGAATGGTAAAACGCTGGCTATGAAGTACACGGGAAGTGCAAAGTTCTTGGTGTATAAGTTCAATAAATGACTAACTATGTCATGTTCTAAAAATGCAGGAGCATCTTACTAACTGAAACATATTGACTGATCCAATTTTAAAAAAAACCTATTTGGGTCAAATTAAAGATACATAGCTAACAACCATGTCATGGCATCTATGGATGGACTGAGGATTAAAAAAACAAAAATGCAATATACCATGGTATCGCTTCAAGTGTTAGACCATTAAGATTTTATGAAACCTCAGCAAAAATGTAAAAGAACGAAAAAACATATGTATAGGATTTATTTTATTTTGTTTTGTTGTTTTTATGCCCCCGATAGGGAGGCATAATAAATTTGACTTGTCCGTCCGTCCGTCTGTCCGTCCGTCTGTCCGTCCGTCTGTCCGTCCGTCCGTCCGTCATTCCGTCCAAAAACTTTAACATTGGCCATAACTTCCTTATTACTATCAAAGCGGTGTCGGGGGCATTGTCATCTTATTTACTTCAAGGGCTGAATGCAAGCTGTTGTTAACCCATTTTCATTTAATTTCTCATTTTACACCATTCATAATAAATCAGTGAAACATTGTGGAACTAGAAAGCCATGAATGGCTTGTGTCGCTCCACAGGCTTGAAATTCTTGTAAAAACAAATAAATGTTTTGACTAGATTTTTAGCTCGGCTGTTTTCGGAGAAAACCCGAGGTATTGCTATAGCCTCCGTGTCGTCGTTGTCGTCGTTGTCGTCGTCGTGCAAAAACTTAGACATTTTGTTATATCTCTGGTTTTACTGAAGGCATTCACTTGAAACTTGGCACACATGTTCACCATCAAAAGAGCAACCTATACTATCAAGGGGGATAACTCTAGATGCATTTTGAGCAAATTATGCCCCTTTTTCGACTTAGATTTTTCCCCACCATCCAGTACTCGACAGCCGAGCGTAGGCACCCGTAGGCGGTGCTCTTGTTAGATATTTGGGGTTTACTGATGTTGAAAATGATTTTCAAAGTTTCAACTATATAACAAATAGAGAAATGACCTCCACTCTTAAAAGACATATTTTTCATCAAATTAAAGTAATTTTTGGCTGCATGATAATGGGTCACCCAAAGATCATACCAAAAATGTTTGATTGATATCCATCAGTTACATTCTGAGAAAATGATTTTCATAGTTTCAACTATTTAACATATTGAGAAATGACCTCCGCCCATAAAATACATATTTTTCATCCGATCAAAATAATTTTTGGTACACTGATAAAGGGTCACTCAAGGATCATTCCAGTGAAATTTGGTTCATATCCATCAGTTACATTCTGAGACAATGACTTTCAAAGTTTCCACTATATAACATAGAGAATTGAGCTCCGCCCATAAAAATGCATATTTTCCATCCGATCACAATGATTTTTTATTCGCCCGAAGGGTCGTATTATGCTATGGCCTCGGTCGTCAATCGGTCTGTCCATCCATCTGTCTGTCCATCGGTTAGCAATTTTTTTGTGTGCGCAACTCCTCCTAAACTATTAATAGGAATGAGCTTAAACTTGGCACAATTTCTCCCTATGATTTCTAGTTGTGCATAAGACCTTTGGAATTCAAATCGCTCCAGTCATTCCTGAGAAATCTTGAATTATCTGCCCTTGAATTTAACGAAAATTCACTATGTTTTGTGTGTGCAACTCCTCCTAAACCATCAATGGGAATGAGCTGAAACTAGACACAATTACTCCCTATGATGTCTAGTTGTGCATAAGACCTTTGAAATTCAAATAGCTCCTGTCATTTCTGAGAAATCTTGAATTATCTGCCCTTGAATATAATCAAAATCACTGTCTTTTGTGTGCAACTCCTCCTTAACTATCAATTGAAATGACCGTAGCAGGTCTCCAAGGTGAAAAGCCTCTAATCGATAGAACAATGTACGGTAGGGATGTCCCCTTATTGAGAGCACTGCTGACCTATACTAGACACAATTACTCTCTATGATGTCTAGTTTTGCATAAGACTTTTCAATTCAAAATGCTCCAGTCATTCTTGAGTTATCTTGGATTATCTGCCATTGAGTTGATGAAAAACAAAATTTCATGTCAGCTCATTTTCTCCTACATTTTGGATGGGAATGAAAGGAAACTTGCCATAATGACTCTGTAGGTTGTCTATTTGTGCTTAGGACTAAATATATTTTCAAATTTAAAGTACTTCCTGATTTATCTGCCCTTTACTTCACAAAATAGTTTAATTTACAGGTTTTTTTGTGCACAACTCCTACAAATTTAATTGGATTGAAATGAATCTTGTCAAAATGTAACCCTGATATTTGGTTAAGCATAAGACTTCAGGAATTCATAAAAGCTTGGTCTTTCTTGCATTATCTGCCCTTGAATTCACTATATTTCTTTTGAGCAACTTGTCACACTTTCAATTAACTGAAACTTGCAAAATAACTGTTTGGCATATAGTTGTGCATAAAATCATTTTCAATTTACACTCAAAAGGTCATACTATGTTATGGCACCAGTTGTTTGTCCGTCTGTTTGAAATAATTTTAGCTATCATTCAAGCTCACCTTACTGACAAGCCAAGGTTACTGACAAGCCCCATCGCGCCTCTCTGCGAAGCTCTTGTTGTAGACTGATAAAGGGTCACCCAAGGATCATTCATTGATTAGAATCTGAGAAAACTCACTTTTTACCATATTTGGAATTAGCCACTAAATCCATGTTTTTCACTGGATCAAAATTTCTTGAACAACTTTGAAAGAGGGTCCCTCTAGGATCATTCCTGTGAAGTTTGGTTTAAATTCATCCAGTAGTTTCTGAGGAGAAGATTTTTAAAGAAAAGTTTACAAACAGACGGACGCAAGGCGGACACAACCCGCCATGACAATAGCCCCAGTGGCTTTCAGCCAGTGGTGCTAAAAAGGAAAAATTGCTTATATTGTGCAAATTCTGCATTTCCCTACAATGATTCAGCCCAGAAAATATAAAGATTTTAAACTGCAATAAAAGGTGCACAAAAATATGCTAAAGGGACCACCAAAAAAAGGGTTTGTAAAAATCTATAGAATGGTCACTTAGTATACATATTGATTACAAATCAGATATAGAATTAAAATTTAATATGTATGTTATAGTGAATTTCTCTATGTTGTCAAAACTCAATAGAATAGTCCCTTTGAGACAATTCTTATAATTTTTAGCCCCACCGGCCAAAGGCAAGTGAGCTATTGTCATGGCAAAGTGTCCATTGTGTGTCCAAAAGGCTGCAATTTGAGCTCTATGAGAGACTCATGACGGCAAAAGATATTACAAATAATCAGGGGTGTGTAAATGCACATTTTTAGCTCGGCTCTTTTAGGTTGCTATTCGCATTCTTGCACTCGCCTAAATTGATTTCTGTATTGATGTTGACAATCTTTAAATTCTGAGGAAAAAATATATAGACACATCCTAGTACTTTGAGGTTGTAAGTGCCTATGCAGGGTAACTAATGTTGTAATTGCTGAAGTAGAAAGATACAAGTACTGTAAATAAAGGGCAAGTGCTTTATAACCCATCATGTATCCCCTCTGTCTAGACTCCAACACCCCTCAAAAATAATACCCCCTGGTTTGTTCCAATTCATTGATTTTTTTGTCACTTTTACCCATATTTGTATCCAAATTGATTTTTTTTATCTCCCATTTTGACATTGCTTTGCTTGATTTTGTTTTCTTGGTGATTGATTAAAAGAAAGAGAATTGAACCCTAGCTTGAATATGTTTTGTAATTCAACTCTGGTCTTCATATAATTTGAATAATTGTGTTTGAATTTATAGTCATTTGTATGCTTGTTTCAATATTTTATTTCATTTTGGGTGTTTTGTTTAAGCTTTTGGCATGAAAGTACATTTGTCAAGAACAAACCAAGGAAAAGAATGCTGTTTTTGATATAGAACACTAGTTTTACTCTTACCCATATTAATGGCTCAGTGCAAAACAGTTGTAACTGCCTATATTTTTATAGGCAGTTAAAACTGTTTTGTACTGAGCCAACAATAATTATGCCCCAAGAAGAGGCGTATATTGCTTTACACTTATCAGTCTGCCCCTCAGTCCTTCTGCAGACCGTTTTTTATCCAGGGCAGATCTCAAACAGAATGAAAGCTAGAATCGTGAAACTTCACAGGTGGAAAGATCTCATTGAGGAGAAGTGCAGTGCACATGAACCATAGCTCTACTTTAAAATTTTTTTAGTTATTGCCCTTTGTTAATTGACAAGGAAAATGCCCTTGACCTACTCTTATGAGAGGCATAAATAATTTACAAACATCTCTTTATTATTTTATTGGGTAGGTCACATGTTGATGGTAAAGGCAGCTTAAACTTAAACCTAGATTACATCTTCGATATTAAACACTTTTTGCCTATTTCACCCCCAAGCCAATAGGCCAGAGAAACACCGATAACGTACAGTTAGTAAAATCCAAAAAGTTTCATAAGATCAACAAATTTCATATTTTAAATGTTGTCTTCTCGAAAATAGGAGAAAATAATTATCTATGCAATCGAAATAAACAATACCCTACGTAACTATACCAAAGTAATCGAATCTCTCGGAGTTCGGGACCGCATTCTTCGATGAGCAAGAAAAAATGCCGTAAATTCAATTAAATGAATCTGTAGATACGACATTTGAATCGCCGGTTTGCAAAGAACAATCTTCATGAGTCAAGAGTTATCGAAAGCTTCCTCTCGAAAATCGTATAAGTAAAATGTTCGTAACCCTGGGTTTGACAAGATCTTATTTCATGGCTTTGATTATCAGATAGTAGATTGTCAGGAAAGAAAGTCCAGACAAATGCGAAGCAACGCGGTCACCATCAGTTTCGCGCCATTTTCAGTTTCTTTGTTCGTCACATCAAAGTGGGAAATGTAGGTTTATATAAAGCTTTAAAACTCAATGAAGTTGTCTATTTAGTGAGAGATAAGAATCAACGATAATAATTCAATCGGGCTTTGAACATGACTATAATATTAATAAGTTTAATGAAAAAGAAACAAAATTTTATCATATATTTACAAAAAACGTAATATTTATACGCGGTAGTGATGTAACTATATGTCTGTCAGCCATCAAACTAGCTATTTCTCTCTGACCAGAGGCATTTATCACCACCACTGCCACGCGGGAGGTGTGAAAAACAATTGTATTGATTTACCTGGCTTCGCTCAGTACCGATTTTTATCTCAGTGTTTTCACCCTTCGATTTAAAATCGCGATCAAAACAGCGTTAACGGCGGATCGGGTAACATCGCCGCAGCATCCAAAAATCGACCCCCCCCCCCCCCCCCCCCCCCCCCCAATTTTTGGAGCCAAGAGATTCCTGAGCATTTCTTCTCCATTAATTGATGGATTCATAATTATTTTCTTGAAACTTTTCTCTATCATGTGAAGATGTGCATTCTGTAAATTTCCTAGGGATAGGTTAAAGGGTAGATCAACTTGGGGTAATGTGAAAAAAAGGCATTTATAAAGCATTTTTTCTACCGTAAGTTTACAGATGAGTTTAAGTAGTTTGGCAATCTGAGGGGATTCACGGTTGTGTTTTTTCAGGAACGATGTTTAGTTGTTTTCAGTTTTTGTTTGTGATTTTTATTTGTGACAGAAATCATGTTTCTAATTTTATATAAATAAAGGAATTAGAGAAAAAACTTTGGATTTTTCACTCTCTTAACATTATACGATCTAGATCCACTCATTATAATCCCCCACCAACCAATAAGAGGAGGTATAGTGTGGTTTTATTGACCCTAATCTGACCTGCTATTTAGATCAACAAAAATCTGATTATTCCTACTCTGCGGTGCATGTGCTTTCATAGAAATGAATAACAAGCGGTATTGATTGTAATATACTCTTCAAAAAAAGTTCTTTGACACGGATTAAACATACAATTTTTCAGAGTTCATGTTAAAACTTCGATAAATTTTGATTGAAAGAATATCACATGTAATTGCGATACAAATTACTCGACAACGTTTCTCGCTAATGACGTCAATGTCAAATAATGCAAAATCTGAATTCTCACTCAGCACGTGCAGTTCCAGATTAACTTAACAGTCCTGATAGCTCTCCATTGTGTTGTTAATGAAATGCCATTGCTTGATTGCTTTTGAAATTGAACGTCTAGGCACACACTTTTAATGAAAACATGTCAAGCAAACGAAAAAACATCAAAAGTTTTTGGTCGTCACAAAGCAGGCTCTATAAGACAAGCTGTTGTAAATAACTGTTGTTTCCAGACAGACTAT
Organism: Fragum whitleyi; assembly: GCA_948146395.1. Lineage (NCBI taxonomy): Eukaryota > Metazoa > Mollusca > Bivalvia > Cardiida > Cardiidae > Fragum > Fragum whitleyi. Next base: position 54,451,767 of record OX411548.1, on the reverse strand, counting down.
CTTGTACCTCTTGCATCGCTATAACATACCTCACAGCGTTATGTATAGAGCCAGATCAGTCTGACGCTGGATGGCAACGTTCGTCTAGGATGTCGAATGACATAACGATATTTTGGATTTTTCAATGTAACTACTACGTCAAAGTCGTCAATGAATACTAAGGTCTTCAGTCTAAGTAGTATCTCTGGTGGGAAAGTGTGGAACCAGATAAGAGAGATCAAGTTTGCCACTATAAGACACGTGCGACGTAACGTCCTTTATCAACGTCTCTGTTACAAAACTTTGATCAAAAAAGTAATTTTGTTTTAAAACAGTGTGAAGATGTATTGACTTCACCTTCATTGATTGACTTTGCTCATACATAAAGATATTTATGTCCAAATTAAAATCCCCATATAGATCAAATGTCAAAGAACTTTTTTTGAAGAGTATATATATTTTGTTAATTGATAAAATATGTCTGTAATTGTTATTCAAGGGTTTTTAGCTCACCTGAGCACATCGTGCTCAAGGTGAGCTTTTGTGATCATTGAATGTCCGTCTTCCGTCGTCATGCGTCAACAATTGAAGTGTTTACACTCTAGAGGCCACAAATATGATCCAATCTTCATGAAACTTGGTCAGAATGGTGGTCAGGTCACAAGGATGAACCCTATTGAAAATGGAAGGATCCATGCCATATCACGGGAAAAGGGACCTTAATGACAATTTTTCTTGTTTACACTCTAGAGGCCACAAATATGGCCCAATCTTCATGAAACTTGGTCAGAATGTTGGTCAGGTCACAAGGATGAACCCTATTGAAATTGGGAAGGATCCATGCCATATCACGGGAAAAGGGGCCTTAATGACAATTTTCTTGTTTACACTCTAGAGGCCACAAATATGGCCCAATCTTCATGAAACTTGGTCAGAATGTTGGCTAGGTCACAAGGATGAACCCTATTGAAATTGGAAAGGATCCATGCCATATCACAGGAAAAGGGGCCTTAATGATAATTTCCTTGTTTACACTCTAGAGGCCACAAATTTGGAACAGCATCATGAAACTTGGTCTGAATGATGGCTAGGTCACGAGGATGAACCCTATTGAAATTGGAAAGGATCCATGCCATATCACAGGAAAAGGGGCCTTAATGATAATTTCCTTGTTTACACTCTAGAGGCCACAAATTTGGAACAGCATCATGAAACTTGGTCTGAATGATGGCCAGGTCACAAGGATGAACCCTATAGAAAATGGGAAGGATCCAAACCATATCTAGGGAAAAGGGGCCTTAGTGACATTTTTTTGTTTACACCCTAAACATCAAAAACATTATTCAATTATCATGAAACTTGGTCAGAATGTTTGTCAGGTCACAAGGATGAACCCTTTTGAAAATGGGAAGGATCCGTGCCATATCATTGGAAAAGGGGCTATAATGACATTTTTGCTCTTATCACTCTAGAGGCCTCAAATATGGTCCAATCTTCATGAAACCTAGTCAGAATGTTTGTCAGGTTACAAGGATAAACCCTATTGAAAATGGGAAAGATCCATGTCATATCATGGGAAAAGGGACCTTAGTGAAAATTGTCTTGTTTACAGCCTTAGAGGCCTCAAATCATAAAAGTACAACTTTGCTTGAAAATTTGATGTATTTAATGAGACAAAGAGACGAAGGTGAGCGATATAGGACCATCATGGTCCTCTTGTTTTATTTCATAGAGGTCAAATTTGGGTCAAATAAACCAAGGTATATACTGGAATCGTCATGGACATCTGTCCGTATGTCTTTGGACACAATTTCGAACAGATGTTTTTTTCAGACACTGTTACAGCTAAAGCTTTGAAATGTATAAACACACCCTGGTGACAGAACTCCAAACCCCCAGGTTATGAGTTGAGCGGCCAGGCCACCAAGGCATTCAGTTGAACAATGTGTTATCAGCACAGATGCTTTTAGGTCCTTGGGAGAAACTAGAAAAATTGCAGACAGCCAGACGATTGGGGCCATAATATAGTATGACCCTTTGAGTGTAAATTGAAAATGGTTTTATGCACAACTATATGCCAAACAGTCATTTTGCAAATTTCAGTTCATTCCAATTCAAAGTGTGACGAGTTGCTCACAAAAGAAATATAGTGAATTTCAAACAATTCAAGGGCAGATAATACAAGAAAGACCCAAGCTTTTTGCATTTCTGAAGTCTGAAGTTCAACCAAATATCAGGGTTACATTGTGGCAAGATTCATTTCAATCCAATCAAATTTGTAGGAGTTGTGCACACACACAAAAAAAGCACAAATAGACAACCTATAGAGTCATTGTGGCAAGTTTCCTTTCATTCCCATCAAAAATGTAGGAGAAAGTGAGCTGACAAAAAACTTTGTTTTTCATTCAACTCAAGGGCAGATAATTCACGATAACTCAAGAATGACTGGAGCATTTTGAATTGAAAAGTCTTCTGCACAACTAGACATCATAGAGAGTAATTGTGTCTAGTTTCAGCTCATTTCAATTGTTAGTTAAGGAGTTGCACACAAAAAAACTGATTTTCGTTTAATGCAAGGGCAGATAATTCAAGATTTCTCAGGAATAACTGGAGCGATTTGAATTTCTAAGATCTTATGCACAACTAGAAATCATAGAGAGTAATTGTGTTTAATTTCCGCTCAGTGCAATTGACTTTTTTGGAGGAGTTGTACTCACAAAAAATAGTGATTTTCGTTTAATGCAAGGGCAGATAAGTCAAGATTTCTAAGGAATGACTGGAGCGATTTGAATTTCAATGGTCTTATGCACAACTAGACATCATAGGGAGTTATTGCGTCTAGCTTCAGCACATTCCCATTGATAGTTTAGGAGTTGCGCACACAAAAACTGCGATTTTCGTTAAATTCAAGGGCAGATAATTCAAGATTTCTCAGGAATGACTTGAGTGATTTGAATTTCAAAGGTCTTATGCACAACTAGACATGAGAGTAATAGTCCCTTTGATAGTTTAGGAGGAGTTGCGAACACAAAAAATTGCTGACGGAGGGACAGACGGATGGACGCCCGGGGCCAAAACACAAAAGGCTATAATCTATTGCTTTCAATTTCTTTGTAACTAGCAAGCCTTGCCTAGTTACTAAGAAAATGAAAGCAGTAGGTTAAAGCTAGCTTCAACCTACTGCTTCTAATCTCCGGGTAGAATGAAGCCAGCTACACAGAGTCTTGACATTAGGTCGCTGTGTAGCTGAACCCCTGGCTTTCAGATTATGAATCTTTTGCCTGAACTAATTTACAATCAAACCTGCAGTATCACATCATAGCATTGTATTGTATTAGCTCACCAACCCAGTCAAGCAGAGATGCGTTTGTTTAACACTAACGCCCTCATCACTACCATTGTCAGGAATTACAACATAAATGACCTTGATAAATGACCTGTGGGTGGACAGACAGGTAAAGAAGAGGCCCAAGAGGGCCTGTATCGCTCCACTGGCTTTAATAACCACAGACTATTGCCCTGCCACGCCCATATTTGGGGATCAATCACAACTTCTTGAACAATTTAAGGAAAGGGTCATTCAAGGAACATCCATGCCAAGTTTCATTAAAATCAGCCCAATAGTTTAACAATTTAAAAAGAGGGTCACCCAAGGATCGTTTCTACTAAGTTTCATTAAAATCTGCCCATTGGTTTGGGAGGAGATGATGTTTAAAGAAAAAGTTGGACGGACACTCCGCCCTGACAATAGCTTGCTGGCCTTCGGGCAGTGGAGCTAAAAACAGTGAATATGACCCAAATCTAATGATGCAGGGGCATAAAATTAAATTGTAATACAGATCTGTGACAATGAATGGAGACAGCCAACAAATCACAAGAGTGTCAAATTTTGAATCATCAAGAAGACAAGTTAGTCATTTTACCTCATTTTATTTCTTTGAACAACAATTGCTACCACACATGATCTTCAACTATCAGAACTGATGACAAATAATTGTTTGTTAAACTCACAAAAATTGCACATTAACTAAAGATCTAACTTGTTTCCGTAAACAAACTTCAATTCTGATTTACTTCCAGGGTCAACATGTAACTATTTGTAAGTACTGTATTTCTCCCAATAAACACTCCCGGGAGCTATATATAACATAGGGAGCTTTTATTTAGTATGCATTTTCTGATGCAAAAAACCCATTAAACTTATGTCTTTTATGCCTTTTCCCTTTGATTTAAGGTGAATTTTATCTAAACAATCTTATAAATGATTGTTTAGAGGAATTTAACCTTAAAGTAGAGAAGTCTTTACAAGTTCATAAAATTTAGGCATTCGAATCGAGTTTTCTGAGTAAAAAGTCTAGTGGTGCTACTATAAGGGAGGGCCCTATTATTACAGGAATTAAGGTACCAATAATTGTATAGGAATTTAGAACAATTATTGAACAACACTGACTCTTTTCTCCCATTATTTGTTTCTATATCTAATCAGATTCTCATCAAAATTACATAAACATCAATGTGATAGTAAAACTTGAATGCCTCGTAAGTGGCAAAGATTGTAAGTAATCATTCCTGATCATTATAAGGAGTTATTGATATATTACAGTTTGGCAACCAAAACGTTGTTATTCAAGCTGGAGTTACAAGGTTTGGGTGCCTATATGGTAATATGATTTAAAATTGCCAAGATCTTTTTTTCATCCAAAACAGGGCTATATTCACCTACTCTAACTTGTACTTTCACAACACAATGGAATTTCTACTATCTAATACTGTTTGATTTTCTAATCTCACAGACATCAAAGTTTTTAATACCATAACATCTAATACTCTAACAAGAAGATTTTCTATCGAGCATTAAAAATACTTTTCATTTTACAATGTCTTTGAAAACAAGTAAAATTTCTGTTTCTGAAATTAAAACCAAATACGAGGTAAAAAACACCTTTCAATTAAGGAGTTAGCCAAAACTACTTCTAGTGCCTTTATACAAATTCAGGGGTTTCCACACAAAATAATTGTGATGCCCATATCCAGGGGTCAGCCCACAGCTAAAGTAAGTGCCTATACATTTATAGGCACTAACATTAGTTTTGAGCAGACAACTCAATATATTTATAGGCACAAGTTTTCACTAATCCCTAAGGCACCTAAAATAGTCTTGTAATAACTCCTTATATTCGAAGGGTCAGCTCAAAACTATCGCAACTACCTTTCTATGTGAACGATCTTCCAATAGTTTAGAACTATCCCCTCTATTTGAAGTCGAGGCAGTTCCAAGATAACAGTGTATTATGCTGATTAAATGAACCACAATTAGTAACCGGTACACATTTTTAAAAGAAAATGAAATTAAAAATCGATAAAAATGGGTTAGTTAAAATGAATGGCAATCTAAAATGTCACTTTTCCCTATATCCATGAACAGCTGAATGCATTACACTTGTAGAAAGCATAGACCAAGATCAGACTAGGAAGTTACTGTAATCATACATAACCATAAGGATTGCAACTCAGTCTATCACCAATGGTTACAGTATTCAAAACATAACCAAATAACGTTGCTATGGACCAGCAATTTCAAGTGAGTGATCAACGATCTATTTTACCTTGAAAATGATATTAGATAACCATCTTTCAGACCTCACTCTTGCTTACGGAACTATACACTGTATTTCTGTCAAAGATCATATACAATAAATACATGTATATTCCTACAATTTACATTGCATGATCTTATGTCCTGTCTTCTTGAATTATTCAATTTTGTGAAGAAAAAAAAAATGATGATTTCCATGTTGCAACATTACCACATATCAAGGTCTTAGGAGAAAAACGTAGCATGTGTCTATGTCTATGCATAGACACATGCTCTGTTTTCCCTCTAAGACCTGAAAATGTGTATTGTTGGTGAACGACCAAAACATTGTAACTGCAGATACTTCATTTTGCTCACCTATCAACATAACCTTGACTGATCTTGGTCTACACAGTCTACAATTTCAGCAATATTCAAGGATCAGAAGGACAAGTGTTTGTTAAGACTAGGGAAGAATTGTACAGAGATTAGAAATGTTTTGAGAAGTAGGATTTGCTGCCTTTGGGGTCTGCCTTCATTGTGTCAGAACCAGGCTTCCAGTTGGCAGGACATACTGAAATGAAAAGATATATATATTATGAAGAAAATAACTAGGTTCTTTTTTTTCTAATTATTTACTTTCAGTTATGTCTATCAAGATAAATGTATTCTGAATTGCTAAAAAAATGTTTCAACACATGATCAAATCAATTGCACTTTATACCTGGATAAAAAACGGAACTACTTTTGACAAAAATAGAATTCATCGGTCAACAAGATTAATGGATATATGAAAAGAACACACAAGTTTGAAAATGTGACAATTCAAGGTTATGTATCACACATCACATAAATTATCATTCAATTGCCAATACAAGTATGCCTGTATGGGGATTAATACAACTTTCAAGAGCATAGTAGTAATATTGAGGCATCTGGTGCAATTACCCATGCTTTCCTTTCATTACTCACAACAGTACAACCACAACATTTCAGCAAAGCCACAAGGCGCCTATGAAATTGAAGCATACTGATTATCATTTGCCATTGGTCAAGGACAAATAACTGAAGCCAAACGAGGGATGAAAGTTTGTGGAGCTGGGGATCAAACTTACCACCCCAGGATTGACAGCCAACCATATTCCTTGCTTGGCTAACGGGACTTTGCTAAGTTCTCCAGAGTGGAAAATCCAAAGAGAATTTTCGAAGTATAGCATTTGGACTTGTGGTGCAATCAATCATATTGAAAAACACCCTAAACAGCCAGTTCATTATTATGGTACATGTACGGTCATACTCAAAAGTCTTGTAGTTTAATTATAAAGTTTTTCAAATAAATGCATGATTTGCATAATGGGCTAAAAGCTATTTAAGTAATGGGATTATCTTACCTTCACCATGTTTATCAGTAAATTGGAAGGCTTGAACTAATCGCAAAGTCTCATCTACACTTCGTCCAACAGGTAAATCATTGATGGTAATTTGACGTAAATTTCCTTTGTCGTCAATGATGAACAGACCTCTAGAATGGGAAGAAATTAATAGAGTATGCAACACTAAATTAATGTCATTTTTGATTAATCATCATTCAATAAACAATCTTTTGGAAGGAGAAACAAGCAATTTCTCCTTTCACCTCAAAGCTATTAATTTGTATGTTTGAATTGGGTTTAACAGAGCTTTTAGTTTTTCAGTTACACAGCAGGGCAAGCACCTAACAATGGATGCCTGGTGATTCTTCTACACGTGTACTACCATTACATCCTATCTAAGGCTCTAGCTCCACTATATGGTTATCCATCCACCTATAGTTGAGAGACATATTTTGGAAAGGGTATGTGCCACTGCACAGGATAGAACCTGAGAACAATGATTTGCTGATTTGGACACTGACATGCTACCAACTGCAATCTTTCAGTGACACATGATGCAAGGGAAACTTGCATTAAGCAACCACTTACAGGACCATTAAAAAGTGGTTGCTTATGGAAATGATCGCTTAATACAATGTTTAATTTTAAAAAGACGTGTTTTGATAGCATATTAAGATTGTCACATAATTTTGACTGAATTCTAGGATGTTCAAACCCATATGTATCGTCTCCTTGAGACGATTCTAATGGGTTCTAGCGTCATAAGATTCAATGAAAAACATTTTTTTGCTTTAGAATGTCCACTTTCACAAATTTTACTTACGGCAAAGGCACTTTTTACAATAATCACTTAATAAATGTGGTCACTTAATAGACGTTGTCGATCAAGCAAGATTGACTGTAACTTTAAATTATCACTTTTTTTTAGAGAGAGACTTTAACCTACCTAAATGTTACACCCTCATCCTCTTTGTAGACACCATACTTTTTAGATATATCATAAGTTTTGTCAGATAATAGAGGAATATTCATTTGCCCTAATCCTCCTTGTTTTCTAGGTGTATTGATCCTGGAATGTAAGATTAATTGCTATGATAATATTTCAATCAAGGACATTTTCTACAAATAACAAATACATTTTCTCAGTTGTTATAAGTAAAATTTGTGAAAGTGGACATTTCTACATACATATTGTGAAAAATGGGGTTTGACAGTAAACACTAATAAAACAGTTGTAATGGTATGCCAAAAAGGTCGATCTAGTCCAGATCCTAAGTTATATTATAATGGTGAACTATTAAAATACGTTAAAAGTTTTGCATATTTAGGTGTTACATTGACTTATAATGGTAAATTTTATAACGCTCAAAAAAAATTATCAGAGCAAGGTATGAAAGCTCTATTTGCATTAAATAAAACACTAGACCAAATTTCTTTGAATGTTTCGGAGCAATTAAAACTTTTTGATAGCCTTGTTTTACCTATTCTGACATATGGGGCAAGTATATGGGGGTTTAACAAAGCTGAGGATGTGGAACAAGTATATCTTAAATTTTTGCGTAGAATTTTAAAAGTTAAAAAACAAACGCCTTTACTGGCTGTGTACGGCGAATTCGGTCTGTATCCCTTATCGGTGCAAAGGAAAATTATCATTGTAAAGTACTGGTATCGAATTTGTAGTAATCCAGAAACGCTTCTTTATAAAGTTTATAACTTGACTAATTCAATGGGCAATGCTGTGAATTCGTTCCGTAGAGATATATCGACTTTACTGGATAACATAGGACTAACATATCTTTATTATAAAGCTCGTATAGATAGTTATGATCTTAGTTTGATTATATCTAGAATTAAAGATACGTACATACAGAGCTGGATATCAGGAAAGGAGAATAGCCATAAATTAATTTTATACAATCAATATAAAACATGTTTTAACATTGAAAATTATCTAGATTGGGTTAGTAATATTAAACATAGAATTACGCTATCCAAATTTAGATGTTCGTCACATAGTCTTTTCATAGAAGAAGGAAGGTTTTCAAATATTCCAAGGGAACAGAGAATTTGTAAACATTGTAATACCAATGCTATCGAGGATGAATACCATTTTGCTTTAGTTTGTCCTCTATATTATGACCTGAGAAAATTTTTATTACCGAAGTTCTATTATACTTGGCCCACTATTAATAAATTTATAATGCTTATAAATAATGAGAGAAAGAGTGTTTTGGTTAAATTTTCAAGATTTCTATATGAGGCAAATAAGATCCGTGACCAAGATGAAATTTAAGTAATGTGAAAACTGCTTTTTACTAACTCATGCTTTTCTTGTTAATTTTCTATTATTGTCTATTATAATTTGGTACTACGTTCAAACATTATTAGCTTGAAGTGCACATCAATTATATGTTTTGTGAAATTTATATTATAGCAACAATATTGTATTATATTATGCTATTAAAGTATTGAATTGAAAAAAAAAAAAAAAATTGAATTGAATTGTTATCTTACATTCCTGCGATTCAAGGCCATAGGGAAAATAGTGAAACAAAATTATTTTGTGTGAAAAGGAAAAATTTTCTTGTAACTTGCAAGCATTTCCTCCTTTTTACCATTATGCTGTGTATCCAATAATATGTGACCCATATGGCTTTTACTCTTATTCTAACAAAAAGTCTTGAGAAATTTCATATCCTTCCACAACACCCAACTGTAAATTTCTCTTTCTTTTCCACATTGACCTCACTAGATGACCTTCACCTTAAGAAATGTGTATTGATTGGTTTGTTTTGTTTGTTTGAATGTGTTTGTACACTGCTTTCAACATTCTTTAAGTTATATTGTGGTGCAGCTGGAGCACCTAACAATGGGTTCCTGGTATTTCTCACACAGGTCCTGCCATAACATCATTTCCTAGCCTCTAGCCGCTATGCCACATGGGTCTACAATAATCTACCCATTGAGGAATATCTATTGATAAGAGGAACAATCTTACCAATTATGAGCAAGGTAACGGGGGTTGACACTAACAAAAGTCCTTGTGACTTGTGGATTTATGTCCTTGTGACTTGTGCATTTAAGGGAGGACTGGTAGAAGATGCTTTATTACAGGTCCTTCAGGTCTATTCTTATTAATGGCCTTACTATTTCCAATAACATGCACCGGTAGTCAAGTTTTGAAAAATAGTCGCTTTTTCAATACTATATTTTTTTAACTCTAGGGTAAACGTTGTGAAAAAAGAAGAAATTGCTTATCACAAGCAATTTCTTCTTTTCTCAAATTGTTTTTCTTAAAACTTTTTCTCAAATGCTTAAAATTAAATAAATTTTCATGGAGGACCTGTTATTTTCATGGAGGATCAGAAAGATTAAGAGCTTATAGGTCCTTCAGGCTGATGTCAAAAAGTAGCAAGTGTCAAACCCTTTGAACACAGACAGACAGACAGGTAGACAGACAAAGGTGTTTCAGTTAAGGTATATCAATAACAATATCTTACCATGCTAAATGAGAATGATGGCTGTCTGTAGATACTGCGATTACTTCACAATTTATGGCTCGGAATTCTTCTACACGTTCACTGAAGGCTACAATTTCTGTCGGACATATAAATGTGCTGAAAGTATAGTTGTAACTTATGTCAATGTAATATGTTCAATATAAAAAAAACACATTGTATAATGTATTTGGATCATAGCCTCTAATAAACCCCCACCCCCTTCTAATAGAAATGTGATGATTCTAATAGTATTAGAGCTTATATGGTATGTATTATTGCACTAAAAGTTTTGTAAATTAACGAACCCTATTTTGTTAAAACTGAATAGAATTGTCTCATTGAGACAATTCTCATGAGTTTCTACAACATAGGATTATTGAGAAATTAGCAATAATATACATACATGTATTCAATCATAATTATGTTTCCTACTTGGAAATTGTGAATAAAACATATACTGAGTGACTATTCTCTTTATAAATGGCTTTTTAGTGGTCAACAAAGTGGTAATTTATGACATCTTATACTGCAAATGATTTTGACCGGAAGGAATGCACAAACTTACAAATCCCCAGGATAGAAGAAGAACACAACATATTTTCCTCGATAGTCTGTGAGCTTAATCTCCTTAAATTCTCCGTTCACCACCGCCATACTGCTCCATTCTGGGGCGGGTTTTGTCAACTTTAGTTCTGCGATGGACATCTTTGTTGCTTGGGCTTTTACTGGCTTCTGACAATAAAACACATTCAAATTGATACCTTTCTAAGCTGGACATACCTGGGCACAAGGTTATATAACTTTTCTAAGGCTCAGGCTGAATTTTCTCAAATTTTTAGATAAAATAAAATGTTTGAAAATTAAAGATAATATTATTGATATCATTTTTTATCTTTATACATTTAAATGAGTAATAAAACATTATTTGCAGCTTTAATCTCAAATTGAAATTTGAGAAAATTTTGAATTTAGCCTGAGAAGTTTTATAACCTCAGGCCCAGATGCACTGTACAATGTATTATGGTAACCCTTGTCATGCTGAACCTAAAATATCCATGCTATGGAAGGACAAATAGACAAAGATCAGCTGGCACATAAATTATGTGCAATCTGACCTCAATCTTTCCCACCTCAGGGAATCCACTGGTGCTGAAATCTGGGGTTAAAACTGTAATATTTAGCATGCATGTACCCTTTACTACATACATATCGAGGGTTAAGAGCAAGATGTACTAAGTGTATATACAATGTATATACACTTAGTACACTCTTGCACTCATCTCTCCATATATAAGGCTGCTTTCAAAAATTTTGGTATTGAGATTCAAGTCTGGGTTAATCAGCCACATTTGGGAATTTTTGGGAACCCTGCACCTGATAACCTTTTCAAACTATAAATAGTTCAACAACAGCATTTCAAAAATCTTTCTTCCATCCAGCACTTAGACTTAAATGCAATTTCAGGAAGTTTTTCAGAGCTACAGACAGAGGGGTTGTTATGGATTTTAGATCAAAGTATTTCAATAATAATAATAGCACTTACTCTATATTGTTGGTACTCATTGGAGTTGCCTCATCGAGATGATTAAAATGAGTAACCCCAACAAATGGGTTTCGTTGAGAAATAAAGATATTAGACTGGCTTTACCCCCAGGTATCTTATCTGTTTCTGTTTCTGTTATCTGTTTCTTATTCAACAAGAGAATGCCAAAGAATCCATTACAAATTTGAAACTTATTATGAAAATGAAGGAATCTGCAAACTCCTTGTCTGATTGCTATTCTCAAACATCTAAAAAATTATCAAAAGACACATTCAAATTTGATTTTTGTTCTACATTTTAGTACTTTCAATACTCCTAGCTCTTTGATTAAGTGAATTTTTCTAAACAAAATTTCTTTTAGCACAAGGCAATGGCAATATTCATTTGATTAACAAGTCTTTGATTTTATTATTCCTTAAGAACTATTGCAGAAAAAAGAAGAAATCGCTTTTAATTAGGCTAAAATTTCAAATAACAAGAAAGGATTTAATTACAACTGTGAAAACTTCCCTACCTTAACATGTATGTCCTCCCAAGTCTTAACCCAAACTGTCACATGTGTGAATTGATAAACCAAGAGTCAATTTCCCTTATATAACCAAAAGTCAATTTCCCAATAACTTGCATAATGAGATAATCATCTAGCTTATATAACCATGTAAATGGGTAAGTTTTTTCCCTTATCTGTTTATCAGTGTGAGACAATTCTAATAGGATACATGTATAATCCATGATTTTTGCCCTGGCAGGGCAGAGCCTAATTTTAGGGTTGTTGCACTTAAGGTTAAGGTTTATCAGCTTTTATCTATAATAAATAATTTAACTTGAAACCTTAAATAGGAGATTCATAACCATCCCTCTTAACTTAAGCTGAAGTAACAAGGGTTTTGTAACCCAATGATGAAATGAGTTCACTGTCTGTAAGCATGTGAATCCTTTTTGGTTTTGGATACAGCTATTTGCACCCGTTTACGATACTCACCGACTTACTTTTGAAGGAAATCAAAATATTGAACAGTAAACGAGCAAAATTATAATCATGGGAATAATGCAGATTACTACCACGTGCATTCGTGTTAAAAGTATTAATAATTATGACAGTAAAATTTTATACTGTTGGTATAGCGTAGCAAATAGGGAGACCCCGGGGTATCTGAGGATGCTAAATTTCATTCAAGCTTGCTCCTCTCACTCATTCAACATTATTCCAAAATCACTCGCCTTGTCAAATTCACAATGTTATTAGCTGTATAAACTTAATTTTAAATGAAGTTGCAGAGGAAGACAATTTTGATTAACTTGTATTTTTCAACATTGATAAAATTATTCATTACTGATAAGTTACTGAAGAAAACAAAAATAGGTCAAATTATTAAACTACGCCATTCTGGAAACACTATGGAAAATGGATATTACCAGTTACAGTTAATTTGAGTAAGCTTAATAAATTTGAACGAGATTTAGAATGAGGTTTAACATGCAGACAATAATAGAGCTATTCAGTCCTGTCCACAAACCCCCGTGACGGTGATACGCTACCTTTCTAGAGTTCATTAAAGAAAATCAAGTGGCTATAAAATCTAAACATGTTACATCATATATATCTAAGATATGTTAATTAATACCAGATCACTGATATTCAGGTGGACAGATAAGAATACATTACTATCTTACGGATGTGAAAGTTCCTATATCTTGTCTGGAGCTAGATGATACATTTTGACCCAAGCTGGTTTTCATCAGACTTTCATAAAAATTCTACAAAATTATTTTTTTTCTAAATAGGGTACAGTTGCGCTCTTTCAAATGAATAAAAAAAAAGCATTTTACATTTTCTGAAGAACTTTTTTTCTTTATAAAGGAATAAGGATTTTATTTAACTGCTGAATTTGGCTGAGGAGATATCGTTAAAAGATTTTGGCCTCAAAATAAGCCCTGCCCTGCCACGCCCAAAACTTAGCAAAAAATGTTGTAAAGAGGCACTCAAGGAACATTCTGGTAAAGTTTAATTGAAATCAGCCAAGTGGTTCAGGAGAAAATGTCATTCGAAAATTTCGGGCTAAAAATATGCCCCGCCCTGCCACGCCCATACTTATGGGCCTATCAAAATTTCTTGAACAATTTAAGTAAAGGGTCACTCAAGGTACATCCATGCCAAGTTTCATTGAAATCGGCTCAATGGTTTGGGAGGAGAAGATTTTTAAAGATTTCAAAGTGAAAAAAACGCCACAACCTGCTACGCCAATATTTTGGGACCAACCAAATTCTTTTAATAATTTAAGAAGAGGGCCACCCAAGGATCATTTCTACCAAGTTTCGTTAAAATCCGCCCATTAATTTGCGAGAAGTCATCGACGGGCCAATCCCTTTTAAAGTGTCAAAATTTAGGAATCGTCACTATCTACCAATTTTCATCTCTAGAATGCCATTTGCTTAGTAAAAGGCAGCATAGGTTAGAGCTCTGCTTATTTTGAAGATGTGTGCTTGAGAAATGTAATAAATTTTATAATTTTGATTGTTTATGGCTTGGACGTTGCTAGTTTTAATGAAGAGTTTATGTAAATATGGTCGTTGTTGCTCAGTGACCTATGCTGATTTTTTTTTGTTATTGTTTTTATATGTTGACGCCGAAACAATTTGCTCTAGATTCCTTAAATAAACATTACATGCCCTCGGGCTTGTTTTTTTTTTTGTTTTTTTTCTTTTGTAAAATTTGATCCCGAACGGATATTGCATTTCAATTTTGCTTTCAAAATTCGTTTCAATTATTCATAAAAGTCTCTCGTTAAGTGGATAAAAATCTAAGTGAAATCTATTCTATTTATTATAACATTTCATATAAAATATCTGTGAAGTGTATACTTTTTAGGAACACAAAATTGCTCAAAAATGGCGTCTAATTGGTAAAGAAAAGGTGGATATGACGTGACGTCAAATTTGACCAAAATATTTGCCATAACTTTGCAAAAATCTAATTTTGCGAAAAATCTGATCGGAAGACATATCATTCTAATTTTATAGATGTAATTCAAATTTGTTCCTCAACCATATACTAAAAGATCTGCATTGATCACCGGACAAATTTTCGAGAAAAATGTATTGATCTTCAAATGAATGAGATAAAAATACGATCCTGAAAACTAAAAAAATACGACTTCGACTAACGCCAGATTTTAATGCTGTTTATTCTGTTTTGATATACAACAAAATAAAATGATGCAATTTTTAGCGTGCTAAATGAAACTTCATTTTGGCAATCGACCTAATAATCCTAGAATAAATTGCAAAAACTGATTTTTGCGGGTTTACAGGTGGTAGACCACTAAATGACGCCATAACGTCAAGTGGAAGTGCTTCAAACCCCTTTTTATTGCGTTTTCGTTACTGTCCACATCTCAAAGATAAGTCTCAGTATTTTTGTAAGATTTTGAGAAACTCCGCTCTTTTATGTGTCCGCAGTTACCTTAATTAAAAATATCATGAATAGTGCAAATTTTCTTCAAATATTATCAGCTTTTTTAAAACTTTAAGAGGACGAGTTAGGGTCACAAAGAATTTTTGTTCTGGAAAATGGGATTAATTCATCTGCATACATAGGAAAAGGGGCCTCATAGCTTTTTCAATCAAAATATCCCTACAAGTCCACAAATATTATCCGAATCTCTTGAAAATTTTAGCAGGGTGGTTCTATGGTTGTAAGACTTGTCTGTGCGAAAAGGAAAAGGAAAGTACAGTAAAAGAGAACTTAAGGACTATACATGTACTTAGAATTATATTGAAGGCGAGAAAGTCTTTTATATCGTTATTTTTTTTAAAAAATGCACCATAGTTCTCTAATATCAAGATAAATCAAGGAAAACCTAATTGTCATGTGTCTCTGGAACTTATGAACCCCTATATTGCCAATCACACTTGCAGGTGTATATGTTTTTTGCCAAATTTTACAAAGCAGTTTGTTTGCTTATCATTTAAAAGTACGCATGTTGTAAAAATACATGAAAGGAGGCCTAAATGGCATTGCTTTTTGCGAGAAAGATTTACAGGTGAGCAATTAAGGACAATCATTGTCATTCTTGTATTAAAAAAATTGTAAGAAATACAATTGTTTTATGAATTTTCTCTCAAGTGTTTTTCCTCTGATAAGATAGATAAATGCTTGTAAACCAAATTTCTGTCCTTGCTGCTGAAAGCACCATATATGCTTCCAATCAGCACCTACTTGATAAAGAAATCTTGCTGTGTTAATAGAGTCTCCACATTATCTCTTCCTGGCCCAGATTTGGGTCTACCTTGTGGGCTTGTGGACAGGACTGTATTTACAATAATTATCTTGAGGCAGCAATATCCTAGTTTATTGTGACATCTTGATTAGATTACAATAGTTCTAACAATGCATGTTAGCACATTATATCAGGCCTCAGGATAAATATAATGTTTCAATAGATTATGTTCCTTAAAGAAAAGCAATTGTAAATATTTGGGCAAATTACAAGAGCATTATTTTGTAATATTTTTTTTGTACAAACGAAAAAAAATCTGACACAAATCTAGACAAATCCTCTACATGAACATTTAAAGACAAAAGTACAAAATAACATAAACACAGAACAAATGTTTGCATGCCACATGCTTATATATTTGTAAACAATCCAGTTTTCACCATAAAATGTCTTACATCCAATATAAGGATAAATTTTTATGATAATAGAATGTCCAATTTTATGCACTTCCTATCATCATTGAATTGATTGAATGAAGTTTTATGCCGCTTTCAACATTTTTTACCCAACAATGGTTTCCTGGTATTTCTCTCACCAGTACAACCACCACATCCTTTCCTAGCCTCCAGCTGCTATCTCACAAAGGTCTAGGATTATCAACCCATTGGAAAGAATGGGTGCCGGCGTCTTCTAACATCAGAATAACTTATAAAGTTCTGCAAATTACTAGCAATATAGACTTGCTTCCGTCGAAGTGATCTGAAGTTACTTTAAAGATTACATGACATATAGCACAACCTGACAACTTGGCAGCCTGGCTAATAAAGAAATAGAATGCAATTATTTGTTCTTCATTCAAAAGACAGAGGTCAATATCAGGTCAATTAAACTGACCTATAATAAATTAATAGTTATTTTGCCATTGTTCTTCTAAAACCTCTTAACTACAGCTTTGTTCAAGCAGAAGCTGCAGTTACAATGTTCTACAATAACATTGACAATATAACCCTTTCCACTCACCTAGATCAACTTTCAGTAGATGGATAAAATGCACCCCATTAAGGTTACAGTTTAACTGAGGTGAGGCATGTTATCATTCACTTATTATATAAAGATACCCATCTTAATTGGCCTTTTATCTAAAAAGTTGATAGCTCTGATAAAATGTTGGACTTTCTGACCTAGGCTACAGGCTTTTAGCTTTTATGCTGATGATATTGATAACACAGTCAGTCCCTCTGATTGTATCATGAAAAATGAAATCAGGCAATCCCTTTCAGGTGTATAAATTTCTAACACACCAGTTCAAGGTCAATTTTTCGTCCAAGCCACCAGCAGCTCATATCCCATTCAGATGAACTACTTATATCATTCGTCCATTAGTGGGAGACAAAATTAATGATTTTCAATTTTGTCAAATGTTGGATGAAAGTTGGACGAGTAGGAATTCAAACTCACGATTCCAGGATTGACAACACAGTCATGTCCAGGGATCGACACTAACTTCAATGAGTAAGGGGTCCACTTGACTCCTAACTTACAAAATAAAGGAGTCAAAGCTCAAAGTAAGGAGTCCTAATTTTCTTAATTAGGAGATCATTGTTGAAATGTAGAAATTGCTTGATACAAGCAATTTCTTCTTTTCTACAATTTTCTCCCGTGCAGAAGATGGCTTTCTTCCTAAATACTACTCCATGGAAGCAGATGCTATCTTTAACGCCTTAAGTTTTTTAAAATATTTTTGTTGCAATATTGTCAATGAACCAGGGAGTCCATTGGACTAATCCCTGACAAAAAAAGGAGTTTAAACTGGTAAATAAGAAGTCTTGGACTCACAGACTCCCCTAAGTATCGAACCATGATGTCACAATGTAACAATTCTTAGGATACATGTACAAACAATTATTGTGACTTTGGCAGAGTGTTGACCTTTAATTGCATAAAATATATCTAGAGTTTTTCTCTTTGATAGTAAAGATTGCCCTTGAAAACAGAGTGTGCTAATAAAATGTAGAACAGTACAGTTTGGCTATATAATCAGAGTTTTAAAGGATGCAGGTTTTGCACATCTGAGACCCCTTAATTGGCCCGGACCCTCAAAACAATCTGTTGTGAGTCCCTATGACCCTTTGGGACCAACTCAAGAGAATGGAAGACTGTTTTTAAACAGTCTTCAATTCATTTTTGAAGATGATCCCAAAGGAACACATCTTTCCAATACACTTTGTAGAGCTTAATCCAGGGAATAATGAAATATTTGCACAAAAAATATGATAGCTGAAACACAGGGACTCCCAAACCATAAGCAAGGACTCCTTTTATTTATCTTTGCTATAGTGTGAAATTATTGACATGACTTGACCTTTATGCAATGAATGAATTAACCGATGAATACATGTATCATCGAGGGTAGCCGCAACTTTTCGAAAAACATCGTAAATCCGGGTAGTGTGTGGGGTTTAAAAATGTTTGTATAATGTAATGGGAGCAATACACACTGTTTGACCGTGTGGTCGAGAGGTCTAGTCTGATGAGGCAGTGATGACTACGGGTGCAGGGACCATGAGTTCGAATCTGCTTTCATCCCACTGTTTTATTATTTTTTTCTTTTTCCTGTTAGTCCCATTTGACTTATCTCGTGTTTGAATAACAAAAAATTGGTTCGCACAGCCCGTTTCATTTATCGCATTCTATCTCGTGAACTCATTTTTGAAAAACACAAGACGCTGTCAAATGGCCTAGAGGGCAAATTTGGTTGATAATCGAAGACATAGGCCTATAAGAGATTAGCAACTGGAGTCTCGGAGGAATTATCGTGGTAGTATTCGTAAGAGAAATACCAGGCATCCACAATTAAGCGTTCCAGCCCCGCAACATGACCGAAAAAAATATTAAAAGAGGCGTTAAACCCCATTCAAACAAATAATACAAAAAGAAGCCAATGGGCAAAACAAATAGTTTATAACATACAGCAAATCTCTTTGAGAATCGAGTGATCTTCAACATTATTAAACAAGAGGACCATGATGGTCCTAAATCGCTCACCTGTGTATCTTTGTCTAAATTAACAAGTATCAAACTTTCCAGCAAAAGTCGTAATTGTACTATTTAGACTTTTGGTCTCTATAGATTGTAACAAGAAAATTATCATGAAAGCTCCTTTTTCCCATGACATGACACATATCCTTCCAATTTTCAAAGGATTCATCCTTGTGACTTGACAAACATTCAGATCAAGTTTCATGAAGATTAGACCATATGTGTGGCCTCTTGAGCTTAAAGATGAAAAATGTCATTAAGGCTCCTTTTCCCGCGATGTGAAATGGATCATTCCCATTTTCGATAGGGTTTATCCTTGTGACCTTATGATCTTTCTGACCAAATTTCATAAAGATTGGATCATATTTGTGGCATCTAGAGCAATAACAAGAAAATTGTAATTAAGGCCCATTTTTCCGCGATATGATACAGATCCTTCCCATTTTGAAAAGGGTTTATCCTTGTGACATGACAATCATTCTGGCCAAGTTTCATGATGATCGGTTCATATTTGTGGCCTCTAAAGCATAAACAAGATAATTGTCATTAAAGCCCCTTTTCCCGTGACATGACACAGTTCCTTCCAATTTTCAATAGGATTAATCCTTGTGACCTCACAATCATTCTGACCAAGTTTCATGATGATTGGTTCATATTTGTGGCCTCTAGAGCGTAAACAAGAAAATTGTCAATAAGGCCCCTTTTTCCATGATATGATACAGATCCTTCCCATTTTCAAAAGGGTCTATCCTTGTGACATGACAATCATTCTGACCAAGTTTCATGATGATTGGTTCATATTTGTGGCCACTAGAGCGTAAACAAGAAAATTGTCATTAAGGCCCCTTTTCCTGTGATATGACACAGATCCTTCCAATTTTCAATAGGGTTAATCCTTGTGACCTGAAAATCATTCTGACCAAGTTTCATGATGATTGGTTCATATTTGTGGCCTCTAGAGCGTAAACAAGAAAATTGTCATTAAGGCCCCTTTTCCTGTGATACGACACAGATCCTTCCAAATTGCAATAGGGTTAATCCTTGTGACCTGACAATCATTTTGGCCAAGTTTCATGATGATTGGTTCATATTTGTGGCCTCTATAGCATAAACAAGAAAATTGTCATTAAGGCCCCTTTTCCTGTGATATGACACAGATCCTTCCCATTTTCAATAGGGTTCATCCTTGTGACCTGACAATTACTCTGACAAAGTTTCATGAAGATTGGACAATATTTGTGGCTTCTAGAGTGTAAACAAGAAAATTGTCATCAAGGCCCCTTTTCCCTTGATATGGCATGGATCTTTCCCATTTTCAATAGGGTTCATCCTTGTGACCTGATGGTTATTCTGACTAAGTTTCATGATGATTGGTTCTTATTTGTGGCCTCTAGAATGTAAACACTTAAATTGTTGACGCCTGACAACGGACGACGGACGACACACGATGGACATTCAATGATCACAAAAGCTTACCTTGAGCACGATGTGCTCAGGTGAACTAAAAAAAATCTATAAAATGGATTGAAACCTAGAAGAAAAATAAATATGTTGTCATAGTGACTCGAACCACTGTCTTTCGTCTTTTTAAGCTTTACTCTTTCTACGTACCATGACAAGTGTCTACTCATCACAGTGTCATTTTATAGGTATTTATAATGAAGCTTGGTTCACGAAGTTAAACGAGACCTAACGGGGATACCATGTGACAATCAGTCTAGCATGTAATGTATGCTAATAGAGGTAATGGTCAGTCATGTCAATGTTTTCACACTATACAGTAGCTTATACCAATAATATAAGCGTCGCCGCCAGAAGACGGTTGTAACGGAGGATAGTGTAAAGATTCATGATTAAACTACTGCTGAGATCTGCGATGGTTCTTTAACATGCTTGGTGTAAAGCAATGTCTCACAGGACCTCAGTTTAATGTCTCATCCAAAAGACAATTAGTTTGTTACTGTGCCAGCCCTGAGGAATTTAACCCACGTGATCTACCTTCAATCGTTTGTAAGTTCGGTCCTCTACCGACTGAGTTAATTGGGCTAACAAATGATGGCACGCTAAAACCCTGAGAATATTCATATTGAGTTAGCCTTGCATGCAGTTATCAAATAATGAAATGCCATCACTCATATTTTGACATGTTTTTTTCACAATAAGTGAACAGCTGGGATATCTGTTGCGCAATCTTGGTCTGTTGCAACTTGTTTATGAATTACATTAGCCCTTGTCATGCTGAATAAATTTTCGCTAAAAATGTCATCAAAATCAAAAGGCAAAAGGCGCTTCAAAAACCAACTGTAGGTCTATTTTTATTTGAAAAACTAAATCTATTGGCAATTCTGGTTTGAAAGTGCGAAACGGGTGGTGTAGACTAACATCAGACTGCACATATGTGCAGGCTGATGTTTGTCAATTGCTCCAGCCAAAGCAGGAATATTCGGGGTTCATCATGACAAGGGGTAACACTCACCTAGATCAACTTTCAGTAGATGGATAAAATGCACCCCATTAAGGTTACAGTTTAACTGAGGTGAGGCATGTTATCATTCACTTATTATATAAAGATACCCATCTTAATTGGCCTTTTATCTAAAAAGTTGATAGCTCTGATAAAATGTTGGACTTTCTGACCTAGGCTACAGGCTTTTAGCTTTTATGCTGATGATATTGATAACACAGTCAGTCCCTCTGATTGTATCATGAAAAATGAAATCAGTTTGAAAGTGCGAAACGGGTGGTGTAGACTAACATCAGACTGCACATATGTGCAGGCTGATGTTTGTCAATTGCTCCAGCCAAAGCAGGAATATTCGGGGTTCATCATGACAAGGGGTAACACTCACCTAGATCAACTTTCAGTAGATGGATAAAATGCACCCCATTAAGGTTACAGTTTAACTGAGGTGAGGCATGTTATCATTCACTTATTCTTGTTTATATGACAAGGGGTAACATTTCAAAGCAAACAGAATGTTGTTAGATTTTAACACAATCAAACTTGCACCCAGTAAAATTTTGTCAACCGAAACTAAATTGTAAGAACTATGTCTAGCTAAGAAATTAAATCTACTCAAAATTAGAAACAGGTCTATTTTAAGTCTTTTCTAATGTGGGTAACATCCCTTTTAACAGTATTTAAGTCTGCATGTTGATATGAATCTTAAATCTTGTTTATTTGACAATAATTTTATGCTTAAACTGATGTAAATGAGCTGACACGCTTCAGGAATGTGCAGGCTTACGATAACATATAGACAAGCCTAAAAATGGCTTCAGAAAACACTGTAGAAAATGAAGAAAACCAGTGCACGCTATAAACATATAGGCAGTTACAACTGTTTCACTCTGAGCCATCATAAAGCATGCCCTTTTTTCGTCATGCCAAGCTTAAATGTTTATTTTAGCAAAACACATACAACATTCAGTTTACCTGGTGAAATGAATGTTTTACACTTTTTGTTCTAAAAATTCCAATTTGATGATTGTTTTCTTCTCTTGTCACTTTCACTGCTAAATCTTTATTTGATAATCTCAATTTTTCTAGTCCAAGCACATAAGCTCTGTACATTTCACAAAAACAATCACACAGTTCATTCCTATTTATTGCATATATATTCACTAAATCGCAATAAAGATCTATTATATTTGATTGTTAATCTTCTCAAAAAGAATCTAATTGTACATTTCTCTTAAATAACAAAATGAATGTTCATTTGTGGTTAAATCTGGGATCCCAAAGGCTCATATCACAGAAAAAAGCTTAAAAGTTGCAAAAAAGTTAGATCTGTATTTAGTCTGCATATTTTCGAACACTTTTATGGGTCAATCTTTCAAATAATCCTTTTGTACCTTATGAGAATTATAAATAAACTTTGAGAAAATCCAATACTTTAAGAATATCAATAGATATACTGTAATAGTATTAAATTTTGATCATAGTCTTAAAACCCAAAAGTGAAAATTGAATTTTTTTTCATGTTCTTGTGCTGTTTTTTTTATTTGTTTATAGGATTCTTTATCCAGAAGTGCTTTGTATGAGCAGGTGTAGGATACCTTGTCTTATACAATAATCCTTTTCACCAAATTCGGATAATAAATCAATCACCTGTGTTCAAAACTTAACACACTGAGCACAATTGAATACATGCCCCCATTATTACTTGTCCACACTTTTCCAGTAATTTTCTCATCACTAATAGGTCAATAAATAAGAAATATCTGATCATGAGACTAATTACCATACATGTTTGGCTGTTGCTATAGTAACACAATGTCCGATATTGCAGATTTCATAATAATGGAACACTGCCAAGAACAAATCCCTGCAATAGTAGCTAAGACATATTCAAGGTAGTTCTTATAATTTTATTGACCTTTTTTCAATAATTATTTTTCATATTTTAGTTTATACTAATTTATTTTAGTTTGATTGCGACAATGGCTTAAGCATACAGAGTCTGCAGCTCTGGAACACTCAATCCTGATATTTTCACATCCCTGAGAGAGAGGCAGTAGTTTAAACCCACTTCTCCACAATTTTACAACTAGGTGTACTGGGTCTGGCTATTAAGTGTTTGGGCATTAGGGCTCAAACCACGAGCCTCCAGGTCACAGGTCGAGTGCATTTACCACTTGGCCACTGAGGAAGTAGATGCAGTTTTACATTATACATCCATGACGCAGAATAATATTTCCAAGCAGCTTTAATGAATGCATAGTCACATGATAAGTAACATTTTGTGAAAGTTTCATGAAATCTGTCATTTAATGTACAAGTTGTAACAAGAAGTATTGCATCACTAAGGACCCTTTTTACATGACACAGCAATGTTTTATCCTGACTCCTAGCTAGTGTTGGGCGATCGGTTTCAAATCACAATCGATAATCAGTCTTTAGTTGGAAGAGTAAATCAACTTATGATCCATTGTAAATTGTTTTCTTAGAAATTAATACAGCACTCCCAGTATCATCCTTAGAATAGAATGTGAAAGTTTAGTTAAAAGTAATGACCTAAAGACTGATCTTTATGCAGATTTTTCTACCAACTTTATGGCTCTGCATAAAACAGTTGTAACTGCCTATATGTTTACAACTGTTTCACGCTGAGCCATCAAACTGATGTCAGTTTTGAACACAATATATATAATGGCTTTCATTTATGTTTTAGGAACTGATTAATAGATTGTGAAATTGCTTAGTCGATCATCACAATTGGAAGCCCAAACCAACTGATTATCGATTATAATCGATTAATCTGCCCATCACTACTCCTAGCTCTTTTCAGGGCTTGTGTTTGACCCTTAAACCAGAGTTTTGACCCCCAAAATCTGAAAATATCTTAATTTGACTCCTTGATATTTCTCCCAAGGGGTCATTTTGAGGAATTACTCAGGGTCAAAATATAGTTTTATACCTAAGATTTTCACAAGTTACTATCCAAAGTTCTACAAATAAATTACTTGTTTCATATTACCAGTTAAAGTGACTATTAAATATGCAAAATTCTAATTATGATTTGCTAATTTTTGTTTTTGACCCCTTTTAATTCAGATTTGACCCCCAGGATTTCTTAGGTGAGGAGTCAATGACTCCTCAATATCAAACAATAACATGAGCGCTGCTTTCAATGGTCACATTTTTTCAGCAGCGGTCAGTGTTGCCCCAGCACAAATCAAACACTTAAAAATACTATAATATCTGTATTGTCAATAAAACCAGTAGCCTATGATCATTGATTTATTTCTTTACTACAGATTACCCTTATCGCTACAAAACTATTCATTGGATGCCTGTAATGTTATAGGCACATACAACAGTTTTGCAATGACCCCTTAAAAGTCTGATTCCCCTTAATTCAATTTCAGCTTTGAAACTTTTCATTTAACCCCTTTCTGTGCACAGGGTTTTAAGGTAAGCAGGTTTTGCAAGTCTGAGACTCAAATAAGTAGCCAGGACCATCAAAACTATCTGATGCAAGTCCCAAAGACCCTCTTGGGATCAGATCCAGTAAAGAATTGAAGACTTCTTATAACATGAGAGGGACCCTCTTGTAAATGTTCAATGTGCATTTAGCTCATTTTTTAGTTTTTAGTTACTGCTCTGACTTTTATGTTCTAAAGCAACTTTCAGTTAAGTATGGAGGGGGGGTTAACAGCGTTATATAACAAGAGCCTACGGGTGCCTACACTCAGCTGTCGAGTGCTGGATGGTGGGAATAAATCTAAGTCTAAAAAGGGGCATAATTTGCACAAAATGCTTCTAGAGTTATCCCCCTTGATAGTATAGGTTGTTCTTTTGATGGTAAACATGTGTGCCAAGTTTCAAGTAAATGCCTTCAGTAGAACCAGAGATAAAACAAAATGTCAAAGTTTTCGCACGACGACGACAACGGAGGCTATAGCAGTACCTCGGGTTTTCTCCGAAAACAGCCGAGCTAAAAAATCCACTTTTTCCACTGTTTCATTTCTTAGAAACCCACCCATAGCATAATAATGAATTTGCAAGATATGCTTTTTAGCATGCTTCTGCTGTTTGAGTTACCTTATATTTGATGCTGTATTTTTTTAATATTTTTTTTTAAATGCCTTACCTTTAGCTAGTTTTTCTATTTGCCAGAAAATTTTATTTCAACTTCTGATAAGTTTTAAATGCTTTGCTTGATTTAATTTCATTTTCATTAGCTTTTTATGCATGCCTCATCCTTTAATAAGTTTTATACATGTATTGCCATACATGTGCTAATGTATTTAGCTTTTGCATATCTTTCTTAATCAAATATTCTAACCAATTTTTTTTCTCTTTTTTACCTTTCATTCAAACATTCTGATCAAGTTTCAAGATACTTGAGTAAACAAGGTTTATCTAAGATTTGACATCTTGACCCCAGATCAAATTTCGAAATTGACCGAGATTTGATGCAGACAAATATTCTGACCAAGTTTCAAGACATTTGGGCGAAAAATGTGGCCTTTAGAGTGCACACAAGGTTTATCCAAGACTTGATCCCTTGACTCAATTTTTTACCCTACTTGACCCAATTTCAAAATTGACAGATATTTGATGGAGACAAACTTAGTGACCAAGTTTTAAGATATTTTGGCCAAAAATGTGGCCTCTTGAGTGCACCCAAGCAGCATTACCATTCACGCAGAAACCTGCGTAATTCACTCAAAAATGAAATTGCACGCTGGTTTGTTTTACATATTGCCTTCATGTACGCACAAAAAAAAAGAGTCAAAACAGTGTCAAATTCTGCAAAGAAATAGATATATCGATAATTAAACAAACATCGCTGTAAATCTATCCCATCCAAGTGTATCGGATAATTTCGAGCTGCCTACTCTAGCTAACTAGCAGGTCGGCTGACATGCAATAATTAGCGTATGTCATTGTTAACTCGGGTTCATAAATGAAAACGGTCAAAAATGTACAATTTCGTATGACGTCATCGAATTTCTTCTGCAGTTTTTTAAGGTCAAAATGTCACACCAGACGATCCTTAATATTTTCTTTGGCCTTACCAACATCGGCCTAGATAGGGAGAGTAACAGTAAGTTGGCATATTGTTTAACACTTTGATTAGCTATTTTCAGGTTGTGTCCATTGTTTGATCCATTTTATCTTACCAACTCTGAAACATTTTTCCATTCATGCAAACGACGAAGGCCTCACGAGTATCGAGTGAAAACATTTTTAACTTGACTTTCGGTATTAGATATATTAATTAATTTTGCAGATAATGTGTGAAAACATTAAGGCAAAAGCAAAAAATGCTCATTGTGAGCATTTTCTGCTTTTGTCTTAATGTTTTCCAAAGTCCTCTGCTGCAGGTCGCAAAATGTGTCTTCTGACATTGAAGAGTTAACCCATTCCCACCCAATGTCACGGTTTTATTCACTGAAGAAGAATAGCTGTGGAAAACATTGTGGGAAAATGTTTTATGCAGTATGTGATAGTTACTTTGATTTACACTCACTTTGAATTGTCGTCTACAATTCCTTTCAAATTGGACAGATCTAAAATTTTATTGGTATGGAATGGGTTAACCCTTTAACATTCCCTTGATTTTCATTGTTCACTGAGTGACTCTGTTTCTGCTAGAGTTTACTGATAAAGTATACAAAATAAATAAACATAGTGTTTTTTATTTGTTTATTTAAGTTGTACATTAATAAGCATACAATTACAGATTGTTTTATTACAAAATGCTTCAGCAATGTACCCACAGTTTTGTGCTATGTACCCACTTTTCACTTGACATGTGGGTACATGTACCCACTTTCAAAAAAAGTAGTGGGAATGCTGCCCAAGATGTTGACGGACAACCGGACGTTGGACACAGCTCGATCACACTAACTCACCTTGAGAACTTCGTGCTCAGGTGAGCTAAAAAATTTGGCTTTAAAGAAAGCTTCTTGTATAACCTTGTATTGTATTTCTTTCAGAGGTTAATGGTCTAAATCTTTAAAATAACAAAGGGCCATTACTCCAAAATTAAGCAACCAAAAGTTGTTTTCTTGTGCACTTCTCCTGGAGAAAATGCCTCTGAGAAATACTGTATTGAAAATGGCAGTATGGGCTCCTAATTCTAAATCTTTTCCCCTTTTTTAACCTTTTCAGACTAGACTCACTATAAATGACTAAGCTGTTAGAAAATGACTAGAAAACAAAGCGCTATCTTTAAAACACAATATGCAAAGTTTCAGTCTGGTAAGTAATATATAGCGATTCAAACTAGCACAGGATTACATTCATTCAAGTTTATTCCAGTCATAAAGAAGCAGATTGTACAGGACTGCAGGGCTCATGTTTGATATTGGGGAATCATTATGACTCCCCACCTAAGAAATTCTGGGGTTCACATCTGAATATAAAAGGGTCAAAACGACCGCAATTGATTGATTGATTCAATGGAGTTATAGGCTGCTTTCAATATTTTTGACAGAAAAAGCAAGTTATTAGTAGAACTTTGCATATTTTAGTCTTTGTCCTACATTATCATCCAATCAGAATGCTGGATTTTTAAAATTTTTGAGGGTTTATTTTCCATAAACTAACCAGCTGAGGTTTATTTTGATCATTATTTCATTTAAACGTCAAGGTTTATTTGTTATTCCACGCATGCGTACATACTAAACTCTACCCCCTCATGAATATGCAACGAGCACGTGAAAAGTAAAGGAGAAAACCGTGCCTACACGTGCACATGTTGCATTTCCCATACCCTTCTCTGATTTTAACCTGGTTGGGCGTGACATTGTGAGTCCATTTGTTTGCATATGGTTTAACCCCGATTTCAACCTTATCGCAGTTATATCGCAATGGCTGGTGCACCTACCCATAGTTCGTTCGCTTACTAAACATTTATGTACTTTTTGCTGGTATGTAGCGAGAAATTTTTATCGTTTCATTTATAAAATATCTTTGTCTATGGCTAAACAGATTAGTTTACTAACGTTAGTAAGAACATCTCTGGGATTAACAAAAATTGAGTTGTTGTTTGGAAAGGGTTATGTTCATTTGTCCCTGTATACAAATTTGTTCATCAACAATTACTGGCACATTTTATCAATATACAATCTATTTACATGTATTACATCTGATACCGTAAATTGTTTATTCTTGCGAAAGTACTTGAAAAACAGAGTGGCCACATATCATATTTTCGTTTATATAGAGTGGATGTCATTGTCAGGTCAATAAAACCAAACAGTACTGCATATTTTATTATCGGTAATGGCTCTTTAAAAAAGCATCGGTTTTTACGTGCATATTTCAACAACACCGTATTTGGAAAGATGGGCGTTCATTTGTAATAAATATAACCGGCTTATTCCGTGTAAATCGTGCAATATGCCGTCCATTATATTAAGCGCGAGAAAAAGACTAAGTCAGTTAAACGCTAATAATTGAAAATTAAACGATTTAAACAGCCTCAGTCGGTCGCTACGCTCCCTCTTTTCGGCTGTTTAAATCGTTTAATTTTCAATTATTAGCGTTTAACTATTACTTAGAGTCACCTTTTCTGTTTCTTGTAATGATATGAAACAATTAATTGATAGGTAGATCTTAGGCAAGTGATTTGTGAAAATCTTAAGACATAAAACCATATTTTGACCCTTAGTACTTCCTCTCAAGGGGGTCAGAATGACCCCTTTGGAGAAATTTCTAGGGGTCAAATTAATATATATTATCAGATTTCTAGGGGTCAAAACCCTGGTTAAAGGGTCAAACATGTGCCCTGGACTGTCAGAGAAGATAAAGGAAATCAAGATATCTTATGATTAGAAAAGATTTTGATCATGTCATAAAAAGCCAAAAAATGTTTAAATTCATTAACTCATGGAATACTTTACTCTGAGCATGTACTAGTAGTTGTAATTAGGGAGTCAATGGACCCTTAACCATAGAATTCTCTGTGTGTGTGATAGGCCTACGTAATTTTTTTAAAAGGGGGGGGCTGATTATGCACAACTCTGTCACAGTTTGACTCTTGAGATTTTCATTTTGACTCTTGGAAATTGTGACCAAGGGGTCATTGACTCTTGGCTTTAGGATACTAGTGAAAACCCTGCAATATTGAATAATTTAATAAACGTTTTTTCATCAAACTGGGTCTAGTTTGAATTATTCATACCGCGATTGTAATTTGTAAAGAGAGCTTGATATATTTCTAGTCAGATTTTTCTTCATTGCTTGTCATAAAATCCTAACAAGAGCTTGTTCGGATGTGGTTATGATCTTTTGGTGACAGCTGTGATGTTCGGCCATAAGAATTTTTGAAAACATAGAATTAAACAACATCCAGAGAATCGGGAATCATTTATTGAGCAAATATCAATCTAAAAAATTCAGCCTTCTTCACCCAAAATCCATGATCGGCTGTCTTAAAAAGAATATATATCTACAAATAATTGATTTTTAAATACCATCGTCTTGTAAAATCTTTAATAAGGAAGTCAAATACTTATCAAAACGGTCAGCGATTTGACTTGCCGAAAACAGCAACTAGTCCCCTTCCCTTACATTGATGATTAATCTACGTGTACCCAGACCTCATTGTATCGATCTATTAACAAATCTTTGGATAATTCCACCAAAATGCTTTCAATTCAAGTTTAACATAGATGACTATGTCACCACTAACTTATAAGGACTTAGATGTATAGAAATATTTGAAAGGTGCTACATTCTTGCCTTCAATTCCAATCTGAATGGTAAAAGGGTTCTTGTTAAAATTAAAGAACTAGCGGTAATTAAAACAATTTTAAAAGTGGTAAAAAACTACAATATTCCTGAAAAATAACACTTGCGAACACTTAATAACATACCATTCAATTCAAATTCAATAATCTTGGTACTGATTGGGCTCCAAATTGTAAGTTTTGACATCATTTCCAACAATGCATCAATAGGGGACTTCGGCACAGGTATCGATGACGTCATCAAAATATGAGTGGTTGGCGTTGCCAACCATTTTTACATACAGAAAGAGCAAAATATCCAATATTCAAGAAATAAGATTATACATTTCTAATGATATTTTCCAAGTGACAAGGGTGTCAAAGTGTAGACGAATCATCGCTCCGTTTGGTTATGCAGTTGTCATCATGTGACAATGTCTTTGAAATGAATGCTTTGCGTCGAAAGATAACCACCCGGAGAGGCTTAGGAATCCAAATAAATCGTAGTTGAGCAACCGAATTATCGAATGTAGGAATCTAGTTAAGCTGTTTTTACGTCATTTTGGCCACTCAGCAATAAAATATGATATATCTTACCTATTCCTAGTTGATTTGAATTTCGATGCTGATTTTTTTCCTTATCTCAGATCATCCAAACATAGAATTTTGTACTAGATCTAATCCTTAATTATCTTAACAACATTAATCATTTTCCCCTGTAAATATTGAGAAGCACCATAAAACTATTTATATATTATTTATAACCAAACTTAACTGATGAGAGGAAAACACACACACATTCATAATTAAAGGTCTTATAAGATAATAAGCGAATGTCGCCAGTCACATTAAATTCGGACGAAACTGCTTTTCGAACACATAATGTAAGGTATAAAAATCCTAACAGGGAATTTTCAAAATGCGACATGAAAAATTATCAGCTGCGCTAATCACACAAACATGTGTGATATATCCATTTGTTACGCAATGATCTATAGAAAACGGCGAATCTCCTTGATCTGACCATAACCCTAATCAGTATCGCCAATATCAAAATACGGCAGCCGCTTATCACACACACGTGCACGTGTCATAAAGATCGCCCATTTCTTATGCAACTGTTTATACCACAATTCGAATTTTCTTTGATCTGGCCGTGACGATATATCAATCAATTACCCATGTCATAC
Organism: Fragum whitleyi; assembly: GCA_948146395.1. Classification (NCBI taxonomy): domain Eukaryota; kingdom Metazoa; phylum Mollusca; class Bivalvia; order Cardiida; family Cardiidae; genus Fragum; species Fragum whitleyi. The sequence goes on along the minus strand of OX411548.1, from coordinate 54,420,158 downwards.
GCCACTGATTGGTGGCTTTCATTTGGACCCAACTAGTCTTTAAGCATAATGTGTGAAATCTCTGTTTACACATCAAATATTATCTTAAATCAGGCATAGAAATAACATGCTGTCATACAAAAAGTTCCACATGCTTCAAAACATTGTAACTAAAGAAAAGTAACAGTTAAGATTACAAAGCTCCGAAAGCCATCTCGTTGAAATTATAGACGCAAGAGTCACCCAAATATGCACATTTTTGTAATCTTTGTAAGAAATAGCAAAAATGTAGACTTATTTTTAATCAATCTAATTATTGGCAAATCCAAAGTGGGTTTGCACGGGTTGGGGTAGGGGGTGGGAGGGGGTGTCATTTAATTATTATAGTGAAATTCAATCTAAACTGGGCATTAAAAGGAAAGGGCACCCCCTTTATTTTAAGTTCGAAACCATTTTACAGTAATCCTTGATCCACCGCAGCAAATTATATAAATATTTTCGATATGATCAAAATCATTTGAGCAGCCTGTGCATGACATTTCCAACGATTTGAAATGTTCGTGAGGTACAAACACTGAGCAGCGTAGACAGCCACATACCGTAAATATAATGTTACCCGGTTGTCTAAAGATACTTAAGACATTTTCTAGCTACTAAACGCACAGTGAAGACTCTGGTCAGGCTGTGCGGATGCACAAGAGTCTTTGCTTTCCACATATTTGAAATTGTTGGAAATCTCACGTACAGGCTCATTTATAACTTGCTATAGATAAATGCTATTCACTCGTTCGTTCGTTCGTTCATTCGTTCGTTCGTTCGTTCGTTCCATCCTTCCTTCCTTCAATCATTCATTCATTCATTCCCCTTTACATGCATCATCATGTTCAATCATACGTCTGAAGTTCTTACTTTCTTATGTTATTCATTAATTTGCGTGCTTTTCATTGATTAATCCGTCAACCCATCCGTCCATCAATACGGCTACGCGTCTGCCAGTCCTCCCATCAATCGGTACGTCTGTCCGCCCGTTTTACAATCTTTCAAATCATACGTCCGTCGGTCATGGAATATTCTTAGCATATGAAAAATCTTCAGTTTTGACTCCTTTTTATTTGAACGAAGTTTATTAGCGCAATTCAAATACCATTTCACTGTTTTTCATCAAGATGAAAGGGTTGGTAAAAAATCGATAATAACACAGCTGGTCATCAAGCAATCTACATACCCTAATTAGGGAATGTCATTAGGCATCTAAGGCGAATTTGTAACGTGCCAAATTATTTTAAGTCTTACAGATTTTACTTGGATGTATTTTTAATGGTTAATTTTTGAACGAGCGGGAAAGACGACCAATGCCGATTTACCAAACGATTTTGTTTTCATAAACAAAAAATAAATCAAATTATATATTTGTAAGATATTAAAAAAGACATTAAATCAGGATTTTATCAAATCAAGATAAATCAGCGGTAATCAAATGATTAATGAGTGCAGAAAATCAACCAAATCGATGTTATTCCTAATTGATAGGGGTGATTTCAAAGCAGCGATATTAATTCTAAAATCGTGTAATCTTCTTTAAAAACATGTTTTTGGAAAAGTTCGGATGATAAACTTTTCAAAAATATATAGTTTTGGCATCTTTTTTCTCAAATTCAGCGAAAATAGTGATCTAGATTAGGCGATATTTACATTAATTAAATAGAGCGAGGCGATTCAACGCCAACCATTTTTATTGGCTAGTGGGCTGTGACGTCATACCGAAGACCCCTATACAATGGAGTGACTTCAAAATTCCCTGCATTTGATATGACTGCTTAATGTTGGCATTTTTATGGCCAATTACTGTGTTAGGACTACCACTTTGTGCTTTGTGGCAAGTTAAAGCATAAACTTATTTGGAAATATTTATGGATTTTGGCAAGATTGGTTATTATCATCGCTTTTTATCAGTTAATGCTAAGTAGAATGATACAGTGGGGTTCCAGGCTATTCAGACACAGGCTTAATTAATTATCCATGAATATCCCCCATCTCAAAATGTCCGTTCTGTACTCAATGTTGGTCTTAATGGAGGGGATTTCAGAAATCTATATCTTTCTAGTATTAATTCGTTGAAACACCATAATGCTACCAAATTAGCCGTTTAAAATGGACATTATAATCTAAGTACTCTATAGCAAATAATGAAGTCCGTTTAAACGATTTTGCAGATTGACTGTATCATTGAAATTTAATCTTTAAGAACATCAATTCATTACACCTGGGAATAATTAGATTTAAAGTGTGGCCTTATCATATGCGTTTTACAGTTACGTAAGTGCACGTTATGGCAACAGATCATTAGATTTCGTGAAAACACTAGAGCGGAATTTCTGAAAGCTGATGTTAATTTTTTTACCCTATAAGATCTTTTATTCATATCATGCATTAAGTTTAAATTTATGCGTTTAAATGTAAGATATATTACCCAAATCCGTTGTTATGTTGCACTTAGGTTGGTCTAGGGGAACTAATTCATTTCCAACCACTCTGGTAGAAAACTTTAGGGAAACTCCGGTCCATATACTCAAATGTTGAAGGTGATCTCTGATTGGTCAATATTATTGAAATTCAAAATTGTTTGAATATTTTTCAGCGATTATAATCTGTTGATGAAATACAAAAGAAAAATTAAAGATTTTAAACTTTTTTCCCGGTCCAATAGCTATTTATAAACATGGGTATATTTGTTTGAGGGGCCGGTAAAAACCGCTTCGCGGTAAGGGTCATCTCAAAAATGGCCCAAAAAGTCGTAGAGAAAAGGGATCATGCCATACTAATTTTCAATTCATTTCATGCGCAAATGAACGGGCCTCAATTTAAGACAGGTTTGAACACTCTCGCATTCTCTTGGACTGAGCTATGACCGGAAAGGTTATAATGGCCGATAACGGAAAATGAATTAGTTCCCTTAGACCTTGCGCTCACCGGCTAACAAAGAAAATTGGAGTAACTTCCCTTTCAGTAAAAGATTAGTCTGGAAAACCGACACAATGACTATTAGACTGGTTACTCAGTCCCAACTGTGCGCCCCTCCGATTACAGTGTGCATGCTTTTCGATCGACTAGGACAGCCCGATTGACTCAGTCTATAGAGCACCCGACTTAAAAACTATTGAAGTTCGATCGGGTGGGTTCGATCCCGGTCTCTTACCCTAGCCAAAGTCAAGTTGGGATCTGCAACTTTACGTACCCGGATCAAAACAGAAACCGAGAAACTGAAACTAGCAAACTTGCTGTCTTTCGGATGGGACGTAAAACCACCACGGACCCTAATATTAAGAGTCCCCGAAACCGCGGACCCTTAGATTCCCTGGTTAAACCAAGCCGTGCCCTGAGACCGTGCTTTAACCCGAGCAGTGACGGTCACGAAAAGGACCATGGCGGATGATCTCAGCAGGATTTTTCGTATTTTGTGTCCTCGCACTATCCCCCGTAACAACTAACCATCTTCTGTGGGCGTCGCGCATATGGGCATATGCTACGGTAACGATGAAAAATAAACGGTAATAAAAGAAAAAAAAAAACTTGAAAAAAAAAAAAAAAAAAAAAAAAAAAAAACACGCCGGACTAGGACAGTCTCGCAGCATAGGCCCTACCTCGCTACCTTACAATGGCCTCTAGAGCGTAAACAAGAAAATTGTCACTAAGGCCCCCTTTCCCGTGACATGACAAGGTTCTGTGTTTTGTAACTCACTAAGTGAAGCGACAAAGAGTAAGAAAAAGAAAAGTTTTTGATTGGTTATAACTTGAATCTCTATGATTAAGAGGAACTGGGGGACTGTGATTTCTCATGATCAACGGTTAAATCAGCATTATACCCGTGATGCATAAAAAAGTTAGCAAGGTTTCACGGTTCTAGCAAAATATCTGGCGGATTAACTTTGAACATCGATCCGTTCTTTATATCGCATTAGTAATTTTGATGGGTCACAGTATTCGTTGGTACATCCATAAAAAGGGAAAACTGTCCAGTGTACAAAAATTAAATTCAATAGGATAGGATAAGGGTTAGATTGTGTAATAATAGGAGAATGAGCCCCCCCCCCCCGAGTTTGTATGTATGAACAGAAATCCTGGATCCGCCGCTGGTGTGAGTCTCCTTTCCTGACCGTAATGGTTGCCTGATAATGTGCCACCGTCCGCATAATAGCCTACGACACACAGCAACATAAAAACAACATAAAGAGAAAATGAACGTCGGAGACAAACAGCAAGTATTCTATTTTTCATCTTTTTATACAAAGGCAAAATCAAACGCGATAGTCACATATCAAATTATAATTCGGGTCCCGCGCGATCTTAAACCCGTGTCGAGGTGCCCAGCGCTCGTATATTAGCAAAATTAAATGCGATAATCACATAGAAATGTGTAATGTCAGCACGCTCTTCCAGTAAACCTCAGTCGAGATGCGACCAGCGTGCTTTTGCATATCCCGGCGGGAAATTTAAAGAACCAAAAGAAAAATAATAACTATTTCATATAATATTTTTAGACGAAATGGGAATTTGTTGAAACAGGAACTCTAAACATACATTAATGTAATTTTAGGGTCCGTAATTTTAGGGTCCGTAATTGAAAAAAAGGCTTATAGATCAAATGAGAATTTAAATATTGGACCAATTGAGTTTAGACGAAGTGAGAACACCCCTTACCTTGCAATCCGCCGACTGTCGTGGTTGCTTCTCTTCGCTGATATAGCTTGGTACGGGCCCCGGATGATTGTCGACCATAGAAGCTCGCCGTTTGGCATGAGGATTGTTTTCTTTGGTGAACAAGCACCCGGCAGCTCTTTTCTTCAGGATCCCCTTTCTAGGCATTGTAAACTTGAGTTGATAACATTAGCTATATAACCGAAACGAGTGAATAAATCTGACCTCTATGGTTAATAATTCTAGTGTTGTCCTGTAAAATCAGGCGTATGCCATCTGCATGCTCAAGTAGTATCTCTATCTTCAAGTGATACCTGGCAGATTTACCGATAACATAGATGCCGGTTTTTGGCTTCGTGGCTAAATCCAAGGGATTAGCACTTTTGGCACCCTTAACTAAGCATGTGATGTGCTACAAGTGTATTCAATCAGCTAAATGTTAATCTACTGAAATTAAATGCTTTTTTAAACAAAAAATAATTAAAAGAGAGAGAGAGAGAGAGAGAGAGAGAGAGAGAGAGAGAGAGAGAGAGAGAGAGAGAGAGAGAGAGAGAGAGAGAGAGAGAGAGAGAGAAGAGAGAGAGAGAGAGAGAGAGAGAGAGGGGGGGGGGGGGAGAGAGAGAGAGAGAGAGAGAGAGAGAGAGAGAGAGAGAGAGAGAGAGAGAGAGAGAGAGAGAGAGAGAGAGAGCAGTGTTAGAATAAGACTTATCTTAACTTCTTAGACTTTCTGAAATACTAGGAAAAATTTTGAAGATGATTAAATAACACACATGGTAAATTTTGGTCTGGTAACCAAGCTGAAGTTACGAGGCCTTGGTAACCAAACGATGAAATGTGTTCACTCTCTCAAAGCACGTGAATTCTTTAAGTTTTAGGATACAGTTATTTGCATGCGTTAACGATGATTATCGACTAAACTTTGAAAGAACCTAAACTATTGAAAAGTGAACTCGCCAAATAACGTCACGGTTAAGCCCCGCCCTGCCAGTTCATTAATTACGCAGAATAAAAAGGGTGAGACTATTGAGTAAAACATTTCAACTCCGAGACACTTCTTACATAAAATTGAACTTTTAAACTTACGAAGTTGCCACTGATTTTTATGTGTCCTTTGCAGAGACACCGATCTTTCGTAAACAAGGAAAGCGTCTATGAACGAACAAAACCTCGCAACTATAGCTTTTAGAAGCTGTAGTTACGAGGTTTTGGTCGCACAAAGCCGATAGTTGTTGCATGTAACAACCAAATCATTATGTTAAATACAAATGCATATTTGTTAATCATGTTTGTAAATTACTGCGCACAAATACGTCTATATGAAAATTCATTAAAAAGATCTGAAATATTGAAAAAAAAAATAAATAAAACAACAACAACAACAACAAAAACCATGCTAAAGCCAGGCACTTTTTATCCGCCATAGTCTTCCAATTCCATTTGCGAATCCGAAGGAGGGGACCGGAATCAAGACATAGCAATTCGCTTTCAACCTATTCATTTTACATCGATTGCGGGACAAGTTCTTCCAGCTTATATTAATCCCTCTCGATTCTTCTTCCTGGACATGAACCAGTTCTCTCACCGAATATGTAGGCCAATGAAAGAACCAAGATCGATAGCCGCTCCCGGGAATCGAACTCAGGACCTTTAGGTCAAGAGGCCGACGCTCTACCTCTAGACCACGGACATCACACATAGCAATCTCGCGGATAGAGGGCCTACAGTCATCAAATTAGCGAAATTCCGGAAATCAAAGAAGCCGGGTTCGTGCAAAACGCCAATCTTGCCCAAGAAATATTCGGTGTTATATGACAAGTTACTTTGCGTATTTATTATCATACGGCTATTTTACAATTTACGAAAACCATCCACCGTCAACGATTTTCGATAAAAGTCGGATCTGGCCAGACTGCACAGAGTGCATAGTCTTGCAAAGGTCACAACTCCCTACAAATAAAACTAACTTATTTTTAGCTCACCGGAGCATGAAGTGATAATGGTAAGCTTTTGTGATCACAATGTATCCGGTGTGCCACGACTCTAGAGGCCACATCTGTCAGCCCGATTAGCTCAGTTGGTAGAGCACCGGACTTCAAAACCATTGAAGTTTGAAGTTCGTGGGTTCAAACCCGGTCTGGCACACTAACATACTAATTGTCTTTCGGATGAGTCGTTAAACCGAGGTCCCGTGAGACGGTGCTTTACACCGAGCACGTTAAAGAACTATGGCGGATCTCAGCAGTAGTTTCTTCATGTATCCTTGCACTATCCCTCGTAACAACTAACTGTCTTCTGGGGGAGTCGCTCATATGGGCATGTGCTACGGTAGCGACGATAAATAAACGGAAATACACAAATACACACACTAGAGGCCATGGTAAGGTTTTTTTGTCTGACCGTGCCCTCGGAAAAGTTCGAAATTTACCCTCTTCTTTATTAAAAGGAATACATTGTGCATTCAGTTGCAACTCAATAAATAAGATGTTATATTCAAGGTACGAATTTAATATCGACTGTGAGTAAAGTATAACCGAAATAGAACAATAGATCAAAGTTCTCTTCTGAATCAATTAAGTTTGAAATTAAGTTCAATTCGTCAATTTCATGACACTATATAATTTAAACATGTCCTACATGTATCCAACGTGTACCAAAGCTTATCTTTATCAATTAATTAACCCGATTGATCTCGGTTGCAATCGGAGGCAACCCAAGGTAAAGGAATAAAGCAAATGCGCAATTACCATTACGCACTTTACGCAAGTGCGTAATAGAAATTTATCCTCTTTCGAAAAATAACGTTGATGAATGATCATAACATCGAAACTACAGCTTATTCAAGCTGTAGTTACGATGTTTCGATTATTCACCAACGCTCAAATTATACGGAAAAGGGCGGACGGAGGACTTTCAGCTTTTGTCACAATCCACATATCGCCTTTATCCTATATACTCTATGTTGGTCGCCTTCTGACTGCGTATAAATTTCAACATCATAGTCGGGCCTTTGTACAATATACGGGTTCGATCCCCGACGGCGGCGCTCATTCTTTCCGATAACTTGCCTTTCACCAATGGGTCGATAATCGTAGACCTATGTGAGATAGCAGCTGGAGGCTAGGAAAGAATGTAATGGTAGTACTGGTGTTAGAAATACCAGGAATCCATTGTTAGGTGCTCCCGCCGCCGCAATTTAACTGGAAAAATGTTGAAAGCGGCGTAAAACCCCATTCATTCAAACAAACAAACAAATTGTACAATATACATAGCCACATTATCGTCTGACAAATACCTTGTTCTTAGGCTTCATGTGCTTAAGGTATTCATTCGAACTTAGAATACGCATGCACTTATGATCAGACTCAAACTTTAATCATCAAACGGAATAAAAATTAAATGTTTTTTGTATATTAACCTCGTCACTCTTTCGACAAGAGCTTCAACGAGAACCCAGGTAAACCGCCTTTGTATTAATTACATGTATGTTATAAGATAAATATATGGACAATAATAATCGGGTATTCGAGTACCCGCGCGTAACGAGATCTCGAGTATCCGGCAACAAAATTTCTACTCGTACCAGCTCCTTTTTCGGCTAAGATCATTATTTTATCCAACATGCAGCATCCAACAGCCAAGCGTTGACAGCCCAATCCGAAGCATTTCATTCTTCCGAACAATTATATGTATAGTCCCCTGTAGGCCATTGGGTTGAAATAAAAGTTACAAATAAATAAGCTTAAGAAAACACATTAAGCGTATCTTGTGAATTCGTCGTTTCCCTTTTTGAAGGCTTATTTGTCGAATAAGCAAAGGGTAATCTTAATCTAGCATAACAGTTTAATTTTTATGATGTTGATCTTATTTACGGATCAAAGGATCCAATAACATCGAAAAATGACGTAAACCAACCGGGTAGCCAATCATAGAGAAGATAAAAACTGATGCAGATATGTGATATGTGACCCATTCCGCGATAAAGGACCATCTAGATACCTGAGCGAAAAGTTTCAAAAATTTCAATTCTTCACAGACTGCACATTTGCGCAGTCTGACTTTGGTCGAAACTTTTTTTGCTTTGGCCAAACAAAATTTCTTAATCTTTTAAGAATATTTACCTCTCTTAATAATTAGGGTTGTGGATCCGTAATAGTTCGGCAGTTTTTCCAAAGTAATGAACTTTAACAATGTCAACCGAGATTTCCTAATTATTTTCATTCGGAAACCTCGGTCAACATGTTCAAAATTCATTAGTTCCGAAATGTTTCCGAGTAATTAAGGGTCCACTCCCTTAATTGCATCTTCAGAAATGCGGACAACAGCTGACCTGTGCTTAATACATTCTTCTTTTCACGTATCTTTTTTTTTTGTTTGCTCACATGTTATCTAAATTAGCCTGGCGGATCACATATCACTAAAATGTGAACGAACAGGCGAAAAAGGACCATCTAGGTAGTGCGTAAAGGGCCGACCCCGGTCAGCCTGCACAAACTACGCAGACTGAAAATGGTAAAATATTTACTCATTAAACTGATTTTCCGAATTTAGAATGATTACTCTACCCTCCTTAGTATGTTTTTTTTTAAAATGCGACATTCGCCTGACCTACGGAAATAGGAGAAGGTCCTTCTTCGCATGACGTGTCACATAATATTATCAAAGCACTGAAAGTACTGATGGTGAACGAATCTGTTGGCATTCTAAAATGATATATTGAATTCGTTTAGAAAGAGAAATTATAAATGTAAAAGAGTAATAATCAAGGGAAAGTGTCTCGTTAAAATTGTAAATTCAAAGAAAGAGAAAGAGAGGAAAGGAAAGGTAGAGAGAGTGACAGACAGAGACAGACGGATAGAAAGAGAACGATAGGCCTAGAGAAAAGAAAACGGGCAACTATAGTGTCTAGACTAATGATTCTTTTCATAACTCAAAAAATAGCAGTCAGAAAGGTAATTCAATTTCCACATGCGGAACCCATATTTTAGCAGATTAAACAGCAGTCTTTCTGCATTTTGCATTTTAAACGTCATCCGCTATGGCTCTGGAACGACCTGAATGGGGTCCCCCAACCTCTGAATTAAAAGACCGCTGTTTCGTCTTCAACCAAAACGCTGTAATTGCAGGGTTTTGGTCTCTTTCGGTAATATTCGGTTTTGTGAAAGAATGATTATCTGATGCAATTGCGTAAAAAGAATTAAAGAAAAACAATTCGATTTATGTGGGTAGGTATTTTGTACAGGTAATGAATTGTCCAAATATACTCATTGTTTAAGTTCTATTGCTCCTACCAAACGGCCGATAATCGTAAACCTAAGAGGATAGAAGATGGCAGCTATGTACGGGTGTATGCTGATAATAGTTCTGGTGCGAGAAATACCAGATTCCATGTTAAGGAAAAGGTGCTCCAGTCCACAGGCGATTGATTCACAATCCAAATTTCGGTTTTTTTTTTGTTTTGTTTTTTAAATATTTTAGGTACTTCCAGTAAAACAAATAGATGAATGGTTGGATTGAGGAACTTCTAGACCCATCCGAGGGATAGAAGCGCTACTTTACAGTTGTAGTTACTGTGTCAAGTACTTTGAAGAAAAATATTTTGTTATCATTGTAAAACTAGGGGACAAAAATGCCGTTGGAGACTTACACATCGCAGCGGCAGATTAAGTATTCTATAGTTACGACGTTTCAGTCTCCATTCGATGTTAAAATTCGAAATTAGATCTATTGTGTACGGATATTTGTTCATTTGAATCTATCATTTATTTATCTATTTTTTTTAAATTCAAAATAACAACTACATTCATATATTAACAGCAAATCGTACCGAGGTTGCTATATCCCCTGTTTTCCGCCCTTGTTTGAAACCCGTAACCGAAGATATTTACATTACACAAGTATGCAACAACAAATTTTACTTCATATCAAGGTTGGTCACTGTCAAGTGGTGCGTGTTTATGTTTTAATGAGAATTTGGACTAAATATACCACATTTCACCTTTTAGAAGCGCCCTCCCTAATAAACGCGCTCCCCCATAAACACGATTCCCAGGCTCTTGACTATCCGATCAACAACACCCAATAGTCCATGGTCAGGCCTCTTAAATTTAATTTCATTAGCCGCTACTCCACGGCGTAATGTTCAATAGATTATGGGTTAATTATCTTAAATTTCTATCAGGATTAGGCTGGTTGCGTCATTAAAAGATCGTAAAAACTAGCGCGTGCAAAATCGCTCATTTTTCCGGAAGCGTGAAAGGTTAAAATTTAACACAAAATAAAAACTATATCTTGTCGTTCTTTATAAGTCACATGCGAACCAAATCCCCTTTCTTCACGTTGTTACGAAAATATTTCTGAAATCATTTTACTTTCTGCAAATATCAAAGTCAAATGATTAAATCCTAGTCACAATTCATACTGTTAAAATAAGAAAACCCTGTAAAATTTCGTGTGTAACTTATTTCAAAAGCGACGTCGCCGCTTGCAAGAATCTGGGGACTTCAAAGGGTGCCGACACCCGGTGACCCAACTAGCTCCAGACGTGTTGTGTTTTCACTGCAACACACTTTCATTTGATGTACCGGGTGCATTTATACATCACAGAATTTTAGGATTTAATATAGGATTATTTATTTCATACGTGAATAGGACCGGTGAATAGGTAATGATTTATGAGACCGCTTTGTCCATCGGTAGCGGAACATTGAATATTGCATCGTCTGGAACTTCCTTTCTTGTACAAATAATAATAATAATAATAATAATAATAATAATAATAATAATAATAATCTCGGCTTCTGCTACCACAATCACTTGCTTTTGAAAGCTGCAATTCATGGTCGAAGGTGACCGTATTTCGATAGATGACTTTAAATGACAGAATTACAATTCATTAGCTAACATTTTATTTTATTTTTGAAATTTATAGCCCCAATAGATAAATCGGAAAGCGTGTTGGGTAGCGCACGTATTTCAATCGATAATTACGAACATGTTAACAGTTTGCTCCTGTTAGATACCAAAATACGTATTTTTTTTTAATTGAGTAAAATGGTCTGAAATAATAGCGCCCCACGACGTTTTGAATCGCGCCCGGGCATATTTAATAGGAGAAACACGGTACGAACATTCCATTCGTTTGTAAACTTGACCTTTCGCAACTCATGAGTAAAGACTTCATTCATAAGAAGGCAGATAAAATCGTACTGGGTCATCACGTGTGGTATGGCCAATCAGGGGTGTGTAGAAGTTCAAGAGGTCACGACCAAAATAAACACAAACACATATTTCCGGCAAATTACTACAAGTTGCACCATGGAGGCTTGGGTCAAAAACATAGTATCTGTCTCATCGATGTTTTGACACAAACTTTGTTTTTGCTCTTAACTTTCTACAAGCTTACGCGTGTCATCAATTCCTTTGGTAAATCATTCCAAGGTCAATTAGTGATTTTTAAGGAGAATATTCATTATCTTCACTTAACGAAGATTACTAGTATCACCGATTAAAGAAAAAAAAACAGTGGTTTTGCGGATAGAAGTCTATAAAGATACCAAAATCGAATCTTAAGAGGCGCTACTTTATTTCAAATGTATTAAGCTCCGACAGGATTTTCCTTACATGGTATATAACTCTGGTGAACGAAATTCGTTCACCAAAAATACTTACCAAGACACAATATCATTTTACACCCTGACTTTCCTAAATACAATATCGAAATCTGACCTGTAGCACAAATTTGTTTGTTTGAATGGGGTTATACGCTGCTTTCAATGATCTTTCCGTTATATCGTGGAGCACTTAACATTGAATACCCGGTACTTCTCACACCAGTTCAATCATTTCATCATTTCCTAGGCTTCAGCTTCTATCCCACATAGGTCCACGGTTTTTTAACACATTGGTAGAAGACAAATAGAAGGAAAGGGCGAGTGCCGCCGTCGGGAATCGAACCTGTGACCTTTTGAATGGTGTCCGACGCGCTACCACTGTGATATGACGGTTGCATCCGACCCGTAGTAATAGAGGCCTTGGACATGAAAAAGGAAAGAGCGCAATTCAAAAATCGTCTCTGGCAAAACTGTGCGGGCATCTATATCTGTTTCTTCTTTAATTTGGACGCCGAAGCTGTAGGTACTGTATTTTGGTCGGCCGAGATAAAACAAGACGTTTTGAAAATCATTGAGCAATCGATATGACAGAGATGTCGGAAATGTAATTTTTCCTATTAGATGCCTTTTTTTTCACAAAAACAGCTTATTAATGTTCGTGAACGAAACAAGAATTAAATTATTTTAAAGCCGCGATGGGAGCAACCTTGAGGATTTCTTCTTCTAGACTAATTGTAAGGTTTCAACAAAATCTATTAGGGATTTTCGTCATGCACTTAAGAATATACTTGAACGAATTTGATTGCATGATGAATCCTAGTTGTCATGGTAACCAGAATAAAAAATGCACTGTATCGAAACCTCCTTTCGGGAAATTTTCAGTTCAAACATCTCAATTGACTATTTAGCGGATTTTGTAGCACCATTCTTGAGCTATCATCACTGTGATAAATGCTCAGACTTGTCGGCGTTACCACACCGCCGACTTGTGGAATTAATAATAAAATCGGCGGTTAGCCGACGACGGAACGGATTTTGTTTTCCAAGATCGGCGAGGCGCCGGTGAAAATCATCAAACACGTCGGCGATTTCTATTATTCATCGTGCTATCAGTAAAAAACAGGGTCGACCGAAAGGCGGCGATGCCAAGAAAGTATCAATTTTGCAGCAGCCGTCGACTACGACTGTTCGGCGGTACGCCGGCGAAGCATAGCTGAATACTAGCCGATGCCAAACGGAAATGAATAGGTTAGAAAAAGACATAAATACGTCTGCGTTGCGTACAAATCGGCAATAGTCCGGTCGTTGATCGACCGTAGTCCGGATGATCAATTGTCATCGATACAATAAACGAACTTCTAAACAGCCACTTTGCATTTGCCACGTTTTGACATTTTTTAAGTTATCTAATAAAACATCTTTTTAATTCTATATGAATGGCCGTTCAGTTTGACGTATTTTGAAGGAAGAATGAGTTAGATTTCTGTCCTTGGTGTCTTAAGTCAACTTCAAATACAAAAACCCTCTTTGACAAAAGTCACAAACGTAGCACATTTTACAAGAATGCCAAAATTTCGGTTTCAGAAATGCTAAAAAGTTTAATCAAATAAGCGGCAAACTTAGTTGATATTTGGGTATCAGACACCAAATCATTAAATGAAACAACATTGCGATTGCTTATTTTCTCTAACAAACAGAAAATGTTAGAATTACCCCACCGTCCAATGTAAATTTTGAAATTGGGGATACCATTAAATTCCCTTCAAATAAGTTGCTTACTTTAATATTTTCGGGTTAATATTAATCAAAGTTTCTTCCTGCATCATTTTTCTAACACAAATCGACTACTAACCATTTCAGATACCAATGGAAATATTACTTTTCCAGGAAAAAAGGCATGACATTGCTCTCTTCTGTTGGAAGTTAAAGGAAATTGAATCATGACAAATACGTCAAAACATATTTTAAGCAATTTATTGAACTTCACGTGTGACTATTAAATACATAAAGGTTATTGAATGAGTGGTCATGGAATACTGAATTTATTACTACTCATCTATAAACAGATATAAACGAGGCTGCGACAAATTAGATATACTATTATTAAAATGACCCGATATTTTTCATATCCTCGAAATTCTTGAAATTCAACGTTGCAATTTTCCGAGAAACTTATAACGCCGTTTAAAATTGACGTCAAAATATATTAATTATGACGTCATTTTCGCGGTTACAAAATAGCGTTGCTTTCGCTCTGAGCTCATTTGCACAATTATTCCACTAGTGTAAAAACACCCGTGTAATATCAAAAATATTCAACGTTTTTTTTACTCCCGCGACGTAGGTTATATTATAAAAGGTATGTGGAAGTCATGCAATAAGAGAAAAATGGTTTGCTAGTGTGCAAGCCACTGAAGTTCGATATCCTGGGTTCGATTCCCGGGCTTGAACATTAACAAAGCAATTGTCTTTCGCACGATACGTTAAACCATGGCGGATCTAAGCATTAGTTTCTTCATGTAGGCAAATCCTTGCACTATCCCCCGTAAAATCTCGCCGATCTCTGGGGGGTCACCTCCCATTAAGGGCTTTGGCTACGGTAATGACGATAAACAAATGTAAATACACGCACATGCACTTATGCATAAAAATGTAATTTAGTCCGTTGACTGACGTCACATCTCCAAGACTGCTATTCACGTGACATTTCCAACAACTTGAGCCAGTGTGTGAATGACGAATATTTAGTACCCTAGACGGTACATAATGTAATAAGAAGATTGCCAGACTTTCTTAAGACTCTTTGATACCTTATTCATTTACAAAATGCAAAGTGAAGACTCTGGGCAGTCTGTGCAAATTGCACAGGCTTGCCAGATTCTTTGCTCTGCACACACTTTGAAATTGTTGGAAATGTCATGCACATTTATTCTAGACGAGGTTATGATCAGCTTGTCTAAAAAAAAATCCAGTTACAGATCACACAAACAATGGTAATGTACCCTTGAAACCAAATTTTTGAAGACCCGTATCACAGAATTTGATTGTTAGAAGTGGTTTTACGCCGCTTTCAATAATTTTTCAAATCTCGATGACTGGAGCACCTAACTATAGATAACTGGTATTCCCCACACCAGTATTACCATTATATCCCTTCCGAGCCTCCATCTACTATCCCACACAGGTCTACGATTATCGACCCATTGGTAGGAGACAAATAGTCGGACAGAATGAATGCCGCCGTCGGGGATCGACATTGGGACCTCTAGATTGGCAGTCCGACGCGCTACCAACTGCACTTTGAAGGCGGCTGTATCCGAGGCACAAATACGTGACTTAGATGACTTTAATTAGAATATAAAAGAACTTATCTTTGAAAAGCTCCTTGTGCAATAGTCCTCGCACGGTTTTGTTAACGAATACGCATAAGAAAATAAAATTTATCATGTCAAAAATATCATTAAAAATTGCAGGTTGTGAAATTGGACGACATCCGTTCCAAAAAATAGCCACACGAGCGCATCCGAACGAGAAATGTTTTTTTTGTATCCCTTTGATGTCAGCTTTTTAGTATTATTCGTAATTTCGAATTATATACAAGGTTTTACTTAAAAAGATGTAGCGCGAGCCATTTAATGCTCCATTAGATATTTGATTAATGGTAAGTCACATCCTTAACCAAGCCTAAAATGCTTAACAACGATTTTCTGATGGCTTGATAACCTATCCTACTTAAACAATGTTAAAGTTATGATATATAATACGCAAAATTGCGTTATGTCTTAATAACCATGCATGTGTATTTTTTTTTGGTGTTAAGTTGATTAATTGTGATTGTATGATTTTTGTAAGTCGACAATAAACCCAGAACCACCACCACCAACAACAACAATGCGTTCGCTGTTATTACAAGTATTTATTCGACTATGAATATAATTAACTTCATTGTAGTATTATCCATGATTAATGCCCTGGCAGGGCGGAGCCTAAGTAACGGGTCGTTGCACTTAAGGGTTAAGGGAAATCAGCTTTTATCTAAAATAACCTACTTCCAAAGAGAGTCGACATAAATAACTCGAAATCGTAAATCGTGGAATGGTAACCAAATCCTCGTAACTTCAACTTAATCAAGCTGAAGTTACGAGGCATTGGAAACCAAACGATGAAATGTGTTCACTTTCTCAATGTTCGTGAATCCTTTAGGTTTTAGGATACAGTTATGTGCACGCGTTAACGATAATTGCGGACTCACTTTTGAAAGAACCCAAACAATTGAAAAGTAAACTCGCCAAATTACGTCACAGTTAAGCCCCGCCCTGCCAGTTCATTAATAACGCAGAATATCAGATACATGAACTCTTGTACAAAGAATAGAAAAGAAACAATCGTGTAAAAGCAAATTATAGGCCTTAAATTATCGTCAATCTTCGTCGACAAGGATATAATTTATTTAAATACATGCATACGTCCCAGCATGGCAAAAGATTTTAGAATATTAAAACGCTTGTTCATAAATAGAGACAATAACACTCTTTATGATTTGGAGCGGAGAATTATTCGAACATCCAATTATCAGATAAAGTTTGATTACTGATCAAATCTCAATATTGTACGTGATAATCTCACTGTTTTTATAATTATCCATTGTTTTCGAGATGAAAAATATTCATTAACTTTCTGTTTTGTCGACCTTTCTATGACCTCTGCAAACCCAAATTTTGCTTTTATTGTTGGATATGGGTGATCCGTAAAAAAGATTCGGTAGATTAATTAGATTGGAAAAAATGGTATCGATCCAGATCAAACTGTACTGCCAACAAATACATGTTTAGATATGTGGCCGGTCACGCAAGTAAAGACCATCTAGGAATAGCGTAGAATAGATACATATTTGTGATCCGTCACGCGAAATGGTACCATCTGTGTAATGTGTAAAGTATTGACCCTGGTCAGACTGCGCGGACTGCGCAGCCTGACTAGGGTCGAAACCTTTCGCAATTTACTTATTTTCTGAATCTAGAATAATCAGTCTACCTTCAAGTGAAAGCGTTTCTCAAATAATTATTTTACGAAGTTCCCAGATGGTCATTTTTCGCGTTACGGGTCACATTTGAAAAAGAGATTCATTCCAGTAGCAACAGGATGTCGCTTTTCAAATACTCTTTCCATGAAAGCAAACTGATAAATTTACATTCAGAAAATCCGGTTAGCGCAAAAGGTTTCACGTCTAAGCAGCCTGCGCATTTCGCACAGGTTGACTAGGGTCGACATTTTTTGCACTGCCAAGATAGTCCATTTTCGCCGTTCGAGCCAATATTGATAAGCTTTTGAATAAACTCTGAGCGCACGCCAGTTTTTCTTATTTCAATTAATTGGTAAATGCTATCTATAATGCAGCCATCACACTAAAAATTCGAGTCCGACGAATTCCAACGAGTCTAGAAATTATTGAGAGATTCGCAATGTAAGGTTATCCTTGAAATTCTTAATAACATTGACTCGAATCCAGTACTTAGAGTACTAAATTGATTTGTATCCATGTACTTCTGACAAGCATGTATCAAACTTCCCAACGCGAAAGAATGATGATAATAATAATGTTGTTGGTGATGATGATAATGATATTACTACTTCTACTACTAATTATAATGTTAATAATCATATTTATAACAAAAATATATAATAATGAAATTCTATGAAACTATTTATGAGAAAGGGGAACTCATCCTTTTCGGGTAAAAAGGACAAAATTCACTAACCACCAAAAATGGCCCCATCTCAATTTTCTATGAAATTTGAGTTTTTGATCCTTCTTACCATTATTTATTACAAAAACGAAAAAGAAATCCCAAAAGACGACCAAGGTTACCATGGCAACCAATCAAAAATCTCAAAATTCCAAAATTGGGACTTTTTCAATTCAAAACACAAAAAAATGTTATATGGGCGTTTTAATATAAAAAAAAAAGATTGAGAAACAGTTATTTGCTGCTCTGAGCACAACGGGGTCTAGGTGAGCTATTGTGATCACTCACAGTCTTCCATCCGTCCATCATCCGTCTGTCTATCCATCAGCCTGTCCGTCCGTCTGTCTATCAACAATTTCTTCAAACATCTTCTCCTCCTAAACCACTGGGCCAATCAAGCTGAAACTTGACAGGATTGGTCCTTGTATGTTGCTCTTCAAAACTTGTTCACAGAATTTAATTCTTTAAAAAAAATGTTTGCCATCGAAGAATGCCAAAATTCTTAGTAAAAGTCTTCCCCTCCTTTACCACTGGGTCAATCAAGCTGAAACTTAGTCGTGATATTCCTGGGGTGAAACTTTACTAAGGTTGTAAAAAGAATTTATTTCATCATCTCTGGTTGCCACGGTAACAGAAATATTGAAAATTGCCAAAAACTTAGGTAAAAAAACACATCTTCTCCTAAACCATTAGGCCAATCAATCTGAAACAAGGCAGGGATTATCTAAAGGGTGTAGCTCTACTTAAGTTGGGATAACTCTGATTACCATGGTCACAGAAAGGTTGAATATCTACGAAAATTAAAAAAAATTGACACCCAACAGGACGAAATAAAAGTCTGTTTCTTTCAAAAACAACCTACTTTCAACATTTTGCAAGTTATATCGCAGCGGCTGGACCACCTTACAATGGATTCTTGGTATTGTTCACACCAGTACTACAATTATCACCTCCTATGGGTTTGTTTATTGTAAATTCTAATTTCATCGTTAAATCGGACAAAGAGTAATTTTTACATAAATAACCCACCGTATTTCAGATTGTATCTATGCTGATGTATAAAAGAAGGTTTATACATAATTAAAAATATTCTGTGAATGTTCTTCTTGTTCGCAAAATAATCGGGAAATATATACTCAAAATCTTAAATCGGAAACCATCCTATATAACCAGGATAGATTTGATGGAATGCAATAATTGAATTCTCTTGCATGTCAACCCTCGAAATTTTCTTTTCGTTTCATTGCGTGTAATCACGTGAGTCTTGCATTTTGTCCTTTATATTCGGTGCACTGCAAAGTCAAATAATAACATCAAACCAGTAAACTTTGAAAGTCGGACAAATATCACGTAACTACAGTCGTGGCCCGATTACAAACTTTTTTCTTACTCAACTGAGATTGCAGTATTATTTCAAGTTTGAACAAATGTTTATAGATTAAATTGTACCTTGAGTGATACAAGTAATAATTTCTCAGAGTAAATTATTACTTGTAAGATTCAATGTGTAATTTACTATGGAATGATACATTAAGTCAAACTTGATTTTGAAATATATCTTTTCTACGCACTCACCAAACCACATGAGAAGAAACGTGTCCCCCCCTTTTTTTCTATCTTAAATCGAAGTTTGAATAAAGTCCCTGGCGAGTACAAAAATGTTTTATAATCTCGGGACCTGATGTCATATGGTGTTGATCAACGACGATAAGGCTGTCTGTCTCCCTTTCCGACCGATATTTTAGGTTATCGGAATTTTTATTTCACGAATATATTTGCATACGTGATAAAAATCAACCCATTTACATTTTCTTCGGAATCCATAACAAGTGACATTTGAAAAAAATGGGATAGTTGTACTGATATAATCTATCGGCAATGATCGACAGTTTGTGATTTACCAGGCAAAATATATCGAAACTGTTCAATACAGTACCATACATTACAATTCAACACAATGCAAACTCGTTGTGAATGGAAATAGAATTATAAAA
The DNA here is from genome assembly GCA_948146395.1 of Fragum whitleyi. Taxonomy (NCBI): domain Eukaryota; kingdom Metazoa; phylum Mollusca; class Bivalvia; order Cardiida; family Cardiidae; genus Fragum; species Fragum whitleyi. The sequence goes on along the minus strand of OX411548.1, from coordinate 54,400,133 downwards.
GGCTATTGAAAGATGAAGGGAATATTTGATGGTTTCATGTAGGTATGAAACTAAAAATCTAGTCGCACTGTATGAATACGCGTAGTGGATTCATACATGAGTGTGATTGGGTTTTTAGGTTCATTCCTCTATGAATTCAATGAATACTCTCTCTTTATCATATAATTTAATATCATGAATAAAAATACGAAGGTTTTTCAACAAGGAAACGGATTTCTTACGGAGGAGTTGAACAGCCTTGGGGAAAGATTTGCAAAGAATTAGTACAAAATATATCAAGATAACAAAGACAGCCTTTTGATGCTTTATATTGTCAATCATTTTCATGTAAGAGTTCAAGATTTAAATAGTACATGTGAGGTTGGTCTCTCATTCTTAAAACCTGCTCAAATATTCGATATGAACGACCTAGAATAAAGTGAATGTATGTCAAGTACCATTTTCTGTCAGTTTCCATTGCTTCTGGGAATTATCTGTAATGGAAAATCCCTGATATTGATTCCACTATGATTTTTTACGACGAATTAAAGATATTTTGTGAATGTAAATAATTGATCGAAAATAAGAACATCGAGATTGGATAGAGATGATATTAATTCATGGATCCCACTTTAAATTGGTTTTTTTTCTGGTAAGATAATTCTCGGTGTTAGTAAAAAAAGCTCAAATGATGCTGTTCTTGGAGAATTGGGTAGATACCCACTTTCCATTATTGCCCTGGAAAGGTCGATTAAATATTGGCTAAAACTTCGCCGTACTCAAAATCTCATTTTGAAAAATACATATCTAGAAAGCTGTAATGCATTGATTGCAAATAAATCCAGTTGGGTTTATAGAATTAAATCGCGGTTACAGAATTTGGGTTTAAATAATGTTTGGATTGAGACAAACACCGATAATAATTATTTCCCTTTAATACAAAGACGAATAAGGGATCAGTTTATTCAGAAATGGTCTTCTGACATTTCAAATTGTAGTAAATTATATTATTATAAACAATTCAAGAAAGAATTTGAAATAGAAACATATTTGACCAATATTAAAAATGATAAGCATAGAATTCTTCTCACGAAACTTAGAATATCTGACCACAGGCTAGCTATCCAAACCGGTAGATATAATAACACTGTGAGATCAGAAAGAAAATGTAATTTATGCAACCAAAATCTTTTGGAAACAGAATATCATTTCGTTCTTGTTTGTTCTAGGTATAGAGAAAATAGATTGAAATATATTAAATGCTCTTTTCCTAATTTACATTTATTTCTTCAATTAATGTCATCTTCAAGAAAAAAGACGCAAATTAATCTTTCTAAATTTTTAGCAGAAGCGATGGAAATTCGTAACAATTCGAACAACACATAAAATCATTTTCAAATTGTGACGAAATTTCATCGTACAAAGTGTACGAAAATATATTTTGAATAATCGTTTCGATTAAATTATTATTTCTTGTCTAATATTGAAATATGAATTATGGATATAACAATATTATGCTATTATTCCATGTATGTAAATATGTTATTATGTAAATGTTTGTTTGGCCAAAGGCACACCAAGTGCCGACATGCCTAATAAAGCTATTTGAAGTTGAAGTTGAAGTTGAAGGTATTAAACGCCACATATCATGCAATTACATTTAACTACATTTTAAGAATTGAGAGGTTTTTTTCTCTAATTTTAGGTTCATTTCTACTGTACAGTTATTGAAATGATTATTTGGAAGGGGGAAACTAGCCAACATGTATATATATATATACATGGGGGAAAATCGCGATTTCACTAACATAATTGGAATAGTTAGTATCTGATTTATTCTTGAAGAAATAGGAAGCAATTAACAGAATTTTTATGGATATTTTATTTAAGGGAGGTATAAATATAAATATATATATATAAATATATTTTGTTCATCATGATCAAAGTTAGCGATATTGGATTACCTCCCTTTCATTTCACTCAAAACTCGCTCCACACACTCATTCAATTTCATCTCAAATTCATTCCTCTTGTCAATTTCACGATGTTTTTAACTGTTCTGCTTTGGAAAATGAGCTTGAAACAAAAGCTCCCTGTAAAACATAAAAAAACACAACAAAACAAACCAAACAACGAACCGATCAATCCAAACGCGTTTCATTGTTGATCGTTTTTAACGTCTCTACAAATGCTGAACCTATTGACTGAGTACTCAATGCTGTACACTTGGCAGTACACATGTGCAGTCTGATCTTAACCTTAACCGTGTGCTTTCTCCTAAATATTGCGAGAGAAAAAATGATCCAGGCTGGGTTAACTATATCCTCAAAATTAGAATTTTGTTTGAAACAAAATTTTATATTTAGAAAGAGAATGGTTTAAGGTTTAACAAGTTAATAATCTAAAGGTAGTGGACCCGTAATCGTTTCGCAATATATCGGAACGCATGGTCTGTTACAATGTTAACCGAGGTTTCCTAATCATTAGGAAACCTCGTTTAACACTGTTAAATTGATTACTTCCGAAACGCATCGAAACTATTACGGGTCCACTACCTGGGGTTTACCTCAATTTACAGTGAGAAAAGTTTATATAACATGAACATATTTCCCGGTGACAAGAAATCGTAAAACCCTCATCTAAATAATTTTGAGTATCATATAAAACGCATTTTTATGTATTGAAAAATATTAAATCGAATCCCTTGGCGACCGCCAGCTGTTAAATAATGCGATGGTACACCAATAAATTTAATGGAAATATTCTAATCGTTCGACAAATGGAGTAACAAGGGATATTGTTCGATATACTTCTCATAATTGATTGTTGATTGAATGGAGTTTAACGCCACTTTCAACATTTTTTCAGTTATAATTCGGCGGCTGGAGCACCTAACAATGGTTTCCTGGTATTTTTCTCACCAGTACAACCACTTTCCTAGCCTCCAGCTGCTATCTCACATAGGTCTACGATTATCAACCCATTGGTGAGGGACAAATAAATGGAAAGAATGAGTGCCGCCGTCGAGGATCGAACCCAGGTCCTCTAGATTGACAGTCCGACGCGCTACCAACTGCGCTATGACGGCGGCTTTCTCATAATTGAAGAATGGATGATCGTAACTGAACATTCATTTCGTTTTTTTTCTGTTTTTCTAGAATGCTATATTCCCACATCCGATCCGATCTACTCGATCAAGCATGATCAAGCTATCGAGTACTGATCGAGCTTGGCCGGAATAAGTGATCGGGGAAGGTCGGGGCGACATGTCAAAAAATACCCGCGTACGGTCGAATAGATAATTCGATCGCTGACCGGTCGAGAAGCTAATTTAATGGCGGAGCGGTCGAGAAGCTGTCGTATATCGATCGGTTGTATGATCGAACATTTCGTCAATCAATCGTGTTGAGATCAGGGCCCGAGGTTATAAAACTTTTCTCAGGCTCAGGCTCAATTTTCTCAAATTTTAAATTGAAATAAATGTATGAAAATTAAAGATAATATTAATTAGTTGTTATGTATAACAACTTATAAATGTCATCTTTTATGTCAATACATTAAAATGAGTAATAAAACTGAATAACGGCTTTAATCTCAAATTGAAATTTGAGAAAATTTTGAATTGAGCCTGAGATTAGTTTTACAACCTCGGGCCCAGATTGATATTTTTTACTCGAACTGTACACGATCATTCTCGAGCTATACTCGAGTTATTCCCGACAACATCCCGACAAACTTAGTCAGGATATAAAAACAATCGACTCTTCTCTAGAGGCCCGTTTTACTTAACCTCTTACGATTATTTTTTGCGTAAGTCAAAACTAATAGATGCTTCTATAGTAGTAACTAAATAAAGAATTTGCCATGCATCATCTCACTGGAATCGTCTTCTGAAGACGATTCCAAAGAGATATTGCAAGGCAAAATAAAAAAATGAATGAAAAAGCCAGGTACGATTAGAGATTTTGGCTTACGATTATTTTTTTCGCAAGAAGTTCAGTAAATCGGACCCCAACTATTTTTTTGGAAAGGTCTGGCAGCGGACGAGTAGAGATCGGGTTCGTCGGGAAGAGTTCGCGTGAAACTCGAGTATAATTCGAGATGATCGATCGGAAATAAGAAGGATGATGGTCGGGGAAAGATCGTGTAGCGATCACATAGAGATCCGACTGGTCGTGAAGGGATCGAATAGTGATCGAGTTAAGGTCGGGTAGATCGAGTAGAAATCGGAATGGAGGTTGGGTTGCGATTGCGAAAGGGTCGTAGATACTTGTAAAAGGGGTTGGGTTCGATCGAGTTAAAATCAATAAGTAGTCGTGTATATGCATTTTGGTTGAGCTTGGTCGGGTTTTAGGCAATCGAGTTGATCAAGTTGATCGGACTGACAGTAGGAGCCTAGCATTAAAAGACTTGTGCTCTATGCCGCGCCGCCTCTTTGGTGAGGTCTATATGACCACTATGGTCGCGAGAGACGACGTTATCATCTAAAATATCGATGGCTCAGCGCGAAACATATATGTTTATAGGGAGTTACAACCGTTTCGCACTTAGCCATTGATGTGCAACGCACAGAGAGGATATCGAAGTAAATGGAGTTCCCTACTGATGGTAGTAAGCATGATACAAACTACCTTTACAAGAGCGGACTTCAGTGCACATGGAATGAACCGATTTTTTGAATGTCAACAGCGATCCGTTTATTAAGTGGGCAAACATTTAGAAGTCACGTTTTATAGATCGACACTGCGTTAGAAAAATATTTTACCGAAATATTCTTCAAAATGGCATTCAAGCAATTACAGAAAGTCTAACATCACAAGTTATTTAAGTGATTGATACAAAGATAAAACATATACAAGTTTCTACCCCGCGTCCTTTCCAGGGTTGTTTTCCTGAGGTGTCATCTTTGTAAATCATATGCGAAATGGGCATATATATGCTGCAGGCGTCTGGGGGAATCACTCAGCTCCGGATATTGAATATGTTTTGATAAAATTTTGTCGAAAAAACATTGAAGTAAAAACATCTTCCAATTTAGACGCTATTTATGGAGAGCGAGGACGAATGCCTTTATCTCTACACAGAAATCATTGTCAAATATTGCATAATACTTCTTAATCCCGAGGTATACTAATTTAATGCTTTTTTAATACTCTTGAAATTGAATTTTTCTTGTATCACTTGTAATTGGGATTGCCAAATAAAATGTATTCTCGAAAAATGTGGACTACATTTCAAATGGCAAAACCAATTTTTTTTTATCCCTAGTAACTTCGGTATATTCAAACAACGTTAATTAGATATTTATCGTCGAAATTGGTATTCTGCCATAAACGATTAAAATCGACTTCAAACTCATTCATTACGTAAACATGAATTTCATTTTGAAAATTATCTTGATTCTATAAAAGAGAAGAAATTTCAAATCGCTAAAACCAAATTTAGACTCTCGTCACATGTTTTCGTCATTGAACGTGGTCGATACATAAATATTGATAGAAAAGAAAGAATAAAAAGTTATTGCAGTAAATATTAATATCGAAATGAATTTCAGCCTTTTCTAACTTGCCAAAAATAAACATAACTAGGAGCTCAATATAACAAAATATACTATTTTACTTGGCCAACTCTAAATAACTTGACAAATGATGTTACAAATTCAAAAACCCCTTGCAGAATTGAATATAGAAACTTATTCACGCCATTCAATGTTCTTCTGTAAATTCATATATATGTGACCCGTCACGCGAAAATGGACCACCTGGGTAATGCGTAAAGTGTCGATCCTTGTCAGACTGCGCGGATTGCGCAGACTGACTAGGGTTGAAACTTTTCGCACTTTACTAATTTTCTGTATCTAGAATAATCGATCTGCCCTCTGATGAAAAAAATTAAAAAATGGGACCCATTGCTGACCTGTACAAGAGCCAATCTCTTTTTCAAATGTTTATTTTACAGAGATTCCAGTTGGTCACTTTTCGCGTGACGGGTAACACTTAAGTAATTTGTAACTGCTTATCTAAAGAAGCGTTACATATGGTGGTAGTAAGGTTTATCAAATTGTTTCTCCGTTCTTAGCACCACTTTTTATTTCATTGTTTTAATATGAAATTATATTACAAAAACATCAAATTTCATTTGCTGCATAATAGAGAACTTTCAGGACTACCCTTTGACTTTTGAATAACCGGCATGTTTGGAAAGGGCGGATCATTTGTATTTTGACGTTAACGTTCTATGCAGAAATCCTCTTAAGTTATTAATCGCTTTACAAGTGACTTTCTTACTAACACAACTCCTCCTCCGTTGATGGATATAATTTCATGAACCCCTTTTTTTGTATTTCTTGAACAGCACTATACAGACAAATGCTTTTCAAAAAGTCAGATGAACGATCCCAGGCCCTCATGAGCCTCATGTTTGTTGTTCTTACAAGTAGACCTGCACGTGAAGTCGCACGTGAAAATCGTAAAATTGTAAATTCTAAATGTAATTTAATTGGGATGAAACGAAGCTGCTAGTCGGAAGTCAATGACCAAGGTCGACAGACACTTGACCAGCGTCTGACATATCAATTATTGTGTGAAAAAACACTGGCCAATACTTAACTGCGAGAAACGGATATATCTGAGGGTGGGAAAACTAGCATTCTTTTTTATGTGCCGGACTTTCCTCTATTTTTCTCGAAAAAATTCAAAAGAACGCAGCGAAAATGCCCAGAACGGCACATTCATTTGTACAGTCTGATCGGAGTTTAATTTATATCTACAAAACATTTCTGAAAATGCTAACACAAACGACTTCGGCCAGTCTAAATAACCACATATACCTTCTCTTGAAAATTTTCTTTAGAATATTACCCTAAAGAAATATTAACTGTCTCGAAAATCCTAAAGATTATCACCCATATATAGCTGCTGACACTTAATTTTTTTCCAGAATCATACCTTATAAACAGTTTCTGCTTTTTGTCAAGATCCCCTAGAAAATGAAGATATCGGTGGCTCAGCACGAAACAGAAAATTGTAACTGCCTATATATTTATAGGCAATTACAACTGTTTCGCGCTGAGCCATCGATATATAGCCACTGACCAAAATATTGTAAAGAATATCGTCCTATAAAGACAGCTACTTGCCTTTCTTTGTTTGTTTGTATGGGGTTTTACGCCACTTCTAGCAAATCGTGAACCAATAAATATGAGCCAATAGATATACATGTAGTTATTTCCATTGTAAAATCGACAGATTGATAGTTTTGGATTGATTTTCGAAAGAAATTTAACGAATTTTGAATGATTTTATTTTCAAGAGAGGTTAAACAAAATCGATAATTGGACGAAATAAGCAATATATTTTTTTTACCTCCTTTTAAAAAATCTTCGTTCTTTCCCATTATGTGTCTTCGAAGATAAATAAAACGCTAAGATATAAAGAAAATATCATACAATTATTTTATCTATTTGATTGAAACTTTTGTTATTTTGAACGACTTCGAAAAGTTTTTGAATGATTGGAATGCTAAGCGAGTACAAATTTAATTTTTAATGGTTTCGACGGAAATAATTACCTATTTCATAGTTTAATCAACATTAGTTGCCGATTAAAATATGCTTAAGAATATAGACCTATAGATTACTGATTCTTTAGAATATCGCCCTATAAACACAGCTACTGACTCAAAGTTTCTGGAGAAAAATCAAGCACGTGAAGCTACTAACCAAGGATTTCTTTAGAATATCAGTCTCTAGATATATGCTCAAAGGATACATATATAATACGCACTTAGTGTATCTTATGAAATAAAAATCTAACGAGGTTGGGGGAATTGATAATTGTCGAGGCTCTGCCGATACAATGATCAATTCCCACAGCCGAAGTAGATATTTTTCACACAATACACAAAATGCGTAATATATTTATCTTGTAATGTTGACAGCTTTGATTTTTTCGATGGTTCTAACAGAAATACAAGTTTTTTTGCCATGTTTCTAAAAATAACCGCGTGCTGTCCTAAAAATATCCATGTGATATCATAAAAATTAGCTTATGGATGTTATCACACCCATATTTGTATAAAAAATAAGTTGTTACCGTACTTGTCCGAGAAACAACAGTAAACCATGCAGGTTCTTATTTCTGTTTTTTAGCGACTTTGGGACTAAAGACTTATTTGCACGAGGCTAGAACTCCATTAAATAAGAAACATTTCCTTAATCCTTGCCAAAAATAACTGTGGGGACTTTTCTCAAATGGACAAGTACAGTTAAAACATCGTGAAATTGACACTCATTCCGATCAAAATCTTAATCATTCACTCAGCGCTCCATTCATTCATTCCATACACTCATTCATCGACCAAAAAAGCTCCGAAAAAAATCATTAGAAACCATTTCGTTATCGTTCAAGACTATCAACATTTAATTCAAATCGACCAATTTATTCTACGATTTTATAGGCTTTTGTGGATTTTAAAGAGTCTGGTCGGTCACCAAGACACACAAACAGAAAAGTATGATCAATTCATTAAAGGTAGGTAATAAATATCGCTCATTTTGTTCATAATGAACGAAGTAGTGATATTGGATCAACTCCACACACTCATTCAACTTAATTCCAAAATCATTTCAAAATCAATCATCTTGTCAATTTCACGATGTTCTTAACCGTACCACCTAAGTGACAATAAATAATCAGAAATACAAATACTAGAAGTGTAAAAAGACTTTTCAAACATTTCATATTTTATAAAACACAAGCTGTTAAAGTCTAGGTTACAATCATTATATGACAAACCCTCGTGTTCCTCCATTTGGGCTCGTTTATACATCTACGTTTATCAATGGTCGACGAAAAGATGCAGCCGCCGTCGGGTATCAAAACCGTGCTCGGAATTTGGGGGCCTTTTTTTTGGTTGCGCTAAAACGGCAACTATTATTGTAAGGTAAATTGTGCTTGAAAAAAAAAAAATAAATAAAAAAACCCAAAAATAATTAAGGGTGTCGAAAAGAGATATGAAGGTAATGGACCCGTAATAGTTCCGCAACATTTTGGACCACATATTCTTTCACAATGTTAACCGTGGTTTCCAAATGAAAATTGTTAAAGTTCAATACTTATGGGATGTTGCCAAACTATTACGGGTCCACTACCTTAAATAATTATTTTCATTACAGTATTATCGAAGTCGAAATAGGCTATACCCAGTAAAATGTGTCGCTTAGTGACGTTTTAAAATCACGTGATGCTATCCGATTTCGTATTATAACCCTCGCGTCACTAAATCCGGTTTCATCAATACCGGAGTGGGAGTCGCGATCACTGAATGATTATCGAATTGAGGATTGGTAAATATATTTTACTTTTTTTTCTTGATTTATTTTAAATTTTTTAATTTAAAAATGATTTAGTTAACTTTTCTTTGGTGATCCAATAGTATGTAAATGAAAAGAAATATTGTTTAAACTCTTTAGATGCAATGTGTTGTTTGCAATAGAGCCATGATATAATAATAATAATAATAATAATAATAATAATAATAATAATAATAATAATAATAATAATAATAATAATAATAATAATAATAATAATAATAATAATAATGATAATAATAAATACAATAGATAAGTAATATAATACATCTTTCACTGCTGAACATTTTCGTTTATTCTGTCTTACTGTTATTTTCAAACGTTTATTTTAGTCACGTTTCTTAAGCGGTTCTTCTATGTAACTAATTTAAACTATAAATCAACAATTGGTAGACAAAAAACAAAACAAAACCATAATTCCAACTTCAAATCTCTAGCTTAAATGAAGCTTTCTTCATTGCTAATTGCTATACCATGTATATATTTGTAGAGCCTTCTTTGTTATAAGAATAAATATAAACTGACATTTGAAAAGGGACCGTCGAGCAACTTTCTAAACAGATAATTCAAAATAGGTTGAATCCACCATAGGACAACTTGGGTTATTATCCTTTAGGTGGACTAACGTTACATCAGTTTTTGGGAACAATTTACGGAGATGAAATGAGCCTGTGCGTGACATTTCCAACAATTTGAAATGTTCGTTAGATGCAAACACTGAGTAACATAGACAGCCACATACTGTAAATATAGAGTCACCTGATGGTCTACTGATAGTTTGAGACCTTATCTATCTACTAGGCGCATAGTGAGGACTCTGGCCTGACTGTGCGGGTGCACAGGCTGGTCAGAGTCTATACTTTGCGCATATTAGAAATTGTTGGAAATCGCACGCAGAGGTTCAAATGATATCATCAATGGGTGACCAGAACATTGTAACTCATTTTTTTAAGCTTTAGTTACAATGTTTTATTCACCCATCGACGATCTTTGGCCTGTTTTCTGTTGTCTCTCTATAAGGAAATCGTGCAGCTTTACTTTTGTGAGCTAGGTTGCTTTAAGGTGGCAATGGACATCGGCTTCCGGACTCTATAAACCGGAAGCGGGTATCTGTTTATTTTACGCCTTTTTGTTTTAAAAAAAAATCTGCTGAAGGAAAAAAAGTGGGAAAAAATTAGAATGACTGGACTACTGAATTTAACAATATTTCTACATTAAAATTAGGAGGGATCATATTTAAACACCAAAAATCCTCTTATTTGCATGGAAAGGTATGCTGTTTATTTTTACCAAATAAGAAAAAATTGTGGTGATTAAACATTCCATATAAAAAGGAAAAATAATTTGGCAATTTAAAAAAATAAAAAAATATGATTCTCTTGCATTTATCCCATTTGAATTAACCAAAATTAGTGCATTTGTAGCATTTGAAAGCATGTTATACAAATGCAGTTGACCAGATAGTATTTTCATTGTGTATATGTATAAGGTCAATCATCAGGAATGTATTTCAAAATTATCAGCTGGCATTGCTCTTATACAAGACCGAAAGCGAATATATGTATAAACTTTTACTGAAAAATTACCAGTACCACCCAAGGACAGATAACTCTAGCATTAAAGCGAGCATGATATGGTATCCTCGAATTTTGATAAAATGACTATACAATGTTAATCTACAACATATGTGATCAAGAATGTAATCATTGGGCGGAAAAAATGACCCCATGAGTACATTGCTATCATAAGATGGTGAATATAGACTTCAAATAAGACAAAACCATTCTATCGGGTTTCGAAACCCTAGAAATTTGATCTAGATATTTTTCCATAATCTGAAAATTGTTCACTGAAACCAATCGTTCTTAGAATTTAATCCTGTGATTATAGACATTCATAGCCTGATTCGACGTTATGTGTAGTAAATTGGTAAATTTATTTTCAAAATAATAACAAAAAAAATAATTACAATAATAATAAATATAACAATAGAAATAATAATTGTAAAAAAGAAATAGAAATAAAAGAAAAGTGGGGATAACAAATTTTCGACACGCCATTCTCAGGCTTTCTCGATGTTTGGCCAGGATTGATATTTTTACATTTTCGAGGTATTCCTTTTATTCTCTTGAAAATTCACCAATAAAAACTAGGTAGATGGTTGACACAATTTGTATCGATCGTAAGCGACGATGTTAATGGGCGATCCGTAAGGCCCAAATCGTCCACCTGGTCAATGCAGAGAGTGTCGATCCTAGTCAGATTGCGCGAACTGCACAGGCTGACTAGGGTCGAAACTGTTCGCATCTGGTGCATTTCCTAAATCAAGAAAAAAGTTCTACCCTACTGCGAGATAAATTTTGAAATTCGATTTCATGTTGACCTGTGCATGAATATACAGTTAACAACATCGTGAAATCGTCAAGGTGAATGCTTTTGGAATGATTTTGCAATGAAACTGATTGAGCGGAATGAGCAAGTTTTGAGTGAAATTAAAGGGAGATATTCCAATATCGCTAATTTTGTTCCGGATATTTATTACCTCCCTACTATGCATACAAGTTCTTTAAATAGCTTCACATTTCTTCAAGATCCAATAAGACGATCATAATTTCAAGTATTTTTGTAAATCGCCATTTTTTTGGCTTATCTTTTTTGAATGAAGTTATTTATCTTATCTTTTTAGTAATTTTATAGAGTTTTTGAATGGTTTGAGTGAGTGCTTGGAATAATAATAATAATAATAATAATAATAATAATAATAATAATAATAATAATAATAATAATAATAATAATAATAATAATAATAAAAATAACAACAACTTTATTTGGCGAAGGTAACTTATTAAGAAAACATAGTACATAAAATGAATGAATGAATGAATGAATGAATGAATGTAGCGCTGCATGAATGGTTTAAAATGACTTTCATCGGAATTAGTGTTTTTAACTGTATCTCGAGGTATTTTTCTTATTTCGCCTTACAAATTACAAATAAAAAAGCCCGATAGATGGTTGACACAATTAATTTGTAACGATCATGAATGATGATGTTTCCATTTCAGTTAATGGATTGTTGAAATTCGCCCGTGGTGACACTTAAAACAAGTTAAGCGAGAACTAAATAGACAGCGAACATTAGAGAAAGGACAAAAAGTAAACAACGAAAAGGCGAATAACTTCATCAGTCGAGTGTTCACTTGAATGTTATTGATAAACATTTTTATTCTGAATGAAACGAGAGCGGGAAAGTGAACAATTATTTAATCAATTTATTATATCGTTCAAATATTTCAATTAATATTTCAAAGTAATAAAATTTAATTTGATGTATGTCAGAAGTGGAAATTAACTAATTAGTCGAGAAAAAAAAAACTGTTAAAACAAGGATATATTTCGGTTTCATAAATGATTAAAAAAGAAGGACATTGCCTAAAGTGACAGCAGAAAAAAGAAGTATTTTTTAGAAAGGGGATACGTGTAAAAAGACCAATCCTCAGTCGCAATGAATACATCAGCCAACCCAAGAGCGTGGATACCAGAAAACAGTACCACTGATGGGTATTCGGATATGGACAGTGCTACACAGAGTGGGGGACCGGGTGGGGGGAACGGCGGTGTCGGTGGGCCATTTGGCGGCGGGATTCCGCCATTTTTAATGGATTGTGAAACAATTCCCCCTATAACGGACGAAGTTATCGCGAGAATACAGCGAGAGTTTGTTATGGGCGAGATGTCTTCTTTAGTAAACGCTACAAGAGCTATTTGGAATTCAGTTCCCATGATTTTCTTCATAATCGGAATGCTCGGTAACATTTTGACCGTCGTTATTATTCTACGTCAACGACGTATGACGTCAACCACGGTGTATTTATTGGCGTTAGCGTTTTCAGACATGATGTTGTTGTGTAATGCGCCGTTGAGACAGTGGGTGAGATATACATATAAAGAAACCGATGAGCAAACTGGACAACCTAAAGAAAAGAACTGGAGACATTGGAGCGAGACCGGTTGTAAATTCTCGTTATATCTGACGTACAGCAGTCTTCATTTGTCCTCGTGGATCCTCGTTGCCGTAACGATGGAGAGAGTTATCAGTGTGTTGTTACCGCATCGTGTCAAACTTGGAAGTACGATTAAATCGTCCCTGATCGTAATTACATCTCTGATAGTCGTAATATTATCCCTAAATAGTCATTACCTCTACGGATATGGCCGATCCGATCTTCCGATTTTCAATGGATTCGGTTACTGCGAAGCAAAGTACGAGGATTACTATGATTTTATCAACAAAGTTTGGCCATGGATCGATTTCGTCGTCACGTTTGCCGTGCCGTTTGTATTTCTAGTCGTCGGAAATGCCCTGATTATTTACCGACTGCGCCGTACCCGACTTCAGAGGCGGAAAATGAGCGTCGTGATGAGTAAGAGTAACCAGGCGTTTGAGAAAGACGCTAAAGTTTTAACTGTGACCTTGGTGTTGCTTGCAGTCGTGTTTTGCGTCTGTCTGACCCCGATCCAGATATATCTGATCGTTGTCCCGTATCGCTTACAGGCCATTGATAAAATACGATGTCAGGATATAATTGCGTGGAGGGATGCCGTTGAAATGAACGAACTTTGGTACGCCATTACGAACTGTCTGGGTTATCTTAATGCGTCATTCAATTTTGTGTTGTACGTCATTTCCGGTTCAAAGTTTCGGGAAGAAATTAAATCGCTGTTTCTGTGTCGCAGGGCCGGAAAGGAAGCCGTTTTTGGAACAAGTACAAACGATAGTAGCATGCGAATGGCTCGGTCTAATACAGGATCAACGGATTTCGGTTCGTCGACGTTTCAGAAAAGTCAACTCTAAATGACATTATTGACTTATTGGTGGATCCAAGAAATGACACGAAATTCGCAACTTTTTGAGTAAGAAACTTTTTAAGGCTGAGTCCAATGAGAAACCAAACAAATTAAGGCTAGTAGCAGACGACAAATATCTGAATTGTCGAAATTCCTGGAAGGTAGGCGAAAAAGGACCCCTTGGAACTGTGTAAAATAAATATTTGAAATATATATTTGTTCCATTGTAAGACGCCTGGAGGCGACCGAAGGTCGTATATTTCGAAAATTTCTTATCCAAATTTAGAGTAGCACGATCATTCTAGACTTAATCAATAAACAATAATGATAATAAATAAATAAAACCAAGTGTGGAATGTTTCAACTCTAGTCAGTCTGCGCAGTCCACGCATCCTGACTACAGTCGACACACCGCCCAGATGGCCCCTTTTTGCCTGACGGTTTTTCAACACTTTTTTGCTAGAAGGACCACTTAGATAACGTACATAAATTTATATCGTGATTCTAAATGAATCCCATAGTAGCTGTTTTCATTAATACTGTCTCGATGATACGAGCCTAATGAGTTTTCACAAATTATGGTTCGTGTTTATTTTAAAACAATGGTCCTTACTTTAAAAGACAGATTGATTTTGAGAAGAGAGTTCTGGTAATGATCATTAATGCGGTCGTCACATTTCAAAAAAAAAAAAAAAAAAAAACGTTCTGGCCAAGGTCTGAGGAGACGTTGGTTTCACCAACGGTCGTTACAATAAAAAGAATTTGTGTGGACGTAATAAAATGTCACTGATCGCCGAGAAACATCGGATATGCTGGCAAATCCTTCCTCGCGCGCTTGAGGTACGTTTGCAAACGTAACATTTCTGATGAATCACAATTGGTTGTGTTCCATAAATGTATCCCGTCACGTGAAAAGGGACCATCTGGGTAGTGCGAAAAGTGTCGACCCCAGTCAGACTGCGCGGATTGCGCAGGCTGACTAGGATCGAGACTGTTCGCACTCGGAAGATTTTATGAATCTAGAATGGTCCTTCTACCTTTCTGTTTAAAAATTCTAGAAATGCGACCTCTGGTTGACCTATGGTGGACCCAATCTCTTTTTTAAATGTTCACTTTATAGTGTTCCCAGATGTTCCCCTTTCGTGTGACGGGTCACAGATATTTTACTGACGTGAGCACCATAAACTAAATTTTGTACAGCTTGCCAAAACACTGAACGATTGAGACTCACAAAGAAGGCTGATCAGGACCCGAGGTTTTGAAACATTTTTCGTGCTCAACTAAGAATTTTCTCAAATTTAGAATTTTGATAAATGTATGAAATAAATGTTAACATTAATGAGTTATTTTTAACAACTTATCAATATCATCTTACATGTTCATACTTACATTTATATAATTATTAAAACCGAATGCGGCTTTAAAGACGAGTTGAAATTGGAAAAATGGGTCGGCATCCAGGCCAATTATCTGATTAATCATTTGAACCTTCTAGTGCGTTTGAAAGATTACCATTGACCAGTCTTTTTTTTTTCAAATAAATGGAGAATATTCTTGATATACTATAAGGCCATGAAGGTTTTTAAATGTCTATAATTCACGCTCATGTGAATTTCACGCGCGTGTGCAATTGTTGAAAATGATACGCACAGGAATAATAATTGAATAACCGCAATTGGTTTCAAGGATACTGATGGAAAAGATCAATCTTGTATGAGCCCTCGCATTCAAAAGCGACTGTTTCTAGTAGCATAATCAACTATTACAAAATGTTCCTTGTCCAAATTTAACATCTCTTTATATAATCAAAATCAAAGCTTATTCGTTGAAAATTATACGACTGAATCCTAGTCTGTTTTATTAATCAGAATCGTCTTATTTGAACGATTCTAACGAGTTCGAACAAAAACAGAAATATGTAAGAATTTTGTAATTAAGTTTAAATTACATGGAGGTATGGTACTAAAAGCTAAATCTTACTGTAAGAATAGGCTAAGATTGATTATTTTTTATGCCCCCATGAATTCAAAAAAGGCACTCTCTTCACATCTTTAAATGTATTAAAGTGAAGCAAAAATGAAAAGATTTCTGCTAAAAATTACAGATTTTGGATTGAGGTAAACTTTGTCCCTATGCTTAAAAAACAAACTAGATGGTTGCAGAAATGACCATTTTACATCCCCATCAATATTTTATCCGGAACCAAGGAAAACCTGTCTAAGTGACACTAAAATTCTTAACAAACTTATACTCCAATTCTTAAAAAATGCAAAATTTATAATTTAACAACAACAACAACAAATTACTTCCTAATAGAATCAGACCCTTTTTATCCGTTTATGTAATCATTTTCCCACAAGCTGGATTTTTTTATGACCTGAAGACATTTAAAAGGAAATCATTGAGGAAAAATATAAGTTGCTTGTTTCAAGCAATTTTTCTCTTTTGTTTTCAATGTTTTCACTAACTCTTCTGTCGTGTATTTATCGCACATTTTATCGCACATCGCTATCACGGTTGAAATGCTTTGAATCCGGATAAGTCAAAAATTTTAAAAGTTTCAAACACATGTAACATGGATTAACCAGCCAAAATTACATTGTGATGTCAATTAGGCGGGTATTCCTGGATACCAAATCTATTATCTTTGAAAGCCGACCCCTATTTGACTTTTGCTGGATCATATAATTTCTTAAATATTCATTTCATAGGTGGTCCTTATAATTGTGACATATGTGCAATACGTACCTAGTATTTTGAATGAAAAAATTTCCTAACGAGGTTGGGGGAATTGATAATTGTCGAGGCTCTGTCGAGACAATTTGTAATTCCCCCAACCGAGTTAGATATTTTTTAAACGATATAACCTCTGTTGGCCTTGTTTTCGTCGATATTTCTAACAGAAATACAAGTTGATTTTTTAAATAACCGCATTATGACGTTGTTCTAGAAATATCCCAGTGATAATAAAAATATAAAAAAAATTATGACACGGATATTTGTATAGTTATAAGATAAATCTTAATTCATTGTTGAATTTTCGATGAAATACGCATAACAAATGTGTGCAAATATCTTATTATTGTATTTATTCATTGTAAAAATTCTAACATTTCATATTGTTCATTGTTTATAGAACCGAAATTATCGATTGCCTAAATATTACAGCTACCCTACGTTTAAAATGACAGTGCAAACTGTTTGCAAATTATTCTCCGCTTTGGACGTGCTCTCGCGTGCGGAGCGGGGTATAATTTGCAAACCGTTTGCTCTGTTTTGTCATTCTGAACGCAGGCCAGATGTGTCGATATATAAAAGTTCAGATGTTTTACCTCTAATGTGTTTTCAGTTCAGTGACTTTTGCAGAAAACCCGATGTATTGTGATAGCTTTGGCGTCATCGTCGTTAGTCAGTATTTTTGTGCACAAAAAAGACATTTGGTGGTTACTTATGATTCCAAATGAACTTGTCCTATATTGGTAACTTCGTGAGCGGACAAATATATAACGTAATTACAAGTTGAACTAACAATAGTTCACTCATCACAAATTTTCGGCCAATATTGACAAGACGAAACCTTAAGAATGAACCTTTTCTGGGTACAAAATACCTCATTAAAATGAAAGAACGGCATATCTGACTTCAATTAAGGCGGGTTGACAATTTGTAATGCTTCTTATTTTGTCTATATCACACATAAAAAATGTTTTAATACCATTTTATTGGGCATAACATCTTCGTACTCATTTAGGCTTATTTTTTTCAAAAAGGAGTTCGAGACTTTTCTATTAAAAAAGAATCTTGTAAACGACAATTACTGATGAATACTTTTTAAGTGACTTAAAAAAACAATGATGATCCTTGTTCAGCCGAGTTCGAAAGATTAGAGTCACAAATCGTACTCCTGAAGCATTCCGAAGGTCAGAAAGTAGTTGTGTTGCCGTAGCAAACCTGTTTTTCCGGACTTGAATGACCAAAAATTACATAACGTCGATTTTCTAAGAAAACCTCGTAACTACAGCTTAAAAAAGCTGTAGTTACGAGATTTTAGCAGAACATCGACGATAATCTTCGGCAGAATTAGCTCGATTTCTCCACTCACCATGTCGCCCGACAGGAGTCCCATACAGTGTGTACCGTGTCTAAACTATATGTACCACATTAAGGAGTACAACTAGTGCCAAGCCGACCCTAGGGTTTAGAGGCCCCTTGCTCCATCATACAAACAGCTCACAACATCTCTTCTGCCAATAATTGTCTCATGACAAATACGATTGCCGTTCCAAATAAGTAGTCGCATGAATAGAAAATGGAAAATTTAGTCTGTACACAAAACCCGTACTTGTAAAAATCTAAAAAAGACAGAGAAGAAAATGTTTCGCGACTATATGAAGAAAAATTTGGTAATGTTGACATTAGCAAAACTTAAAAAATAAACATAAAAAAATACTTTTCTATTTTAAACACTTACACATGAACTTTGCTAGGTTAGAATTAAATCTTTAATGATATTGAAAAAGTTTGGTGCTTAAAAACTTGAAAAAAAAAAAAAAAAAAAAAAAAAAAAAAAAAAAAAAACCAAAAAACAGAATAGTAATCATTGCTATGTAGTTACCAGAGGGTAATAAGTTTCATCTTCGAAAATGGAAAAAAAAATCTTTAATGCTTTTCGGTGGTTTAACGAGGAATAACGGTAGATTATCACTTGATAAACTCACCGCAAAAGCATTGAAATTATCAAAAACTTATACCCTGCTTTTGTGCATTTCATCCTATCTGACGTCATCTATTCTGGGCGAAATAAGTGACGTCACAATGAACGTTGAATAGCAATCACGCGCAAAATGACGCGCTTTACTAAAATATGTCCTAGATTTTCCACATTTTGTCTCATTTTTGCATTAAAGAAATAGAATAACCGTTTGTTTTTCGTGTAAGATCGATTAATATTTCATTTCGTGAACAACAAAAGCTATATTTACGTGAAAATATAGCTTTTTTTTGTTTACTCAATGAAATACAAATCGAACTTACACTGAAACAAACGATTATCCTCTATGTATTTGGACAATGGAAGAATAGTAACTCAATCAAGCGTCTTTTTGAAAACGGAACATCGCTATTTGGGAGTTTTTTTTCCGCCAGAAAATGATAAAATGAGTAATTTGCCCGTTGTTAATGATGCAAAGTTGGAAAGCGTTTTGCCATCGTTTTTATCTTAAATGCATGTTCTGTTACAACGCTTCCGAGTGTGTATTGCTGATGATAAGCAATTACAGCCACGAAAAGAAATTAATCCACATCGTCGCTTGTCGACATAAACATCGTAGCTACAGGGTAATTATAGACGCAAAAGTTAAAGTGAGGGATAAAAGGTCAAAATTGTTTATACCTGTAGACAAAAATTGATTTTTGATCACTCACTCAAACTAAGGCATCTATAACAGACTATCAAAACCCCATTGCTACAGCTTTGTTAAGCTGTAGCTACGGGGCTTTTGATCGTCTAGCGACAAATAGGAATCAAGATGCTTTTGTGTGTCTTTCAAAGAACGCATCTAGATCTACTAGAACGTTCTCATGGTTCGTGAATAGGGTTTGACAAGCATGCGATTATTTCATAAACCTTTTTAGCTCGCCCGGGACGGAAGTCTCTGAAGAGCTATTGTGATACCCTCAGATGCCGGCGTCAGCGTCGGCGTCCGAATTAAGTTTAATTTTATATTTCAATCAATATTTCTCCTAGAGGCCTTATGTTTCGCAAAGACATTCATTTTGGTATAGGCTTTCAATTGAGACAAGCACCCATGTCAAAATGACATTGAGACAGCGACCTTACCCTTTGAAAAAAAAAATAACAATAAAAAACTTTAACCAAAATACTTTAACTTTGCTTATATTTTTGAAGGCCTTACATATGAACACCATTACTTCAAAGACTTTCACCAGAGACCAAGTGCCTTGACATTTTGACCTTTACCTTGACCTTTTACAGACTTAGAAAAACTTTAACCAAAAACTTTAACCAAAAACCTTTAACCTTCATTTTTTTCAGAATGCTTTACCCAGGGAAATCATTACTTATTATATACAAACTTATCATGTGATAGGCTTTCACAAGAGACCAAGCTCCTTGACAATCTGACCTTAACCTTGAGCTTTTATAGACTTAAAAAAAACTTAAACCAAAAAACTTTAACCTTGACTTTATATCCTGAATGCTTTCACCCAGGAATATCATTAATTTACAAACACACCCAAGAGATAATAGTCTTTCACCAGGGACCAAGCTTCCTGACAATTTGACCTTGACCTTTTATGTACTTAAAAACACTTTAACCCAAAAAATTTAATCGAAATCTTCAACCTTGTCTGTATTTTTCTGAGTGGTTTTACATAGCTACACCATTACTTCATATACACACATATCAGGCTTTCACCAGGGACCAAGGTCCTTGACAAATTCACTTTGACCACGACCTTTTTAGACTTAGAAAAACTTTAACCAATATTCCATTAATCTGCTGAATGCTTTTACCTCATCATGCACCATTTCAACATTCATTGGGTGATATGGTTCATCCTGTTACAAAGATCCTTGACCCTGTGACCTTGATCTTCTTTTTACACTTTAATTTACTGCTTTTTACTGTCATATTTTTTTCTGAATGCTTAAGCAGCTAGGACGATTATGCTTCATTGATACTGATTAGATGATGAGCCTCATATTTAATATGATTAAATATGATTACTTACTTCATTAGACTGTAGACTTTCACTGTATCTTAATATTTTACGTTTACTTAAAACAACAATGTTTTAATACTTCTTTATTGTTTCTAAAACAGAACGATATATATTAGTTCATGGAAGTTAATATAGAAAAACTGACCTTGAACTTTGATTTTTTTTGTCAAGTGCTCTTTCTGACAAGCAGCAGTTTGGGCGAGCTACGTTGTCCGAGGACTATTCTTGTTATGTTATTGACTTAGTCGAAAAAAACTGAAATACGGAACAATCGCATACGTAAAGGCGAATTGCAAACAGTCCGATCCGGGTTGAAGTTTTTCACGTGTGAAATAGTGACGGGTACATGAGTAGACTGTTTCAACGATGGGCTTTGAATTATAAATAATGCGAACAGTTTGATCCGGATCGAACTCTTTCTCGAGTTTCAGATAGCACATTTGCAAGTGACGGGTACCTGTGGTAACCGGATCAAGAGGCTATGAATTAGTAATCGACGACACGGTCGGGTGCAGGCGACACTCAAATAGACCATAAAAAATTGTTTTACATATGTTTAATACTTTTGGTTATTAACGATATTTAAACGATTGTGATTTGTGGGCCCCGTCCTGCAAAAAGGGGTATAACTATTTATGATGGTTATATGCCCTTCGCAAGAATACAAATAAATAGCTAATAAAACAAAACCAAATCAATAATTGGTCAAGCAGATGTAAAGCACACAGTTAATAATATCGTGAAATCTCAATCAAACACATTCCAAATCGCTCACTCAGCACTCCATTCATTCTAAACGTTCACTCAAACCATTCAAAAACGGCCCAAAATCACTAAAAAGATTGAACCAACAACTGCTATGGAAATAAATATAGCTAGAAGAAATCGCGATTTCTTTATCATAATTGAAATTGTTAGTGTCCAGTGTTGGTTCTTAAAGAATTTGGGATCAATTAAAAGAATTTTTTAGCCTTTTATTTAAGGGAGGTAAGCCAAGTATTCAAGATGAACAAAATTTGCGATATTTGATAACCTCCCTTTAATTTCACTCCAAACTCGCTCCATACACTCATTCAATTTCATTCAAAATTCATTCCAATACCATTCATCTTGTTAATTAAAATTGTATAATGGATGCTCTTAATTGTAGATCATATCGTAAAAGTTGTCGATAGATAAGGTATATAATTATGTCGAAAAGCAATGAGCATGCGCAGTTCGGACAGGTTCATCTTGATTTTTGGCTTGGTTTAGCAGGCCATAGGAAACAACCATGTATCCTGGAAATCGCCTTGGAAAAAGATAATCGAGTCAAAACTGAACAACATGTGTACTACGTAGCTTTTTTGTGCATATGCGCGCATAAAAATAGGACTAGTATACGTCACCAACTTTTGTGCCGCACGAAGTGCTTTGTGTGTTCAACACAATGCTTTCTACGCTGAAATAAAATCAAAGTACTGATAGTACTGAAGGCGAGGAAACTGAATAGACGAAATAACACACGAGGTCAATTTTCTGGCATATAACCTTGATTATTCACCTTGTCTTTCTCATGTGTACCAGATATGTTCTTACTTATCACTGCCAAAATCACTGTTGTGTTAACATTTTCTCCTTTTTCCCTAATATCATCTACCCTTTCTGCTACAAAAACTAATTTGCCCGCATATTGTATGTAATCTGCAACTCTTTACAATTTGGACCTGTCTAAATATTTGTTTTCTTGTAATGGATTTATCTAAATTGGAAAAAATTAAAAGCCTTTTCCCAGCCTTAAAACCTAAAACAGACGACAAAATGTTAGACTGGGCCAACTTGGAATAGGTTGCAGACAATAATTCAACATGAGTGTTATTTGATATATATCTAGAGTAGAAAAATATGGGTATGAGTATAGGGTGGACAAAATTGTGGCAAAGGGAGAAATTGACCCTATCAATTTCTCGTGTTCCCACAGTAAAATACAACTTCTTTATGGAATTCAATTCAATTTAAAAGATAGAGCCGACGAGCTTGTGACCCTAGAAAAACAGCATTACTACGATTGTTTGACGGAATGATCGAATGGATAAATTGACTGACTAGTAGCAAACCAATCACCTCAACTAAAATTATAAAAACGTGAGCTGTGCCTGTCTGCAAAGCGGTATCGGGCGTAGTAATCTATACATTGGGAATTAGTTTTTAGCTCACCTGGGCACGAAGTGCCCAATGTGAGCGTTTGTGGTCACATGATGTCCGTCGTCCGTCGCCCGTCGTCAACATTCACCTTGTAGACACTCTAGAGGCCACATTTTTTGCCGGATCAACCTAAAATTTGATCAGAATAATTGTTTTGATAAAATCTCGGACGAGTACGAAATTGGGTCATGTGGGGTCAAAAATGAAGTCACGGGGTCAAATATTGGAAAAACCTTGTAGACACTCTAGAGGCCATATTTTTTGCCCAATCATCCTGAAAATCAGTCGAAATGATTGTCTTGATGAAATCTCCGGCAAGTTTAAATTTAGGACAAGTCGGGTCAAAAATGAGGTTACGGGGTCAAATCTAAGATTAACCTTGAAGACACCCTAGAAGCCATATTTTTTGTTCAATCAACCTGAAATTTGGTGAGAATGATAGTCTTGATGAAATCTCGGACTACTTCGAAATTGGGTTAAGTGGGGTCAAAAATTAGGTCACAGGGTCAAATATTGGAAAAAACCTTGTAGACACTCTAGAAGCCATATTTTTTGCCCAATCCTCCTGAAAATTGGTCAGAATGATTGTCTTGGTAAAATCTTAGTCAAGTTCAAATTTGGGTCAAGTCAAAAATGAGGTCTCAGGGTCAAATCTTTGATAAACCTTGTAGACACTCTAGAAGTCATAGTTTTTGCTAAATCAACCTGAAAAATGGTCAGAATGATTGTCTTGATGAAATCTCGGACGAGTTCGAAATTGGGTCATGTGGGGGTCAAAAATGAGGTCACGGGGTCAAAAAAAGGTCACGGGGTCAAATATTGGAAAAAACCTTGTAGACACTCTAGAAGCCATATTTTTTGCCCAATCCTCCTGAAAATTGGTCAGAATGATTGTCTTGGTAAAATCTTAGTCAAGTTCAAATTTGGGTCAAGTCAAAAATGAGGTCTCAGGGTCAAATCTTTGATAAACCTTGTAGACACTCTAGAAGTCATAGTCTTCGCTAAATCAACCTGAAAAATGGTCAGAATGATTGTCTTGATGAAATCTCGGACGAGTTCGAAATTGGGTCATGTGGGGGTCAAAAAAAGGTCACGGGGTCAAATCTTAGACAAACCTTGTAGACACTCTAGAATCTGTTCGAGAAGAAGCTATCGATTCGATACCCCTTGACTCGTGAAGATGCCTGAAAATTGGTAAGAATGATTGTCTTGATGAAATCACAGTCAAGTTCAATTTTTTGTCAAGTGGGGTCAAAATAAGGTCACGGGGTCAAATCTTAGATAAACCTTGTAGACACTCCAGAAGCCATATTTTTTGTCCAATCATCCTGAAAATTGGTGAAAATGATTGTATTGGTGAAATCACAGTCAAGTTCAAATTTGGGTAAAGTCAACTTAAAATTTGGTCAGAATCAATATCTTAATGAAATCTAGGTCAACTTTGTAATTGGGTCAAATTGGGTCAAAAATGAGATCACAGGGTCAAATCTTAAAAAAAACCCTTGAAGACGCTCCAGAAGCCGTATTTTTTGCCTAATCTTCATGAGATAAGTCAGTTTTATAGTCTTTATAAAAGCTCTGTCTGGTTTGAAATTTGGTCAAGTGTGGTTAAAAACTAGGTCAAGATGTCCGATCTTAAGACTGTTAACTCAGGTGAGCGATTTAGGGCCACTATGGCCCTCTTGTTATGACGGAATCAGCGCTATATAGTGAGCATACCGTTCGACATTTTTTCCATTGAAGAGAGTTCGGAATGTGGCTTACGATCCCTTAATGTAAATGCAACCATTGGTTTCCCTCGCATAAAAAAGCCTTGCTAAAAAGATTAAAAAAATTGGAGTGCATGCCTTCAAATGTTACCTTGCCTTTTTATAACCAGGCCTTCAGCGCTTTTATCGCTTTGATTTTACTTTGCTAGATGGCCCCTCTATTCAAATACGAATGTCTGTCAACTGTCAGAGTAGTAGAGTAGAATGGCATACGCATTAAACATCTAAACGAAAAAAATAAAAAAGCCCGTGCAGTCAGATCAGGCCTGTGTCCAGAATTACATTTAGCGTTCGAGAACGCATTCTTTTGAAACCCGTATTTTATACGTCTTCTCACTGACGGATACCATAACTCGGTTATTCGCGAGTCCTTCGTTATATTGAAAACAGGGCTGAATGATACCTTCAATCTTTTATTGAGATAGATCACCCATGATAAAAAAAAAAGAAAAAAAAAGGGAAACGATCCGATGACGGAAAACTTCGACATACATCGTAATATATGTCGGCCGTTTTAATACCGTCGAAACAATGTATAGGCACGCGTCGTATTTGCGCACATCAATGGCGTTAACAATAACGTAATGGTTATCTTATCATCTTCCGTAGTAATTTAAAATGAAAAGGGAAACATCCATAAAAACACGAGGTATGGCTTCTTCAACACTTAACATTTGGAGTGGGCTACCTTAAAAATGACAGATCAAAACAAATAGGATCGACATTATTGTTATTTCACGATCAGTCTCGAAAATCGGGTAAATGCAAATCAGACTGAAGTATAGAGAACATCGACCCAGATCGGAATAATTTATAAGTATTCCATAATTTGGCTTACAAATAACCTTGTATCTACAGAAAACTAAAACGTTAGATGCCATCATTTACAGTCAATGCGTTGATATGCTAATTTGTTAAAAGCAGTGGCAAATTGGGAAAACCACCATTTCCTGCGAATCTTTTTCTCTCCTGAAACATTGAGGGTTCAGCGCTAGACTATCACACCTGCCCCAAGAAACTAAGGACGCTAACATTAGTTTTTGCTGACCCCGTTATATACATACAAATCACGTCAGTTATTTTTTTCCTGACTTCCTGGTGTTCCCGAGTTTCCAAAGGTCAATACCACTGTCATAGAGCGTAGTTTGCTGAAAATTGAACGTACGCAAGGAAATACTTTTTGCGAAAAGCACCGACGAGGGGACGGTACAAACGGGGTTTAATTTCATCGACCAGTCATAACGCATCCCTCTCTCTGATGAGACGTACGCTCCATTAGCTCATTAAAGAGAGGTTATCAATATCCTAGCTAGGGTAAATCCTTCTGCAAGTTGAATCTTGTGTTCTCTTCAGGAAAACTTATTGTCTTCCAATCTAATAAATACCGAAATCAAATACAAAGATGTGTAATAATTTTCTTGATTTTCCAAGTTTCTTTTTTCTCCCGCTTTTAAATGTCTTGGTGTGTACGCAACACCTCTTTTCCG
The DNA here is from genome assembly GCA_948146395.1 of Fragum whitleyi. Taxonomy (NCBI): domain Eukaryota; kingdom Metazoa; phylum Mollusca; class Bivalvia; order Cardiida; family Cardiidae; genus Fragum; species Fragum whitleyi. The sequence goes on along the minus strand of OX411548.1, from coordinate 54,373,749 downwards.
TACAAGATGCTACGCGAATGACTGTACTAGTTTTTCACTTTCGACCGCAACGTTAATAGCATGGCATCCTCAACCGGCTTATAAACGATTATATTGACAAAAATAATACATGAAATATTAATAACTGACCAATTTTCAATATCGCAAATACATGACAAGTAATATTGTCATTCTACAGGTTTGACAATCAGAATAATTGTGTATGAACGATATCTAAGATAGAACAGTGTATTGAGGTAATGATATTGCCAATTTCATTGATCTTACAGGCCCCTTCATTTTATCATTTGGGTTTATTTATTTAAAGACGTCTTTCCTAATAATTTGAACAAATTCTTTTGATTTTTTATACTTTATTTTTTTCTTAAACACCTTCTCCTAAACCGCTTGATGGTATTGAGTATGTTCTTATTATGTCATGTTAGTCAATTTGGGCTCTGCCAGGGCGCATGCCTATTAACATAGAAACAAAGGAAATCTTTTGAAATCTTCTTTGAAATCAATCGGCAGACAGCTTTGATATTTTTGCTATATGGCCATTTTGCAGACCTTTATCAAGTTTGTTCAAAAACTGTCAGAGTGCATCCGATTTTCTATGTGAAAAAGACAAATATCTTTAACGATTACTCCTCTGAAATGTGATGACAGACACCTTTAACATTTGTTTGTATCTTGATTTAGTAAACCTTTATAAAGTTTGTTCGTAACATGCCATTTGGATCAAATTCAGGCTCTGTCAGGGTGTATCAAATTTTACATAGAAACAAAAAAGGAAACTTTGAATAATCCTCTTACCTGAAAATGGATTGCAGACAGCTTCCATGTTATGTATGAAGCATCATTTAGTCAAGCTTTATCATGCCCTTGGGTCAAATTTGGGCTGCGTCCTAGTACATCTTATTGAGCATAGATACAAAGGAGGATTACTTTAAAATATTTTTTTCTGAAGCAAAGAGCAGAGAGCTTTCACATTTGTAGTATCATTCAATTTATAATAATAATAATAATAATAATAATAATAATGATAATGATAATGATAATGATAATAATAATAATAATAATAATAATAATAATAATAATAATAATAATAATAATAATAATATCTTTATTTAAAGAAGGTAAAAACATTAAGACAATCAATTTCAAAGAATAATGAGATGAAAAAGTGTCTTTTTTACAATGTTGCCTCCTCTCTCTCTCTCTCTCCCCCTCTCTCTCTCTCTCTCTCTCTCTCTCTCTCTTCTTCTTCTTCTTCTTCTTCTTCTTCTTCTTCTCTCTCTCTCTCTCTCTCTTTCTCTCTCTCTCTTCTCTCTCTCTCTCTCTCGCACACACACACCCACTAACAAAAAACCAAACTTACACACACATTTAAAACATATTAATCATTGAGCATAAATATTAGTTATGCAATTGATAAAGACAAAATTCAGCACAACAATCTTTTTAGAAATTGATAGAATCACGTACGGACAGACACACTGTATAACTTAACACACCTATATTTGAAGTAAAATCAGGCAAAAACAGTTAAATTTTTTCTTGGTTCAGTAAATAAGCCTTTATTCTTTTTTTAAAAATGTGAACTGTATTCGATTCTCTTATGAAAGAGGGAATTTTATTCCACACTTCCATACTGGCTTAAGAGAACGACCTTTTCTTAAAAGATGTCTTATATTTTGAGTTAGTTATATCATGGCGGGAAGCAGATCTTAAGTTATATGTACAATTTTTAGAGAATGAAATAATATCTGTAATGTATTTACAAGTTATTTGTTCATGTCATGTCACTTGTCTTGTTTCTTTTCTAACGTCATAAAGTCTGCAGCTTAGGATTTTCGATTTCCTGGTGATTCTGAATCGGAATTTTTTTTAAGTAAAGAATTATGTTGAGTAAATTAACCCTAATTGATTGTTTCTAATTAGAGAAAAATATCTTGTTATCAATTTTGTTTATTGCTCGAGAGCTTACTACGATAACCTAGCGACCTGGCTCGTCGGCCGTGTGGTTAGCACGCTCGACTCGTAACCTGGACACTTTACAGACAGGGCCCAAGTCCACCCAACTGTAAAAGTGGGTAGCAGTGGCTAGATCCCATTGACCACTGAAGGAGTTAGGACCACGAGGGAAATAAGAGTTACTCGACCCTTTATCGTTTTATCCTCGAGTAAAACAAAACAAACAAAAAAAAAAAAAAAAAAAACAAAGTTCCTAAACGGTTATGATACCAAAATTGTTCGTGATAGGGTCGTCCAGAAGCAAATAAAGTTGTCCTCAGAATTAATCTAGGCAACGTGTAAACGCATGGTATCCATGGTTACCCTATGCATTATCAATTATTTGCGATTTTAGGATTTGCAGACAAAATCACCGAAATCTAAAAAAGTTACCACTAATTAATATTATACTAGTAATTATGCTATCAAATTAAACTTTAAACCCTTGCGTTTCAAATGGTGGTTGAATAGGCAAATAATCTAATTGCTATTCGAAAGTTTAGAGTCTAAGCTATTAGTACGCGTTTACACAAAACCAAGACCAAAATTTATTTTTGGTCGAAATTCTTTGGATCTTGGTGACCCATACGAACGTTATGGCGCCGTCATTATGGTACAGTTAACAACATCGTGAAATTGACAAGGTGAATGATTTTGGAATAATTCTAAGATGCAATTGAATGAGTGTGTGGAGAGAGTTTTGAGTGAAATTAGTGGAAGGTAATCCAATATCGCAAATTTTGTTCAGGATAAACAAAATTAGCGATATTAATAACCTCCCTTTTATAAACTATGCAAGGAAGGTCTATAAATAGCCTCCTATTTCTCTAAGAACAAATCAGACATTTGCAATTTCAACCATGAAAGTGAAATCGCTGTTTATTTCTATCTAAATTCATTTTGAATGTAGTTGATGATCTTATCTTTTCAGTTATATTTGAGCGTTTTTGAATGGTTTGAGAGAGTGTTTGGAATGAATGAATGGAGCGCCGAGAGAGCGAATTAGAATGGTTTTCAATGAAATAAATGTCAATTTCAGGATGTAATTAACTGTAATTTAACGAAGCCAAGCGAGAACTTGTCATTCGTGATTTCAGTAAGACCAGAATCACAAGAAAAGATACCCGTTTTATAGAGCAAATTTTCAACACATTTGTGGATGCACGTGTCGAATTAACCGAATGAACAGGAGACATGGATTGTCAGTGTGATAAATTAAAAAAAAATGAATATTCATTTTTTTCATTAAATTCCACTGGGAACTATGACATAATTTTCAACGAGATGACATTTGATAAAGGCGGGAAATCGTCATTAATAACGCCTTACAGAAGAATAAACTCCATAGACAAGCGCATTTCTTCAGCCCATCCCCAACACCCCCACTCACACACATTTTGATAAGCTTTGGTGTACTTTTTGGGTCGAAAGTCCCCTTTTAAGTCGTTCACGCATAAGAAATGAAATTTCCCCGTGAATTTCCATTATATTGAAGTTTGTCTCTTTCTGTATGGTTTATCTTAATTCCATGCAAGTCTATGGGTACACCCTCTTTTTATACCAACTCGAAAGAAATTTAGGGCTACATCCCCCATATTTAAGCGCGCAACATCATTTGTTGACATCCACCCATTTATATATAGAGGTACACGCCCAAGTTTATACATGGAGGACTAAATTGAGACCCTTTAAGTGCGCCATTACAAGCAAGCACGGGGCGCTTTTATCAATTTGCGATCTCCACTGATTTGAGTCCTACGGTGAATTCGTCACAGGAATCTGCATCGATGAGACCTCGGTTGTATGATAAAAGTTGATCTTTTAAAAAAGGACTGAATGACCTGGTACGCGATTTTGCTTGCATACTTATGGATCACATATGCTTGGAAAAATTTAGTAAGGAATACTAAATACAGGTATCATGTATTGGAAAAAGCATGTAATTGCACAATTTATTGCAATCGCTAGAGATTTAAAAATATTAAATATTTCTAAACAACATCTCCATTTCTAGAAAACCAGTTTTCGTGATTATAATTTCAAAAATTGTTATCTGTTTTTTTCTTTCAAAATGTACTTTGAAATATAACTATTAAAATATTTTGTAGTTCATAGATATCTATTTCATCTTTTTGAACTATTATCGGATAATAGTGAATTTATGGCTTTGCTTTTTTTACCATGTCCTACTTCAATAACCTTTGATCTCCAAATATAAATTAGAGAACAGGCAAGAAAGTGTATTCATTCAAATTATTGGTATCATACGTAATATTATACTATAGATGCAACGCTAAATCCAAGTCTGGAAAATAATTCCCCGATTTTATTCATAACTAAAATATATATCGTTATTTTCAGCAATTATGAAAATTGCTGAAAATGACGATATATCTTAATAACCAAACTTCAAGATAGTATAATCGTTACCTAGTCTGACGACATCATTTTAAAGTGTAAAGATAATCGTTGTCGTTTGAGTTATGCTTTGCATGTCTTCTTTGCTTTCGTTTATTTGGCATTCTCTGAGCACGAATTTCTTTTCGCTGGAAAGGGACAGCGTACTAAAATAGCCACCCGCTTTCAAAAGGCGGAAAATAAGGCGACGCGTTTACAGTAGCTCGAATAACCCGTGCTTGAAAAAGAATTTGTGTGCCTCAAAGACTATGGACAAAAGTATAACCCTATTGAGGTGAAGCTAAAGACAGATTGTGGAAGCTATTCTGAGTTATTATTCACCTAGTTGGGTTTGGCTTAGCTGTGTCGCAATTTCGCGAATTTACTTTTTTATATATATACTTTTTAAGTTTGGGATAAAAATTACACGCATTAACAATTATTGTCAATTAACCTTTAAAAGAACCAATGATATATTTATATATATAATTGGTTCTTTTAAAGGTTAGTAGGCAATAATTGTTAATGCGTGTAATTTTCATCCCAAACTTAAAAAGTATGACCCGTTACCTAGGCAACGCCCTGCCAGGTCATATATGAATATAGATTTCCTGAGGAAAAGTGGTTATTCTCTGCATGTTTAGGACCGATTGTGTTTTAATGAAGCTTTAAGCTTTAATTGAAAAAAAGAAGAAAAAACTGGAGTTCAACTTTCGACGAGATTAGACATTCCAGTCTCAAACAACATCGAGTAATAGATTCCTTTTCTCACATTACAACCGGTTTTGTTCATTAAAACCAATTCTTAGAACGGCTGGATGATTAAACAACAGTGATAATGTGCGTCATTTAAAATATCACCATTCACATGTGCACGCACTTAGTGTTTTGTATGAAAAAAAAATATAAAAATAAAAAAATAACGGGGATGGGGGAATTGTAATTGTCGAGGCTCTACCTTTGTCTTATAACCATACAAATATCCGTGTGATAATATCCCGTATGATATTTTTTACGATATCAAACGGATATTTTTAGAACAATGACACAAAGCGGTTATATTTAGAAACTTGCCTTTCTGTTGGAAATATCGACGAAAACAAGACAAATAGAGGTTATTAGGCAAATACAATACGTACTTGGTGTATTGTATGAAAAAAATTCTAACTCGGATGTTGGAATTGGTAATTGTCTCGGCAGAGCCGCGGCAATTATCAATTTCCCCAGCCTCGTTATATTTTTTTATCATACAAAACAATAAGTACGTATAATAATATTTCTCACATAGCTCCGCTTGTCTCCTATAACGATCAACCATCAGAGATATCTTTAGATCCCATTCTAAATGGCGTCGCCGTAACATTATCTAACGCACGTTTTTGTTGCATTTCTGTCATTAAAGCGTTTTAAAAAAATCGTTTTTAACGTACAGATATAGTTATTGTGAGAAAAAGAATCTATTCCTTGATTTTAGTTGAGAAAGTCAGATCCTAACCTCGTCTAGAATTGGAATTGTTGTTAAGCTCTCCAAGGCTTGGTTACAAACATTTCTATTTGAGACCCGGAAAAGATCAGCTTGTCTCAAACAAAATCTCATGACAGATCTTATATATTTCTGATGACTATTAGTGATAGAAGACAAGGAAGCTACTATGTAAGATATACTTTTGTTGCGCATATGTAAGACTACTCTTTAAACGACATCATATATTATACCGGAACAACTTGCGGGTTTTCTTGGATAAAGAAAAGGCGCTTAAAACATACAACAGTTGTTTATGCTAAACAGAATATCGCTTGATTCAAGCCGTAGTTTCGAGGTTTTGGAATCACAACGACGATATTCATTATATTCATTTTTCTAGAAGACACGCATTAACCCCACTTAGAAGTAGGCAAATGTTACCGATCTCTCAAATGCTCGTTTAATCACTTCAATTCGGTACTCGGTTAGGATAAACTTGTCTAAAAGAAAATCTCTTAGCAGACCCTATGCATCCATAAGGGTTTAACCAAATGTCAGTCCTTTCATATTAAAACAGTTGCAAGTGCAAAGGGTCTGCACCTAAGTAGACTTCGTAGAGACATAGCTCGTCTTTCAAAACAAGCTAAGTAAATAAAAGTTTCGTGTTATGTTAGTAACTATTTAGAATGACTTCCCCTTCACAACTTTTATCCCCAAGAACAAAACAATAATCACAAGCTCGATGACTTTTCTGTCAGGTAATTTCATGTTTAAAAGCATGAATCAATTATGTAGGCCAATAAAGAGGTGAGATAAAAGGATATTTTGCTCTATTCCCTCTCCAACCTGCACAGTATTTCTCCTTTGTTTTAAAAACAGAAGTGTTCAATTGAACTTAACAGGAACTAGTACGTCATCAAAACATGCTAACTATTTTTAGTAAAAGTAATGCTTGCAGAAGGACAGATCGTCCATTTCCGCCTTTAGATATATGTTAAAAAAAACAAAAACAAAAAAACAAAAAAAAAAAAAAAAAAAAAAAAAAAAACCAACAGTACTATATCAATCACGATGAAGTCAATCTTGCTCGAGCGACTACGCCAGTTAAACGATCGTTTATTTATAATTTGATCGTTTTCGGACTTACCTTTATTAAATCAAATAACTTAGAAAAGCTGATGTTATTGGCCTAAAATATCGAAATTTAATCCTATGGTGTAAATGCCCCAAAGAATTGCCTCATTGAAACGATTCTTATGAGATTTATAGCATAGGATTATTGAGAATTTCTCAAAAATTCATATTTTCATTCAAAATTATGCTTATTATTTATAAACCAAACGTAAACATGTGTACATCACAACCGCTATTTGGCAATCCCGTAGGTTCTCTCTCTCTCTCTCTCTCTCTCTCTCTCTCTCTCTCTCTCTCTCTCTCTCTCTCTCTCTCTCTCTCTCTCTCTCTCTCTCTCTCTCTCTCTCTCTCTCTCTCTCTCTCTCTCTTTCTCTCTTTCTCTTTCTCTCTCTCACTCTCTCTCTTTTACTGCAATCTTATTTTTTGTTCCTTGATCAAAATTAATTTTTTATGGGCCAACAAAGTTTATTTAAATTTCGAGGCCATAAACTAAATGACAGTTTTGTTAACCCCGGTCATACTGAATCCGGACTATTCATCATTTCTATTGTACTATTGTAGCAGATACAAAGACCAACATCAACCTTCACAAATTCACCCATTGCTAGTTCAATTACAAGGGCGTAACCCCCATTACGCAATTTACGCAATTGCATACAAGAAATAATCCTCTGTTGAAAAACATCGTTTATGAATGATTATAACATTGAAACTACAACTTATTTAAGATGTAGTTACGATGTTTGGATTATTCACCAAGCTCAAATCATAGAAAAAGGGAGCGAACAGAGCACATTCATCTTTTGTCCCAGTCGTCACATCGCATTTATCCTATATATTCTATGTCGGTCGCCTTCTGAGGATAAAATTTCTAGATACGCCTATGCATTACTTGTTTAATTATTCACCAAATGAAAGAAGCGCTAGGTTTCGTGAAGATAAATTGCAATTATTATTCATTTCATTTAATTGGCCCATTTATTTTCGGATTATGAAGATAATCGTCCGTTTCAAATAAATTTAAAGATAAGTATTCTGCGTAATTAATGAACTGGCAGGGCGGGGCTTAACCGTGACGTAATTTGGCGAGTTTACTTTTCGATAGTTTGGGTTCTTTCAAATTTTAGTCAGTAATCATCGTTAACGCGTGCAAATAACTATATCCTAAAACATAAAGGATTCACGTGCCTTGAGAGAGTGAACACATTTCATCGTTTGGTTACCAAAGCCTTGTAACTTCAGCTTGATTAAGCTGAAGTTACGAGGATTTGGTTACCAATCTACGATTTAAGGTCTCGAGTTGTGAATGTCGACTCTCTTTAGAAGTAGGTTATTTTAGGTAAAAGCTGATTTCCCTTAACCTTAAGTGCAACGACCCGTTACTTAGGCTCCGCCCTGCCAGAACATTAACCATGGATAATATATGTCATATTTCATTGTTATTTATAATGGGAGACTTTGGTGTGTTGTCTCCCTTGTTTGCTTTGTGGATTGAATCAGAGGTATTCCAAGATCGTTAGCGGTCCTTTCAGCAATTTTCCTTGGATTTTATCCATAGTTTCTTTGGAGAATTTGCGAATTTTATTTTTCTAAATACAAAATACTTATTTATGCAATTCGTATTTATGATACAGTTTTCAATAGCAACGAAGAAAATGAATATTCATTTTACGTCAAATGTATCTTATAAATTGCACAATATTTGATTTAGAGTTTATCTTTAAATCTTATAGTGCAAAGAAAATAAGGATAAAACCCAAGGTAACCACTGTTTTGGACCCTTCCTCCTTTTGGAGTATTTCAAGGGAGATAACCAACCGAAATCCCTCATTGGTTAGTTGCTTCTTAAGTTTCAGATTTTTTCACGAAGACCACTTTTGCAAAAAGGAACCAAAAGGGAAAATTTTGGTCATTGTTTATGCAAAGTGATATGAAATAAGAATGCCAATTTATAAAACGTGAAAAAATTCGAATGTATCGGACGTTTTAAATATTTGGATTAACCAATAGGTATAAGAATCATTTTTTCTAGAACGTTTAAGTAATATTTTCGTAAACGTGAACGCATCTCGTTTTTATGTAAGCCCTAATATCGAAAGAACAACGCCCGAAAGTATCTTGACTCTTTTCTTTTCAACCCAGGCACGCCCCCGCGATTTTACAAATGAGAAAATATTGTGGAAAAAGAAATATGTTTATTTCTTGTTTAATAATGTTCTCTTTTCCTATGATATTATCATCCACGGACGAGGGATGATTTGTTTTCATTTTGCACCAATTGTCCGCTGTTTTCTGCAACCTATTTCAATTTAGACCAGTCTAATTTCTTTTAAACAGAGAGGGATTTAATAAAAAGACAATCTTTTGAAACAAATGGGTCGTAGTTGCCTGCATGTACCTTAGTAGAGAAGTTTCTTGTATTTCAAAACAAAAAAAAAATAAAATAAAACGAATTTTCTTGTTTGTTTAATTGTGAATTCCTATCAAGAATTACTTTCCTTTTCTGTCCCTTTTCCGAGGACAGAACAATCATATCACGCTCGTTGACTTTTTTAAATCAGTTAAATCCATGTTTTAAAGCATCAATCGATAATGCAGGGTAACAAAGAGGTGAGATAAAAATTGTGACCCGACATGCGAAAAAGACCACCTTGGAACCCCATTTAAGTAATAATTGAAAATGAAATTGGGTTCCAGTCGAGGTCATCCTGAGGTCGATTTTCTTTTTATCGAAAAGCAGAATGCCCATTTCAGATTTAAGAAAATCAGCAATGTTCGAAAGGATTCGGCCCTAGTCAGTATGCGTAATCCGCGCGGACTGACTAGGTCGACACTTTACGCACTACCTAGATTGCCCCCTTTTGTCTGATGTATCCCAACTCGTTCTATAATACCTTGTGCGACATGTCTGTGTTTTGATTTAAAACCATAAATGATCGCTTGAGTTTCAAAGAAACTATTACGTCATCAAAACATGCTAATTGTTTTAAACGAAATGATAAAGGATCACCCATTTTCGGCCTTGAGCAGGAACTTTAAAATAGATTTGAACTTATTAAGGAGACGAAGAAAATATTTTTCATGCAGATGTGAAATGGAAAATCATTTGAAAATTGAATAAATTTCCGAAGTGTGATTTGCTTTTCGATTTAAAATGGGATTAAGATGTCATAATGCATGCGGTAAGGATTCCTTTTTGCTATTTTGTTAATTGAACTGTTTATGTAATATTTGAATTAATTTTGGGATTTAATTGTGTCTTTTCTATATAAATGCTGAGTAATTTGAGTGTGGTAACCTTGCATTCACGGTGGTGATAAGGGCGTTTGGATGGTCCCCCTTGTTACACCAAGTATATAAATTTATCCATATTGTTTAATATTTTGGACTATAAAGAATGCATATATATTTTTTATTTCTGATAAACCTGACTTTCAAAATAGATAAATAAATAAATAAATAAATAAATAAATAAATAAATAAATAAATAAACAAATAAATAAATAAATAAATAAATAAATAAATAAATAAATAAATAAATAAATAAATAAATATTACAAATTAATTTTCCGAGATAGAATTTTTTTAATTGTTCATATTTCGTAGATTAAAGTATGCCGATTGCAAAAATGGAAAGAAAAAAGGGGGTTACCGAATCAGATTTTTCGTAAAGCGTAAAAAATGTCACAGGTATCGAGTAAATTTTTGTCCGATTTTTCGACGAATTTCATTTTTTGGTAATTACATAAAAACGTAACACAATCAAATCTAATCAAACAACTAATATCAATTTCTTTTTAATTTCATTGATAGGAAGTTATTTGCACTGAATCTAATACACAATTTTCGATTGAAAGGAAAAATAATGATTTTTTACGTATTTTTTCCCAATGCGTAAAAACTGGTATATCGAAAATGAACGAGAATATTTTCAAAATTTATAACTTTTGATCAAATTTCTTTAAAAAATCTGAGATAATTTTTTTTAATTTTTCTATATTTTGTAGATAATTATATGTTCGTGTGATATTAATAAAAAAAGTATGGTCACCGTGCTAATTTTTGAGAAAAAATGCAAAATTGTAGGTCACCTAGTTTTGACGCAAGGGAAAAATCACTCCAGATTCTTTTTCTCGTACCAATTTTATGTACAAAATCAATGATATTCAATCCTTCTTAAATTAATCGATTATGGAGTTGAATTCCTCAACAATTAGGGTATCACTTTGTTTTGCGTCAACGAATCCCAAGGTCAAATCATATTAAAAGGTAAAGATCATATGTCAAGGCCAACGTTACATAAATCACGCAAAAATCTAGTGTTTTCAAAAATCTTCAAGTCTGTTGAAAATAGAATACTCACATATGGAATAATGATTGATATTGTCAATAAGCATCATCAAATTTGCTGATCGAGGTCATATGATGAGATCACACCCCATCCCACAATAAAATTTCAAATACACCAAGGTCTATTAAAAAATAATCCAAACATTGAAAATTAAAAATCTGACAAGATCATTTGACAACGACAGGATCGTTTATCAAGGTCAACCTTTCAAAAATTAACCTCGTCAAAATGAAATTTGACGGTTACATGTAGCTATCGGATTCACGACTGATAACGTCGTTTGGTCTCTGATTATGCGCGGGAACGTTTAAGGTCAAAAATACCTACAAAACGACGCTGGCGGCCATATCCTTTATTCTTATAAAATAAAATGGCAGCGATAATTTATATAATTATGTTTTAGTGATAGGATTAATTAATCGTCTTCATGAAAGCATTTTCCGCGAAATATAAAATTTAGAGGGGTTTTGTAGTGTTTTTGTTACGTCCGAGATAAGTGCAAGTTTGGAGCGCATACTCCTTTTTGAAGAGTTCGATGCGCAAAGACGTTGCGCAAGAACAAACTCCCGAAATTGTCCTTAAAAGCGACCAAGATGAAAAGATTTTTTTCCTAACCAATCAACTATGACAACACATCAGACAGACTAACAAGTCACTGCATAACGCATGCAGGTACCAATTGCAAAATATCAAAGTAACTTCTCACAGCCGTGAGGTTATGTGATTAGGACGTTGATGATGCTGGATATAGAAAAATCGTGGTAGAATCTCAAATGATGAGAGATTCTTATTATCCTGCAAAGAAAATTCTAGCATATCCATTGGTTAATGTTGACCTGTCAAACGTTGATATCTACGGCCGATCCGTTATAACTTCTAGTATATCCTTAAGGCGCCTCGCCGGGAATATAGACAAAGATTCGAACTGGTAATAGCCGCCATGATTCTCTCGGTTCGCTGATTAACAGGACCCGAGTACATTCGGAACACCATTCGGCAAATCTCACGAAGAACCTCGGATGTACATAGACGCACTATTATAAAAAAATTACGGGAATACCTTGGAAAAACCCGATGACGTCAGTTAAAATGGCCTAAGCCCTCGAAACTTTGAGTGAAAATATTCGACGTCGCCAACGCTACTCAGGTTTAAGTCACTGACGTGAAACCATCGTATCCTTATATAAATATATTTAGATTCTTAATTAATGGCTGAAAATCTTAATTTTTGAGAATGATACGTCATTCTCAAAAATAAAGATTTTTCAGCCGTTATTTACCGTAAAAAAAATCAATCTAAAGATAGCGCCGGTTGTTTCTGCGTGAGTTTTTCTTACAATGTTTCCGCCTAAAAAATGCACACTTTTGTTGCATACCCATCCGCCTTATATACATCCGAGGTCTGTTGCGGTTTACGGAAATATCCGAGTGATGTTCCGAACGGCATTATGCTACAGTTAAAAGGATGTCAGTTAATAAGATATAAATGAAGATGATATAAATAGCAATGAATGACTTTAACTTTTACTAATCTGTCCATTAAAGTGCAAACTTTCTCGCAGGTTCAGTCAAGAACCTCTTTTATATCTCGACATCGCTGAACGTAGTAGTGTGACGTCATTACTACATGTGACGTTACAATGTATATATATATATATATATATATATATATGTATTTACTTTTCATTGGGCTTCCTGAAAAAGGTCTAGTGGTGGTTTAAAAAATCTGTTTATACCAAGACCTTAAATAGGCAAGAGTCAGATGTTTAGTCTAAATATTTCAATTAAAATAAATTGTTATACGGTTTCTTGTCTGGATACCTGATGATTCATTCCCGACAGTACAAAATGATTTCAGCCCTCGCCTACGGCTCGGGTTAATATTTTTTTCCCCAGCCGGGAATAAATTGTCATAAGACAAGAAACCGTATAGCCCGAGCATGTATAAGAGATGTTTGCTTCGCTGTAAAAGCTAGATTTTGTCAATAGGTTACAGCAGTGTGGCCTGTCAATCCAGAGGTCCCGAGTTCGATCCCCGACGGCGCAATCATCCTTCCGACTATTTGTATCTCACCGATGAGTTGATAATCGTAACCCTATGTGAGATAGCAGCTGGAAGCTAGGAAAGGATGTGATGGTGGTACTGGTGAGAGAAAGACCAGGATTCCATTGTTACGTGATCCAGCCGCCGCGATAAACTGACAAAAATGTGAAAAGCGGCGTTAAACTCCATACAATCAATTAATAGAACTGTGTGGCTGTCCTGGCAGCGTTTATACTACACATCGCGCTCACGCGAACTTTCTGCAAATGTAACTAACAGACTACAGTGAAGAACATCGTGAAATTGACAAGGTAAATGATTTTGGAAGGGTTTAAGAATAACATTGAATGAGTGTATGGATCGAGCTTTGAGTGAAATTAAAGGAAGGTAATCCGATATCGCAAGCGATATTTATTACCTCCCTTTGATAAAATATGCAAATAGGTTTGATGAATTGCTTTCTATGTCTTCAAGAACCCACCATACGATTATCAAATTCAATTTCGCCAGTAAAATCGTGGACGTTAATTCCGATATTTGCTTTGAATTTAGTTGATGATTGTACCATTTTTGTGATTTTGGAGCGTTTTTGAATGGTTTGAGTTAGTGTTTGGAACTGTAAATAAGATCTGGTTAATCACTATTTTACTTATTGTACGTGCATAGAAACGATGCTGAAGGTGGTAAAATACGTGGGTCACCCAAGAAAAAATGAGACTTGTGCTTTAATGCCTATCTGATTCAAATATAATATATGAGATTATTGTTCAATTATTTATTCTTTAGTGTAACACCTTCAATGGTTGGCAGACTCCTACATTTATACATTGTATTGAACCCTTGTTGCTAGGCAACAGAAGGGGGTGACATGTGCTGTAATAACTGAATAATAATGCTGAAAAATGAATGATTGAATGAGTAATGACAATAAAAATGAAAAAAAAAACGCATTGATCAGAAGTGCTCAAGTTTTTTCCCACTGGGGCCCCTTTCCTCATTTTGTTGTAAAAATGCGTCTTTTCTGCAACGAAATCTAGCGAATCATTAATTCGTAGGCAAAGATCGCATTGAAAACAACCATTGAAAGATTTGTTGTTTAATAAATTCGTTTCACAATCGCCTTACCTCAGAATTTCAACTTATGCTTCCGTCCGATTCGCTCGCAGTGTTTATAGACTCCATCTTTGTTTTCAATGGTAGTCTGAAACGTTGCGTGAAAATGAATATTCATGAAGTTCGGCCTAAATTTAGATTATCGCGTCATACTCATTTGCATTTCGAAATTTTAGAAGGGCAAATTCAAGATAATCTTTCATAAATCAAGTTTACTTTTATTGTACATATTCGTTTAAGATAACTATCTTGCCTTTGAGAAACGTTCACGAACGCATTCGGCGGCTTTAACTACCTAGTGTTTTTTTTACTCTCAAATTACATTGATAAAATAATGCTCTTTGGTATTAAGAGGTTATTTAAAACGATCGTGTACAATACTGAATTCTATTGGATGAGTACCTTGCAGAACCAGTCTACATTTGACGAGGCGATAGCCGAGTCAAAATATAGACTGGTTCTGCAGGGTACGAATCCAATGAATTCAGTATTGTACTCGATCATGTTAAATGACATCTTTATTTCACACCGTACACTGAAAGTTCCACAATTAACTATTCGCGACATTTGAGAGAGACAAAGGGAATGGATCCAAAATGATCCGGATAAGGGCATCAAATGCAAGTGACCATGAACATGTTGAAATTGAAACAGCTATTTGTTCTAAAAAATAGAATTCCACGTGAAATGTTTATTTCATGTGTCAAGTCGATAAGTGCTTACTGATTATAATATGTAATTAACATAAAAGCAGGTTGACTACCCGTCGTCGCTTGAAATATACATTTTCATGTGAACAAATGATAAACAATGTAACAAATGAAGAAATCAAGAATCTTCTTAAGTTCAAACTTAATTAAATACCTCCGAACAGAGGGTTTGATACATTGAAAAGGCTGCGAAAAGCGGGGATTTCTATATTCGGGACTGCAGCCTCGCTTTCATCGTACAATATAGCTTGCCTCACTTTCATCGTACAATATAGGTTGTCTCGTTTTGGAATAAAATCCGTATTGCATAGTAGCCTCGTTCTGGTTGTACAATATGGATCTAGATATTTCACTCTCACGTGATGCAAAATAGGCGATGTCATTGGTCTAAATTGTTAAGGTGTGAAATAATATACCATAGTGGTAGACAATTGTTGTAAAGTTTTCGAAAGAAAAGACGTCAAATTTCATGGCGAATACCTTTCTTTTATTAGTCCGGCAGCAAAACCCGAAATTTGACTTTAACCGTGCAATGCCGTCTATAGAAAATATTTTTGCATTTTTAGAAAGGGAAGACATTGTGCACCAAGAATCCGGTTGATGCCACCTTGGCATCATTGGGCAACTCGCTAGAAACAAGATGGCGTCCAAGATGGCGTCCAAGCCAATTGTCAAAACGATTTCGCCTTTTATATTGTTCTAATTGTAACCAAGGCGTTCAAAATCGCCACCTAATTGCTTAAATGAGTAAGAACATTTGAAATAATAATTCAAAAATACATTTTCATCATATTACAAACAATTTATTGAAATTTAGTTAATAAAGGGAGATAATTTTTCTAGAAATAGTTTGTTTATCCATATAAACGAATGAATTACAAATCTGTCCTCGGTTTTACGAGAAATTTCATTTCTTTAATATATCATTGTGTCACTTTATAAAACATTATCTTATCAAATTGATTATCCATATCTTAAATGCTAGATATGCTTATTCAAACACATGAATTGTTCTGCTTTACACATCCTTTGCGGTGCGCAGTCATCCACACCTATTCATTTTGAATCAATATAGCCAGTTTGGCCGAAAACAAATACATAAATGTAAGTTAATGGGCCTGGCATTTTCCAAAGCCTTAAGAGGTAGAAGTCGGCTTGCTAGTAATACCCCCTTTCTACTCAAACCTCACCTATTAATTCATAGGCACAGGGAGGAGAAGAGACGTATATTTATTTATTTATCCATTCATACGCTAAACATTGAATAAATCTCAAGTTCTTTGGGATAGCAAGCTTTGACACTCTTTTGCAAAGGGTTCATTATAATTACCAATAGATTTGATTGTCTAGAATATCAGAGCATTCATTAAATGATGAAATTATAGAAATTTTACATAAATTAGATAAATATGTCCTATATGAAATAGACACCTGAAAAGCGAATAACCTCTATTTTAGCGAATTACTACATAAAAGGTCCTATAACTAAAATATTTATATTTTCATTCTTAGTTTAAATATTTCAAGAAACGGATATCCTTTAAGTAAGACTACACCATATAAAACGGCGTCCGTGGCTAATTACTTTATGATAATCATTATATGTACAATCTTGTTGATTGATTATATACTTAGTTCCAAAAGAAAGTGTACACTTTTAATTTCGAAAAAAGTTCGCAATTTACCGTCATAAATTTAAGTACAATAAATTTCGACGGTATTATCAAAGGATCTTTTAGCATCCACCATAGCGCAGTTGGTTAGGCATAAGACTTCCAATCTGGAAGTCGTGGGTTCGATCCCCGGTGGCGGCAAATATCCTTTCCGACGTTTGTCTCTCACCAATGGGTATATAATCGTAAACCTATTTGAGATAGCAGTCGGAGGCTAGGAAAGGGTGTAATGGTAGTACAGGTGAAAGAAATTCCAGGAATCCATTGTTAGGTGCTCCGACCGCCGCGATATAACTGCGAAATTGTTGAAAGCGGCGTAAAACCCATTCAAACAAACAAATCAAAGGATCTTTTTAGAATACATTCACAAGATTCGCAATCATTTCAGCTCGGATGAAATCTTTGGTCAAGCGCGTTTTCCATTGATCGCGCACAGAAGATGAATATATGATCTGAATTTGCATTCAGCCGAATCATTTCGGATTGCTTATTAATAAAATTGAATCTTCATTACAAGTGTACATAATGCACAGCGTGAAAATACAATTAACGCAGATAAACAACGCTTCACCACGATTGATCAAAAGCTTCAACAAACTTAAATAAGTATATGTTGGAGTAGAAATCGAAGTCACTCTTTTTTATCATGTAGCTTAAAAGCAACATGAGATTCTCTAGAATGTCATTGCACTTAATGTAGAAATAACTAACGTTGACGCTTTCTTATCTGTATTGAAATTCTAGCTTTATTTTGTAAATAGATTTTGGAGTCTAGTCAAACTCTACAATGTCATATAAGCACATTAATCTTCTCAGAGGAGAAGCTGTATTGAAGGAAAATCTCAAAACAATATGACCTGGCTACTTGTATGCAATATTTTGGCGAAATCTGATTTAACGTCCGAATTAGACGAATTTCATCTTAATTTAATTGTCAATATTACTCCCGAAATTTCTTTAAACTTTGGAGAGATTTTAAAGAAAATAGAAAAGAGAAAAGTGCCTTTTGTTTTTGAGATAATATTGTCTTTCCACTTTTTATCGAAACTGTCTCACTAAATTCGAAATTCCTTCGTCCAGATATGTACATTGTCGGCCTTGTGTTCATACAAACAAACGATTTTGCTGAAGACCCATAAATGGAACCCTGCGATATTCAATGAAGGGCATCACATGAGGGTTTCAAGAAGCTCTAGCTGTTTTTGTTGGTTTTAATATCAAACTGACCAAACTATTTACATACAGAAGTAGGAGTAATTTAAAAGATAGCTGGTAATGTATTCCATAGTTGTCCTAGTTATATACCAGAAAACATCAAATGCACCGGAGATAATGGATGAAACGGTGATAGTTTTTAAAAGTACCACCGACTTATAGATAGCTGGCCTAGCTGAGGCCCCGTCTTTATCCTGCCACACGACATGACCATTCTCTTGGTGAATTCTAACCTTCAACCATCTAAAGACGAGTACAGTAGGGTGACCATTGTGTAATACAATCGAACCTGTTTTAGCGGCCACCTGTATTCAGCAAGCAACCTGTATTAAGCAATTGGCTATTGGGTTCCCAAATGAGGCAAATGAATAGATCCTGTATTAAGCAAGCACCTTTCATAAGAAAGCAATTTTCGAATGTCCCTTGGGCGCTTGATGAATACAGGTTTGACTGTATATCAAATGTTTATGCCTAATAGTTTGGTTGGCTTTTTAAAATTATCTTTGTTTAAGCGAATAATTATTTTAACAACACTTGCCTGAATTCACGTGCAACATATCAAATCTTTAGGACAAATGGTTTTTTAGACGCATAATTTTAAAGATTTTCATAATATGCGGCAATTCGCTTATTAAAATTTTGGATCGAATCTAATTGTTTTTACAACTTCCGCAGTACTTCATCAAAGGTACACCCCTATTAAATTTAGCCTGATCCGCACAGTGGTGTCTGAAAGGATATTGAAATAAATTGCGGGACGGATAGCAGACTAGTCCATGAGCCAGAATGGGTTTTGTTCCCCCCCAGGGGGAATTTTATAGACCATATTTTTCTGAAAGCCTATGGTATGTAGAACATTTTGAGACATGTTAGCACTCTGGCGAGTGGAGCTTTTGTAAGATACGTTACTTTAAAGTAGCACACCCTACAAAGTTTTGAAAATGAATTTTAAAGGACTACCCAAAAATTTGAAGTGTAAATGACAAAAAGTTGACTTTTTATGCATATATTTGTGTTGCTGATTAACTGCGGGGTCCATTTATGGATTTTTTGAAAAATCTGGTCATCTTAAGAGTCGTGATATTGCAGTAAAATACGTTACCCTTAAATTTCATAGAAAACTATGAATATAGAAATAAATTGTCTATCCCTGCCTCACTGGGAATTTTGTTAACATTGCCTGTTTGATAGTCCATGGTATATAGAACACTTTGAGACTTGTTAGCATTCTGTCAAGTGGGGCGTTAGTGAGATACGTTACCTCAAAGCTAGTTACCTATCAAATTTTCAAGACAAGATTTTAGGTTTGTAAAGTGAAAAAATGAGTCAAAATGACCAAAAGTGATCTTTTAATACCAAAATTTATGTTGCTGAATGTATGTAGAGCACATTCATAGTAATACTTTGTAAATAAATCCCCCTCAATGGCATGATATGGAAGTAAAATACGTTACTTTTTAATTTCAAAGAAAGGCACATAGATAGAAATGATTTTTCCATAGCTGCCCCATTGGGAAGATTGTTAACAATGCTTTTCTAAAAGCCTATGCAATATTGAACATTTTGAAACTTGTTAGCAGTCTGTCCTCTGGGGCAAATGCGAGATACGTTACTTTAAAGAAACCAACCCATAAAATTTTTATAAAACAATTTTAGTTGTTTGTCTTGTTATAGAAATTACCTGTAATTTGGTAAAAATTAAATGATATTGTGTTTTGTTAATGATATTTGTGATTCTGGAGATATTTGAAGCCCATTTACATTATGACTTGAAAAATATAGCCCTTAAAAGCAATGCATAGGTGTTAAATATGTTACATTTTTCAATTTAATGTATTCAAAAGAAATGTTATATTCATCAATGCTCTACTGAATGTTTTGTTTACTGTGTTTTTCTATAAGCTTCTGTTCTTTGGGTGATTTTAATATTTTTTATGCAAATCTCCATCAAGCTATTTGCACAATACATTACTCTAAAGTAACCAATTTACCCATCAATTACCATAGGCTTGCTTATTCATATCTCAGCTGATAACAATTATTGTAAAATCCCTCATTGTCTAAATCAACTATAAACCACAACTGTTCAAAGTAAGTTTAAGGTATCAATATAAATTTCAATCATTTCAAGAATTAGTGTGGTTTTAAAAGTGTGCAAAATACGTTACCATTTATTTATAGGTATAATCATTATTGAGCCGCTATCATAGTTTACGGAAATGCACCAAACACAATGTTGAGGCAGCTTCCAAACACAATGTTGAGGCAGCTTATGGTTTCTTCTATGTTTGAGGCTTTTTCCACATTTATAGATAAAACACAAGTTATATATGTTACTTCTGATGATAAGTGACAGTTTTCATTGTGAAAAATGCTGACCAAATAAATGAAAAAAGCTGTTCCTACAATATTTTTAAGCAATATTTCCATCAAATTAATACAGAAAAGTTAAAAATATTTCTTAGAGTTGATCATGATCGTAGCCCAGTTGGTAGCACATTGGATTTGGTAGCGCATTTCACTCAATATCATAGGTACAAGGTTTCATCAGCCAGTACAAACGAGTTGATTATCATTAATCTTCGTTGTATAAGCAGCTAGAGGCTTAAAAAGGATGATGTGATGAATGGAATGATGTGTACCATAAATACAAGGAATTCATTTTTAGGTGGATAAACCACCCCAATAAGAGTGTTACTGTTAAAATGGTCTGAAAATTCCTTGAAGCAATTAAGCTCTCTATTGTTTCCAATTGATTGGAAAGTACATTGCATGCAATCCTAGTTTTGCCAAGAAACTGTGCAATTCAGTTCAATACTAAAAATTTACATGAGTATGACCATATTATGTTCAAATGAATAGAACATTGCCATATACATTTTAATTTAGCTATCAAAGAGAGTAATATATGTTACATTTGAAAGACCTTTATTTTGGAAATCAAACAAAATCACTGCTTCTAAAGGACAATTAGATGCACACCAATTGTCATGCTCTTGAACATGATTAGTTCTTACAAAAGTAAAGATTTTAGTAAAACAAAGATGCTTAAGAAATGCTTTAACTTTGAACTAGATACAAACTACAAGTACTTTTTATGCAGAAAGAAACATATCTTAGATAGAATAAGCATATCTTTTATATCTTACATTCTAAAACAATAAAAGAATTATGATAAATTGCTTAAGCAATAGGATTTTATCAATATCAAGCCCTCATTCAAATACAACGGGACAAGACTTAAAGATAAAATATGAAAATTGCATGATTGGTCTATAAGTCGAATGCTTATAAGAGCTTTATATGTGTTTATGTGTAAATAGCTGATGATTTAACATTCTATTTGTATTTCTGTTTGACATTGCTGGCTGACTTTCAATATATATGTACATGCAGTTTGTGTTAAAGTAGAGAAAAGAATTGAAGAATGTCCACTCTTATTAATATACTCATGGTTCTTGGGCATAACTCTCATATTTTTCTCATGAGCACAAGTACAAGACTCTTCTACCATTAAGTTTTATTCAAACCACTTGGCCAACATTCCAGACAAACAATTTGAAAACCATGCAGTTAAACCAAAAATTCAATCTAAATCAAAGAGAAATAATAATTTTGATTTAAATGGCTAAAGTTTTGACACTGAAGTGCATTTAAGGTAATTGAGACTTGTTTCATACAAATGGTAACATATGTTACTAGATTATGACCATCAATAATCTGTTTCAAAACATTTATTGGCGACCAATAAACCAATGCAGGAAATTAGAGATAAATGATATACATACTTAAGTGACTAAGTAATTTTGAAAAAGGTTTCAATTAATTGAATTCTTTTAGCTGTCATGCTGCATTATGTGATTGATAGATACGTAATTGCACTGAACAGACATTTCCCTATAATGAAATTAAACAACAGGTATAGTACAACACAAAGTACCTTTCTATATCTATCAAAAAGCCAGTATTTTTATTGAATATATCAAGATATTTGTAATTTCTTATGTAAAAATGATTAGCAAGATCTGTGCTGATTTAGAAGGGTGTAGGTATTTCAATTTCAGCAATTGGATATACATGTATTTATGATTTGGCTATTTTAAAATTATGATCTCAAATCTTGTTATCATGTTTTTAACTTTGTGGGATGGGATACTACAAATGATACTAACTTCAATTGGTGTGACTTATCACTTTACATTAAAAGACAATATGTAAAAACTAGCATTTAATAAGAATTTCCTTCTTGGATGTTCAAAGATATAACATTGACTTCTCAATTAATGTCAAAATTTTAATACCATAAGTGCTAGGAGGTCTTTGATCTTTTGTTGGTCACGCATTTGCATTCAGTACCGATGCATTTTCTAAGATACAGAACTAGGAGCTATAAATTCAAAGAATTTTAATCCTTATTGATTAAAAATAAAACAGTTTAAACAGGTCTGGTAAAATATTTTGAGGTAACGTATGTTACAACATTCCTTTAGAGACATAAAGCATTTGTTGTTATAAGGATATCAGTTATAAATCATATTCTTGTTTTATTATGCATGATCAGAGAAGTAAATTGCACTTTCCATTCTCCTTTATGTTTATGAACGGCATATGAAATTACGTTGTATCAAGGGTTTGAAATGACATGTAATCAAATCTATTCATTATACTACGTATAAAACAAGTAATATGCAGGCCAAAATAAACTATATAAATGTGAATTCATCATATTATCTTGTGAATTTTGCCAACAAGTGATGACTTTGAATATTTTTGGCGCCAAAATGCCAATATCTTTATATAGGCAAATATTGAGAAACAATTTTGTAATTGTAACGTATATTTCACATTTTTTCTTGAATCACACATGATTCTGTGGGTGTTGTATCACTCATACTCAAGAATCATGTATGACATAGTACTAAAAATCGCAATTTGCCCAAAGAATTTCACAAATATGGAGCAAAATGTAGCATTTAATAAGGATCTAGGGTAGGTGATTTCAAAGTAACATATCTTACAAAAGCCCCACTCGCCAGAGTGCTAACATGTCTTAAAATGTTGCTTATACACGTACCTTTCAGAAAATCATAGTGTACAAAATTCCCCCTGGGGGGGGGGGGGGGAACAGGGGTTCCAGTAGCCCATAGTCTAGACGAATGTCGGTGACTGAGCAGAATAGCCTACCCTGAGACATTAAATTGTGATCAAATGACTGTTATGACTGCTTTAAATTAATTTCCATCTCTATCGTTTTTTTTTCTTTAGTAAAATAAACACCGAAAATATTTTTTGCTTGTATATATGTAAGTGTATTGGGTTATGTTACTTCCAATCCGCAAATGCGACTAGATTGTATTGAACTGATACATTAAACTTAATGTTTAGTTAATTCTGAACTTTTCAATCATTATCAAATTGATTGTCATGAAAATGAACCCACAGTGTTTGAATATGCGCAATATCAGTGCCGTTTTAAGTAAATCATCTAGCAAGTGATAGAAGATAGCAAACATAATTTTATATTAGTGCGTCCCATCTGGCCTTTATGTTCGATAACACGATTCTTGGTGGTAAAACTTTAATATGTAAGACAGGTTCGGACTTATTGTGATTTAATTGTTTAACTCTGATTTTTAATCACATCTCTCCTATCCCTTATCCATCCTGTTTGAATCACATTCCCGTTCACTCACTTTGGCGGCCATATCACATATGATTCATGCTCATCTTTATACATCTTTTTTTTTTTTGAAGTGTAAATGTCTTAAGTAAGACATTTTATAATTTTGAATATCATTTTGTAGCATTTGGAATTATGCCCCGACTACATATGTAACAATCATTATAGAACATTTCTATTTTTGGCAGCCATCTTGTATTTTGGCGGCCATATCGTAATTCCACTGTATGATATAAATATGAAAATATTCTGTGTTTGGGTTTCCTGAAATTCAAACACATTTTGCATAATATCTCTACTACATATGATAAGCACAGTAGAAAATCGCTTTATTTGGCTGCCATCTTAAATTTTGGCGGCCATATAATATTTCTATATCGTTACTCAGCCAAGAAAATGTCTAAAGTCCTACCCTTCTGCAATTTCGATACCATTTGGATCATTTTGAGTAATTTTCTTATCATATGGGATAAACATTATGGAAAATGTACTTATTTTGGCAGCCATTTTGGATTTTGGCAGCCATCTTGGATTGCCCAATGATGCCAGAGTGGCATCAACCGGATTTCATATCTGGATGACCATATCTACAACTTTCAGCAATAAAATTTTCTATAGACGCTATTGCAAGGTCATGCCCTGGTGCTGTCGGACTATATCAGATAACGTCGTTCTGAAAAAAAAAAATGTTGAGTATCCAAATTTAATTCTACAGTTATTTACTTGTAAGTTTTGACAATAGGTTTTGCATAAGTTGTCTTTCTAAAAGATATTAGACAGTATATTTAACAGAAATATCTTGATCAAATTTTAAAATTCTATGTTCTTTGACAAACAATGTCTTCGTGACCAAAATCATGCAAAAAGGAAGTTTATTGCTAAAAGTAAATTTTACGGCTGATGTCAAAAGTAGACATAAGAAATAGGATGCAGAAAGAAAGAACCTTATCCATGCATACCATTTATTACAAAACAGCATTTTAATATTCTTCAATATTCTGAAATTATACACTTAAACGACGTAAAATTTCTGTTATTTTGATAATCATCTGGTCATAATTAACGTCCTGACGCAATTCTTTGTGACGTCATCAACGTGGTTTGATGGCAACATACTGCTTGATATGAAAAATAAATACAGGAGAAAATAATGTACATGCATGTAAAATTCCGTTTTAAGATCTTCATAAGTTTTCGAGATATAGAGCCAGTCTCGCCATTTCTTTGGTGACCCTCGTATTGTTGAAATGAGAGTTAACGACTGTAGGCGTGTAATGCATGTGGGCTCGAACAAAAACAGTGTTTTATAATAGTGATCAACATCTGTTATTATCCACGATTAATGCCCTGGCAGGGCGGAGCCTAAGTTAAGGGTCGTTGCACTAAAGGTTAAGGGAAATCAGCTTTTATCTAAAATAACCTACTTCTAAAGGGAGTCGACATTAAAAATTCGAGCCCTTAAATCGTACATTGGTAAGCAAATCCTCGTAACTTCAGCTTAATCAAGCTGAAGTTACAAGGCTTTGGTAACCAAAGGATGAAATGTGTTCACTCTCTCAAAGCACGTGAATCCTCAAAGTTTAGGATACAGTTATTTGCACGCGTTACCGATGATTACCGAAAGAACCCAAACTATTCAAAAGTAAACTCGCAAAATTACGTCACGGTTAAGCCCCGCCCTGCCAGTTCATTAATTACACAGAATAACTTGCAAAACTGATTGGTTTTCCTAAGCTTGTTATTTTGATGCATCGTTTACCGTTTTTCATGTATAAAAAGTATAAATACTTTATTGTGGTCGGGACACGAAAGATATACATGTATATACATTTCAAACGTTTGAGATGTAATGCTGCGTCACACTCACAAAATGCTTAAATTGTAATATGATCAGTAGCAGATAAATCCATAGTCGTAAATGGACAAATGAAGAGAAAAGGGCGTTCCCTAAGTAATGTTTCAAGAACTCCTATTACCGCGCATTTTAGATCTTTTCTTGAATTTATCTAGAACTATAATACTCTATACTCTGATGTTCTTGAACTTTCAAAACTCAGAATCTAGTACCTTTTACCGATTCCTGGACTGCTGTTCAAGAGCATGGAAATTCTAGAACTTGTGTAAAAACAAATTGAAGTTCTAGAACCAATACATTTCAAGACCTCAGGTACATTTAAGTAATAATTGTTCATGAGTATAAAGAACCTAATAGATATTGATATTTTGACTTTTAATCTTATGTTTATAAATTGTAATCATTTAGAAAATGAATGACGCATGCATGTAACATCAGTCAAATGGTTCCAGAAACCAAGTAAGGTAGAGTAAAATTTCTCTCATTACTAAGCCCTGACGGCGGCAATCATTCATTCCGACTATTTTTTTCTCACCAATGGGTTGATGATCGTAGACCTATGTGAGATAGCAGCTGGAGGCTAGGAAAGGATGCGATGGTGGTACTGGTGAGAGAAATACCAGGAGCCCATTGTTAGGTGCTCTTGCTGCTGCGATATAACTGAAAAAATGTTGAAAGCAGCGTTAAACTCCAATCAATCAATCAATCTCATTGCTAAGATTTATCTTACCTCACCCACTCTTTTTAACATTACTGCTCTTTCTTTCTCACAAGATGATCAGTTTCAGCAAGGTATTGTGTTAAAAAAAGACGTTTTTCGTGGCCACATGGCCATAAAAGAAATTTTTCATTTGTAACTATAAGAAGCTTTCTAACTTATATTTGCTAACTTGAAATAGTATTTGAGTAATCGAGCTGGTTTTAGAACTAATTCTTGAACCAGTTTTAGAACTTTTTGCACTGGTTATAGAACCAAGCTTCTTTTGTTGGTGTTCACCCAAGCCCCTAGATGATCTGGGTATAGTGTGCCAAAATTGAACATATCTGTTTTGGAAGAAAACTTTATTCATAAATACATTTGAAAGACAAAGGAGTATCAAAAGAGTGTGAGTGCATGTATAAATGTATATCATAATTGAAATGATTCAAGTAACCAAATTTCTAAATTCTGAAGATTGAACAAGGAAAAAAAAAGAGTTTAGTGCATGGGTAAAAAGGTTTCTATACACATGGGTCTGTTTTACTAAACTTCTTACGCTAAAAATAACGGTAAGTCAAAATCACAAATCGTACCTCGTGTTCTTTTTCAAGGTTAAATTCTGCCTTGCAATATCTCATTGGAATCGTCTTTAGAAGACGATTCCAACGAGATGATGCAAGGCAAACTTCGATATTTAGTTACTACTGTAGAAGCAACTTTAATTTTTGCCTTACGCAAAAAACGATCGAAAAATGTTTAGTAAAACATAGTAATAATTTTCTTCTAATATTCCACATGTTACTCTTGATTAGCGGCTTCAAGTCTTATTCTTGAAAATTTCCAAAAAGAATATCTAACTTATAAAACAGATTCAAGAACATGCCCAGGTACTGATTCAAGAATCAGTTAAGATACTTAAATAGCAGTTCAAGAACTGCCTCTTGAACTAGACATAGAACAAGCAAATGAACTCAACTTTGATGGGAGTTCAAAAACTTGAGTTTAAGAAATGCTTCAAGAACTAGTTCTGGAAATTCAAGAACAAGGTCTTGCATAAGTTCTAGAAATAATAATTCTCGAACAGCCATTTAACGTCCTTGAACTGAAGTAGAACGTTCAAGAACAAGGTCTTGGATTTTTTCACAGCAGGGAGACGGGCAGAAATAAGTAGGTTTTTCTTTACGGACAAGATGCCTGTTTTTAAACTTCTTAGGAAAAAAATAATCGTAAGTCAAAATCACGAATCGTACCTGCTGTTTTCATTCGTTGTTAGATTCTGCCTTGCAATGATAAAGACCTCGTGAATAGCACGGATACTGGCATGAAAATGCATCGTTTCTCACGTGAGTTATGTGACGTCAAGAACACTTAAGATGACGTCGGAAACAACAAAATAACGAGAATAGTGACAAAAGTATCACCAGAAACGGAAATTCATAAAACTAACATAACTTGAAAGTCCGAGACACTTTCCTGTCCGAGCAAGTTCCGAATGAAAATGAAGGTCAGAGATTTTACTAATTGTCAATCTAGACCTATTTCAGTTTGTTAAGAATTCCATTGCAATTTCTCTTGTTACGGGATGTATCTTAGGTAAATCAATTTTCATTATAGATTGAACAGTGGTTGCATAACAAAATGCGCTTCTCGAATGGATTCTAGCGTATTTGTTCACATTTTGTCTCATTCTCATCCCGTGAAATATGGTTCTGGTTGTTCATTCAATGAAAACTTAATCTTATAATATGACCTACGTCGCGGGAGGGAAATAACCATGTTGAATAATTTTGATATAACGCGGGTGTTATTTCACTAGTGGAACAACTTTGCAAAAGAGCTACATGTAAAGGCTTGGTCACATTTACGTTAATTTACGTATTTGGTCGTAGATATACATCAACGTAATCAGCCGTGAAATTCACGTAGCTGAGCGTATACGGCGCAGTAAGTCGAAGTAAGCCGTGCTTACACGTCGTGAACAACGTAGTGAGTTTGACCAAAGTGCCTTGGGTATTGTAAAAAATGTTCAACAGTCTATTCACGGTAAAGTATGTTATTTTGTTCCTGGTTTGACTTACTCTTACAGTAGTTAATCCCTGTTTATCCGTTAATCGGCATTTAATTTACCGTAGTAGAACGCTTTATCGTCGACGTTTGTCTCCTATACTACGGTTAGCTAAGGTTGAACTAGCGATTCACTACTCTTGTAGTACGTGTATCTGATTTTTGTCCACGGATAGGTAGGGAGAAAGTACGTTGTATAAAAATCGCGGTCACGTTTCACGATGTAAACTTAATCTCAACTTAGTGAAAGAATGCCGTACTACAACGTACTCTACTTTAGACTGCGTAGTTTAACCTCGCCACCCGTAGTATGAGCGTTCTATTACCGTATAATCATATCGTAGAGGCATCACAAATCTTGGGCACGTTCAAAATTCTTACGGTGAAAAAGGACTTTCTATCGTAGTCTGAATGTAGTTCAACGTAGTAATTTCTCATTGAATCGTACTCTTGCCGAATTAAAACGTATCATTTACCCTAGTTTGCCGTACAAACCTTTACATAAACATCTGACAATGTTGATGCTACAACTAAGCAGTGAAACAGTGGGGTTGGTCTACGTTCAGAGTACGAATAGAAACGGTGAATTGGCCACAAATTTGATAAAATCAAATCATGAAGCGCACGTGAAATCGATGGTCTGAATCTCGAATGTTAAACTTCCAATTTTTACGCAGTTCTTCGTAGTTGTTCCTACTCGCACATATTTCTTTCTACGGAAACGACCTGAAAGTGCCTTAATTATATGTACTTTATCTTACCCCAATTTAGTTAATCGTATTATTGACACGGTTTACTTACGGTAAAATAAAGTACGACTGACTACGCCGTAAATGTGACCATAGCTTAAGAACGAACAGCAACGTTTATATTTTCGAAGAAAAAATGGCGTCATAATGGATTTGCTGATTTCATTTCGTAAACGGCGTTACATGTTTCGCGAAATTACTTAAATCGATACTTAATTCGATAAATATTGTAGTTTTATCACAAAACCTGGGGGCATATTATAAATAGAATATCACATTTGTGCTCATTAAATACCGAATTTACTAAACGAGTCATCTAAAACAGATAAAAAAACAAACACCTCAGCGCAGCCTCGGTTTTGTCTGTTTATAGATGACTCGTTTAATAAATTCGGCTTTCAGTGTTGAATTGTAAGTGGAGCTTACTAGAGTATTGTTATCCTCTTGTCTTTAAATGTGTTGCATCCGTTTTGTTTTTGCTCTCGTCTGTATATAAAAGCCAAAGATGAGAGATATTTCATAATCTTTGCTGTAACAACGACGTAATGGCATCAAAATTTATTGCGTTCTGTAACGTTTTGTTTGCGATTCAGGTAAGAAGTTACAAAGATTTTACATGTATTCTTAATGAATGGCAGTCGGGACAGCCACAGAGCATTTAGAATATTGTCCATTTTATTTTCAAAAGCTTTCAGTCAGAAACTATCTACAGTCCGAACTACGGAGGCTTGGATCAGACTGTGCAGCCGCAAAGGCTGAACGGACTCATTACATTTCGGACTTTTGAAATTGTTGGAAATATCACGCACTGGCCCAATTTTACTAGGGGTGTTTTGAAAGGTTTGAGACTCAAAGATTCAGGATTCAAATTTTATTTAGTAATAGAAGGCCTCTGACCCAGATACAAAATAATTCCAAACACATTTCGTACAAAAAAATATAATAGTGCAAATACATGCTATTTAGTATTTAAGGGACAAGATTCACTTGACAAAATTTAGTTATCCAGCAACATGTTTCGAATAACATCCGCAAGTCAAATTGGTTTATGGTTAAACAAAAGAACAAAAGATGTATAATAAGGAAAGAAGCGATCTTTTAAAAATACTCGACTAAATCGCTTTTGATGAACTTTTTACAAACTCGTCTCTCTGATTACTGATATTTGATTACGTTTCTTTCCACTATGAGTGAAGAATAACGGAACCCCTTTAAAATTAAGCAGAACGTGACGGAAGTTAAAGCGGTGTTGACAATGTCAATAAAAACTATTATCATCTCAAAATTACAATACCAAATACATGCTTTTCGAGCGATAGTATGGGGATAGTGAAATTTCCTTGCGATTGACCTTCGGTCGCCGCACGGTCACCTCAATGGTCTTGTTACATTTTTGAAAAAAGAAACAAACAAAAAAACAAAATCACACTCACAAAAAAAAAAAAAAAAAAAAAAAAACCCATGCGATCACTACACAATTGAGTGACTATATACGCCGTAAAAGATAAATACGTACGGTTTCAAAAATATCAAACAAAACATCGTAGATTGCGATATTGTTCGGCGACCGTGACAAATGTAAACTAGGCTTTCGTGTAATTTTTAATACGCTTCAATGGATATAAGTAGACCACTTAATTTAAATAAAACAAATCGATATTTTTTCTGTACCGGAAACGAAGAACTTGTTGGATTGATGTCAAACAGAGGAGTGTAAGTGGACTTCCGATAGATCCGCACTGTTCGATATTTTTCAAGGATAAAAAGATTGATGTACTCTCGGCTTTTAGGACCTATCCCTTATCACGGTCAAGGTCTATTCTTTAGGTTGTGGAACCGTAATAGTTTCTTAACATTCCGGAACGCGTGATCTTTCCCAATGTTGACCAAGGTTTCTGAATGAAAACCATTAGGAAACATTGGTTAACATTGTAAAAGATCATTACTTCTGATACGTTGCGAAACAATTGCGGGTCCACTACCTTAAAGTCTTTTCCTAGAAATTCGAAACAGAAATTTTAAACTCATTTGACAAGACATCGGCAACGTCGGCAACCTCCTCCGTTGTCAGTTAAAATGTATTAAATGAGTGTAAGGATAAAACCGTTGCTATAATTTAAATGAAATTTTCTACCTCATTCTTAAACCTTACTTATCAAAAACAAAATCTTGAATCAATGTTGGCGCCGTTGTTTCTTTTCCTATTAAATCAGTCTCAAAACTTTGAGAAAACCGTTCGTCTAGAAGTTCGTTAGGAACTTCAACCTTTTTTACAAAGAGACAAATTCAGAACATCGTTCGGACTGTTCCGTAAAAGTAAAACGACCTCGGACGTAACATTCGGAACATCGCTCGGACTTTTCCGTAAACAGGAAAGTACCTCGGACGTAAGTGTAGTAATATGGGGTCATTTTTTAGGTAATTCGGCTCCTGGTGGTACTTTGGTTAATATGCATGTAGAATATCATATTTTGTTGATTCTCTCCGATCAACTTTTGGAGATATTTTGGGCAGACTATAATTTGATGACAAAACGCAGTAAAACACTGCGTTTTGTTATCAAATAATAGTATGCCCACTTTAACTCCTTCGTTGATTTTATTTTATGCAACGTCATCCTTAGCGGGATCGTTGATGTTTGTGACGATATAATAACCTACGCGCGAAATGACGCGCTTTCATGGACGCGTCCGTATTATTCCCGGGGTCTATTCCGTAGAATCGCAGAGGGTTCCCGATTGCGGACGTAAGTGTATTAGTTTTGGGTCAAATGTTAGGTAGTTCGGCTCTTGGTGGTACTTTGGTCAATATGCTTGAAGAATAGTTTATTCCTTTAATGTGTTCCGATCGTCTGTGGAGATCTTTTTTGCATGACATAATTTGAATCCAAAACGCAGTAAAACGGTTTCTTTTCAAATCATAATATGCCCAATTTCAACCTTTCGTAGATTTTGTTTTTCGTAATGTCATTTTTAGTAACACTTTTAAAAGACGTCATATAAACCCACGTGCGTTGTGACGCGCTTTCATGTCTGCGCCCGTATTATTCCCTTGGCCTATCCCGTAGAATCTCTGAGGGTTCCCGATTGAAGGGAGACATTTTCAAATTCTATGATTCTAAAAAATCAAGGGAATGTCATTGTAGATGGGCGCCATCAAAATTTTTACGATTTTGAATACATGTACCCCCACCCTTTGAACGCTGATAAAGTGGATAGTGCTTATGAAATTCTGTAAATGAGCGTTTTCTCTAACTGGAGATTCTAACTGCGCAAGTAATTGTTTGTTTTGTTTTTCGAAAGAAAAATAAATAAATGAGGAACTGATAACCTAAATCAACCAACCACCCAACTAAGCAACAAACAAACAAATAAATAAATAAATAAACAAACAAGCAAACAACAAACAAACAACGCTTATGAAGTTCGCTCGAATTTTGAAATTCATTCAGTTGCACAACAGATAAATAAATGAAAAAAAACTGCTCAAGTGACCGAATTCTTTATCTCGCAAATAAAATGCATTTTACAAAATAAGGACTCTTTTGTTTGGTTGTTTGCTTGAATGGGATTTTATATCGCTTTTTACAAATTTTCAGTCACCAATTGGAAGATTTAGATACCTTATAACGGATTCTAGGATTTTTTGTATAATATTTCCTTTTTTTATTTTTTACGGCGTATGTGTTCACAAAACTGTTATGCCCGCACGTTTTTTTATATAACAGCCGCATGAATCATTGATGCCCCCCTCCATCTTTCGCACGGCAACGGCATGGTAATCGCGCGGAGATCCAGCGATAAATAAACCAGATCAGCCCTGCGTTCAGAATGACAGGGAAGGTGTTAACTGTTTGCAAAGTATATCCCGCTTTGCACGCTCATTTGCGTGCTAAGCAGGGTATAATTTGTAAACAGTTTGCACTGTTTTGTCATTCTGAACGCAGAGTTGGTGGTTGTGTTGACATAAATTATGTTGGCTGTTAAGCTGGGATTCATTTGTCAGAATGAAGAGTAACGTCATCTAAAACCCTTCTTTCCACAACTCCCGACAAAGCTGCTCTCTAAAATGTTGTCATTTTTTTTAATAAAACAACTCACTAAATATTTTACATTACATCGATGTAAATCAAAGCTATGTAGGAAGGAAAATTTGCGGTTCCGTTTTGAATAAAAGCATTGACGAACTGACAAAATAACTAATTTCAGTAAGAGAAACTTTTTTTCCTATGATAACAAGTGCACGCTGAAACCCACGTTTTTCTGCAGGTGCTGGACACCGAAAAACACCAAAAAACAAAAAAAAAAAAAACAAAAAAAAACCTAAGTCGTAAAAGGGTAATATTCGTTCAAAAACGGGAACAGATTTGTTTTGTTTAAATGGGGTTTAACGCTGCTTTCAACTATCTTTCAGTTATAAAGCGGCGGCTGGAGCACCTAACAATGGATTCCAAGTGTTTCTCTCACCAGTAACACCATTACATCCTTTACTAGCCTCCAGCTGCTATCTTACATAGGTCTACGATTATCAACCCATTGGCGGG
The DNA here is from genome assembly GCA_948146395.1 of Fragum whitleyi. Taxonomy (NCBI): domain Eukaryota; kingdom Metazoa; phylum Mollusca; class Bivalvia; order Cardiida; family Cardiidae; genus Fragum; species Fragum whitleyi. The sequence continues at coordinate 54,340,061 of OX411548.1, read as the reverse complement.
AGACGAATAGTCGGAAAAGATGAGTGTTGCCGTCGGGGATCGAACCCGGGACCTCTAGATTGACAGAATAGCATTGCAATTGCTAGTATGAATTTTCTTTTGTGGCGTGAATATACACGGTAATTTTAAAGCCCATATCCTCAGTAGTAATACGTTTATTATCAAAGTTAATATTTGTCACACAATTGCAAATTCCTACAACAGTGCAAACTCCCAGTCAATAGCGTTAAGGTAGAGGAACCATAATAGATCCGCAACATTTCGGCATCCATGAACTGTAACAATGTTGACCGTAGTTTCCTAATGAAAATAATAAGAAAACATCGGTTAAAACTGTAAAAAATTATTACTTCCGCCATATTGCGGAACAATTACGGATCCACTACCTTCACATCGTATAACCAGACCTTCGTTCGTTTATTCATACGAATAAATTTATTAAGCCTACAGTCTACTTGTCATAGTTTACTGAATCTGTCGTAGTTGACTCTCATCTGTCGACGCCGCAACCGATGGTAGGGTTGCTCTGGTATTCTAAAGTTAATAGATAAATGTGTAAGTGTTCAGCGCTTGTATAGAATAAATCTTTTTTCACATCCCTCACAAATAAGGTCACAGCCATTGAATTTTTCGGCGGTTTCCCATAAAAAGTTACGAAATTCGACTTTATGCTCAAATATTTCGCCTATTTCTCATTAAATGCTGGGTTAACTTATACAAAACTGAACTCTAACCATCCACCGATAATTCTTTGAAATTTGAAGCCTAAATTCCCAAAGATTAACTGGCAGCGAGTCCTCATAGACGACATGTATTCAAGAAAATGTTGCCTCTGTAGACAGACGGAATTTTAAAAAGGGTTGCTGTAACGACAGATCAGAATTATTTGTGACTTCCGACATCGACAGACAATAGATTTGACCTTTTTTTGTGAGCGATATGAGTAAAGATTTAAAATATACAAGCGCTGAACACTTACAAACTAATTTATTAACTAATACTAATACGAATAAATTTATTTGGCCTACAGTATACTTGACATGGTTTACTGAATCTGTCGTAGTTGACTCTCATCTGTCGTCGCTGCAACCGGTTGTAGGGTGTAACCTCAAGGTGATGCCAAAACGTCGACTCTGTGTTCAAAAACACCCGGCTTTAAAAAAGGCTTCATCTATTTATTTAAGATCATTTATGCGAAACATAGGACCATTCACGCGAATAATAGAGGTCGCTTATAGAGGGTCTAATTTCCATATATTTCTTTCAGTATTGCAGGACAGTGAACGGACAATGTATCACATCACTAATAATGGGTAAGTCCTTTAAGTTACACTCATTTGACCATCTGGTTGGCTTGATGTGTCGAACACCTATAATATACAAATGCAACATGTCATAAATACCGTTACTAGATTATTGTCCAATTTTAGCTTTTTTTTATATGTCGGGGAGTACCTAGCATTTTGAGACTGCGTTGATAAAACTTCAAAATAGTGCGGACGTTTTCAAGATTATTTATGACCCAAAACAAACAATTGATAAGTTGGCGTATTAATTTCATTTTTGACGTATATTCAAACAGCAAGAAAAATGGAAATTTTCCTTTTTATTTCAAATGGGACAATCTCTATTATTCATTACTATCCTCATCTAACAATTATCCCTTATTTAGATTTAAAAGGTATTTTAGGGACACCCGGTACTTGTCATTTTATCGGTAATTGTACTATTTAATCAAGCGTATAGCGTGAAATCATTGACATGACTGACCGTAACCTCTATTAGCATTAATTACATGCTTGACTGATTGTCGCATGGCATCTCCGTTAGGTCTCGTCTTACTTCGTGAATCAAGTTTCATAATAAATACCTATTAAATGACACCGTTGTGAGTAGTCATTTGTCATTGTACGTGAAAAGAGGAAGGCATAAGAAGTCGAATGACAGTGGTTCCAGTCACTGCAGCAGTATAGTTATTTTTCCTCAAGGTTTTAAGCTTTTTATTTATTTATTTATTTATTTATTTATTTATTATTTATTTATTATTATTTTTTTATAATGTTGAAGATCAAGTGATTCTCAAAAAGATTTGCGGTACGTCATATGCAAAAAATAATGCCCGTTAGTTTCTTTTTTGTTTGTTTGAATGGGGTTTAACGACTATTTTAATTTCTTTCAATTTTATTTCACGGCTGGAGCACCTAACTATGGATATCTGATTTTTTCTTACGTATACTACCACGACAACTCTTCCGATCCCCCAGTTGCTCATCCCACATAGGTCTTCGATTATCAACCAAATTTGCCCTCAAGACCATTTAATAACGACTTGTGTTTTCCATGTTTGAGTTCAGGAGTTTGTATGCGATAAATGAAATGCGGCAGTGCAAAAAATAATTGACATTCACAAACTAGTCAAATGGGACTATCAGAAGAAAGAAAAAAATGTAAAAAGGTGGGATAAAGCTGATTTGAACCCTTGACCCCAGCAACTGTAGTCATCAGACTAGACCTCTCGACCACACAGTCATACAATGTGTAAAGGTACTAAATTACGTTATACAAACATTATTTAAAACCCATGCCCTCCGCGGATTTACGATGTTTTTTGAAGGCTTGCGACTACCCTCGATGATAAATGTATTCATTGGTTAATTTATTCATTGCATAAAGGTCAAGTCATGTCAATAATTTCAACCTATACATTTAAACGAAAGTATGAACTGAACCATGTTTACATCCGTGGGATTGAATGCTACAGTCAACCATTCTGACAAGCGTGTAGCTGTGGATATAATTATTCGAACCGGTCCGTGGTACTCAGTATGAGATCATTCCTAGCAATCCTCGCACTAGACTCGTACCATTGTCGACTTAAAAAAAAAGCCTACAGATTGACCAATGAATTGTTTGAAGGAACGCCATTTTGCATTTCAAGTTATTTGATTTTAAGTTCTGTTACACAGAGAAACATTCATTAATGATTTTTTTTTTTACTTCTCTGAAGTGTTTTCAACTGTTATCGTTTTAAAACCCATTAATAGTCTTACGGAGCCTCGTTTTCAATGATAGACTGGATTTCAATACAGGATACATCTCCAGTCTATGGACGAAAAAATAAGTGCCTTCCTGCCGGCTTTATTGATAGTTGACAGAGGTATCAGTCGATACTTGGACTTTCGTACGCGTCTGAGATGAATAAGTACAGGCACTAAATTTACCGAAGCTGAAATGGCCATAATTCACCGAACATTCTCAAATCTTCCAATTGCCAACTTTAGAAAATACATATTCACAAATTATCTCTGCTAATGAAAATGTCGTCCTTGATAAATATTATGTTGATTCAGTGGTCGAATATTGGTGCTGTAAAAACAGATTCCTTCGGTTTAAGGCTTTGGCAATAATTGTTACGTAGCATGAGGAGAATGATCGTTTTATCTTATAACAAAACAAATATCCGTGTGATAACATGATATTTTTTATGATATCACATAGTTATGTTTAGATCAATAATATCATGCAGTTATTTTTAGAAATTTGCATTTCAGTTAGAAACATCGACGAAAACGAGACAAATAGAGATTATAAGATAAATATTATACATACTAAGTGTATTGTATGAAAAAATATCTAACTCGGTTGTGAGAATTGATAATTGTCGAGGCTCTGATCAATTCTCCCAACCTCGTTAGATATTTTTTTCCATACAAAACACTAAGTTGTTCATCGAAGTTTACTTCCGAAAACATGTTTTGTTAACATTGACAATAGGCATTTATACCATTCTGTGGCAAATTTTGTGTAACTTGACACACACGTGTGACATCTAACTGACTAAAAACCCTATTTCAACTAATATTTTTTGCATTACACAGCACCTGCAGCCGATCGTTGCACCCGTAGGCGGAACTCTTAATAATGACTTCTTTAACATCGATTAGTTTTCATTTTAATTAAATTTCAAATTTGTGAAGAAATCTGGAATGGTAATTTGAGTTTATGATAGTTATTATTTACACGTCATTCATCTGAAAAATATATGAGCCTGTGCATGACATTTCCAACAATTTGACAACTGCGTGATGTGCAAACATTTAGTAGCTCAGACAGTTACATAGTAAATTAGAAAATTCCTAGTATAGATTAGAAAATTGCCTAACTGTTTACAGATACTTTGAGATCTTATCTATCAAAGAATCGCACAGTGAAGACTCTGGTCACACTGTGCTGGTGCACAGACTGGCCAGAATCTTGGCTTTGCACTCATTTGAAATTGATGGAAATGTAACTCGCAGGCTCATATTCTTACAGACTTGTAATAAACAGCAAATCGTTTGAGAGTTATCCGAATGTTGTAGACACAATAAATGCACTTCCGACGTTTAAGTCGCATATTTACAAGAATATTTCGAACACATAATCGGAGAATGTCGGAGTTCAAAAATCATCTCATTAGGCTCTATAAATGATAGTTTTGATTGGTCGATCGATTTGTTGATTGACAGCAGCGATCTGTAAAGTTCTGGCAATGACATGAACTTCGCCGAAAGACTTCTAGACTCATTGGCGATCCAACAACAGCTGATTTGCGGTTTTTGAAAGTTAAATTGCGTTCTAGGACTTAACCGCAAATTGGTAAGTGTCCAGAATAAAGAAGATTAGGCATGATTTTCTATGAGCTGAAACATTTTGGTGACTCAATTCCAACCGTGCAGACACTACGTTACAACTTTAATTTAACCATTTAGTCATAAATATCGATTACCGATCGATAGAGTCGCAGTTAAAAGATATGGTTTAGTAACGCAAAAGTTCAATTTTTAAGTGATTAAGTGATTCTTTCAGGGGTGAACGAGTGTTTGAACAACCCATGCCAGAATGGCGGCACCTGTACAGACACCATAGAAGGATATACCTGTAACTGCCTTCCTGTGTCTATGGGAACGAACTGCGAGGAGGGTATGTCGGGACCGGGGGTGGGGAGGTCCTCGGCGATTTTAAGCAAAAGCCTACCGGAAAAATCAGGGCACAGACAAGACGAATCACCACTTTGGTTTACGTGACGTCAAAAGCACCAAGGTACTCGCAAAAGATGGCGATGAATAAAACAAAATCAACGAAAAATTAAAACTAGGTTAAAATCACTTTAGTATACTTTTTATAACGACGAGTGCGCCTACATATCCGGAACATTGCTCGAAATTTACCGTAAACTTGAAAGTTCCTTGGACATTATTGTTGCGTTTTGGGGTGATTTTACGTCATTCGAAAACTGGCGATACCTCGGTCAATATGTTTGAAAAAACCCAAATTTCTGTCATGCTTTCCAATCATCTTTCGAGAATATCATAATATAATGAAACACAGTAATAACTGCATTTTTTCCAAAGCTCACAGAGGAGTTAAAATAGAATCACGTGTTATTCTATCGAAATTCACTCAGTTAAATTAAGTTAAATTCCGGAAATAATCTAGTTTAGGACGAAATACAGGAAAATCCTTTGGTTAACGTATAGCAGGTATGTTGACGATGAATGAGAAGCAAATTCATAGAACATTGCTCCTATCAAGAACATCGCTCGATCTTTTCCGTAAACTTGAAAATGCCTAGTTCGCACGGGTAATGTTTAAGTGGCTTGACTTCTAGTGGTGCATGAAAGTTGGTTAATACGCATGAAAAAAGTCTTTATGCTTTTCGTTTATTAATGGAGGTCTTTCGGGGCATATCGTAATTTGACGACAAAATGCAGTAAACCCTGTGATACGTAACTAAGATTTAATGAACCAAGTTTTATTTTCATTCCTAGTATTTTGTTTTATTTCATGTCATGTTTTTCGGGAACGTTGATGCTATTGATGCCTTTTTACCTACGTGCTGACGTTCTATATCACTGAGCTGCGCTTTCATGGCTTTGTCTGCAGATAATCATTCAATGGGCTGGTTTAATAATAAATAAATGATATCCCGTAATATTCCGTGAATATGAAATTCCATGTCCCTACGGAAAGAGAGAAACATCTTCTTGGCATATTTTGACTGAAAAAGGTTGAATACATGTATTGCGCATTATGCGAAGTTTTTAAGTTTTTAAAAGAATTCTTCAAACAATAGATACTTTTGTTTCTCTAAAATGTTCTGAATTAATTGAATTGATATTCAACGATTAGAGCTATTTTAAGTTCACCTGGGCACAAAGTGCTCAAGGTGAGCTATTGTTATTGTCCGTTGTTCGTCGTGCGTTGTCCACAATTTCTTTAAACTTATACTCCTTATACTCGGTTGACCAATCTTCATGAAACTTGGCAGCGATGTTACTTTGGTCACGCTATTACAAAGCTCTTCAAAAATTAAAATCCACCCCAAGCTCTGCTTACCACGATAAAAATAGGGGTAAATAGGAAAATCTTGAAAATATTCTTCTCTGAAACCAGAGGGCAGACAGCTTTCATATTTAGTATGTAGCATCATCTAGTGGACTTCTATCATGTTTGTTCATATCATGACCCCTTGGTCATATTTGAGCTTCACCCGGGCGCATCTTGATATACATACTAGAAACAAAGAGAAAAATCTTCAAAAATCTTCTTCACCAAAAACAGAAGTCAGACAGTTTTCATATTAGTAAGCAACATTATTAAGTGGGCCTCTACCTAGCTTGCTCATATCATATCCTTTGGGCCATATTTTGGCTCTGTCCTGGTGCATCCCATTTTATCTAGAAACAAAGAGAGAAAGTCTTAAAAAAATCTCTGAAACCAGACAGCTTTTATATTTGGTATGTAGCATCATCTAATGCACCTATAAGAAGTTTTTTCACATCATGACCCTAGGGTCTTATTTGGGCTCCGCCCTGGTGCATCCCGTTAAGTGCAGAAACAAAGAGTGAAAATCTTAGTAAATCTTAATCTCCAAAAGAGTGAAAATCTAAAATCTTCTTCTCCAAAATTCATGTAGCATCATGTTATGGACATCTAAAAAGTGATATTATGATCTTGGTTATATTTTTGGCTATGCCTGGGCTCATCCTGGTTAACATGGAAACAACGAACGAAAACCTAAATCGCCCAGCTCGCCTGAGTTTCCTTGACTACTTGGAAATCACGACGTCGCGCACAGTATTTCGGCTCTAAAATGTATTTTCAAAATAGTGAACGTCAAATGTGTAGCGTCTAGATTATTTGTCGGGAAAAAGTTATATTGCTCTCTCTCTTTTTAGCAAAAGGAATGTCAGAATATACCATTATCTTTTTCCCCCGCGAAGAATGAATACTAAATTTTCAAATTCCAAAAAAAAAAAAAAAAGAAAATGTGTAGACATGCGAATACTGGATGGTCACTAAGCCTTCTGAAGAGTAAGGCTTAAGTCCTCTCTAAATCTGAAGATGTATTGGGTTGGACACTTCTTTTGAACAAGGTTTATGTTGTAATGTAGAATTAAATCTAACAAAATTCTTACCCTATTTATATTGCAATGATCTATTCGAACCAACAGCAGTTGGTTCATATAAAGTGATGTCATAAATACATGCGTTTTTATAAAAGAAAAATGACGCATTCCACCATTTTTTTAAAGGATTGAAGAAAAGGTGTAACATTTTGCTGAGCTTGCTTAGACCTTACTTTTCATTGGTCTATAGGACAGGGAGAGTGCGATTATACATGTATTTTCGAAAAATGTATCAAACATTATTTTTGTTATCAAATTAACATGTGCGATTTCAGACCATATTGGTCCTCTTTTTAATATCTTGTTTTCCCTTCCTCCTACTCGAATCGCCACATCCACACAAACATGGTGTTACGCTTTGATATTACGGATTTTATCAACTCTGTATCCGTCTGAAGGCGCGTCGGTTTTATAATTTAACGAATCAAATATAACGTCGCTGTAAGAAAGTGTGGGTTAAAAAAAAAAAAAAAAAAAAAAGACCGTTCCACATGAACTGATGTCAACATCTCCTTTATTTGTAAATATTTATCCTTAAAATTCTAATATGATTAACAAAGAAAAATAGTATTTCTTAGCTTGATTAGCGTATTTCGAACGAAAAAGCAGTTTTACAACAGCCTTAAAAGATTTCGTTCAACAATTATTTCAGCTTATTAATTTTCCGTTTAAAACCCAAATTCATAATTATGACATATTTAAGAAAAACAGAAAAAAAATAATATCAAGGTTGGTTGCAATGAAACCATTTTTAATGAAATATAAAAGAAACCCGCCATTTTTTCGGCGTCTTACGCTTCCCTTTTTGTTAAACTAAAACGTTATTTTTCTTATTAGTGGTTAAAATTTGATCTCCGTAGGTAAAATTGTTGGATGTCATATCAGTTCAAATTTGATGTATTTTTAAGCATCATTATACAGAATAAAATATAAGATGTGTATCATTCGGTGGTGCTTTCATGTTACATGTTACACGCGTTTTTTCGCTTAAATTACAAATTGAAACTCTTTTTACGAAATTATATGAAAATAGTTTGCAATAAAATTTTTATTTATAAGTTGACCATTGTCTAAGCGTCATTTTGATATACGATATAATGATAGTGCGAGCAAAGAGACTTGTCATGACAAGTTTTAAAACGCAGGGGATGACGTTTATTGAAAAGTGTCGCATTACCGTGCGCGATGTCATCACGAATAGGAAAAGGTAGTCGTTATTATATTTTCTACTTTGTTTCTATGTAAAATTGAATGAAACATAAAAAAATCTTCCTCTCTGGAACTACTGGTCAGAATTTAAACTAAATGTGACCTTTGAACTACTTCCTTAAATTTAAAAAAAGGGATCTTGGACTGTATTAAATCAATAATAAAGGTTGATAGATGATTGTTTTCGATTCTTATATCCTGTTGAACCCTTGACAATAAGCTTGTCCTTCTTTTTAGCTCCACTGGACGTAGTCCAGCGAAACAATTGTTATAGCCTGGTGTTTGTAGTGAGTGAGTGTATATTAACTTTTTTCTTTAAACATCTTTTTCTCTGAAACTGCTGGTCAGATTTCAACCAAATTTCACAGGAATTATCCTTTGGACTCTTTCAGATTTCTTTGTAATATTCTGATTGGACTATTGACATTGGCTCTACGGGCTGAAGTGGTCCCATATGCTGAAAAATATGAAAAAAGATCTCCATCTCTGAAACCACTGATCACATTTTAACAAAACTTAACAGGAATTATGGTTAGAACCAACCTCTTTTAGATTTATTCGTAAAATTCTTATCGGGCCAATGATATGGGCTATTCGGGCTGTTGCATCACTGAAAATGGTCCCATATTATAAAAATGAATAAAATCCTTCTTCTCTAAAACTACAGTTCAGAATTCAATCAAGCTTCACATGAATAATATTTAGAACATGTCCTTGCAGATTTGTTCAATCGTTTGAGGCAAAGATTTTTTTAGCAGAAAGAGCCAAAGGAGCGATACAGGCCCTGTTTAAGATATTGAGTTTTTAGGGCTAGTACTATAATACACTACTAATAAGTGTTGGTATATGGAAATTTGATTCATGCATCTTTTTGAATTTTGACCTAGACCTTTAATTTCATTAATATTGAATTATTTGGTCTAGAACTATATTATGATATTTACAAACATGAGGGCAATAATGGCCCTAAATCACTCACCTGAGATAACTGTCCTCTTGACCTCATTTATCATACAACGACGCCTGTAGTGACCTGATATCGCCTGTCTGATAACATGACATGTTTTCAGGCAGTCTATTTTTAGGAAACAATTTGCATAAACATTCACACGAATTTCTTTGATTTATAAGGGTTTACTATGATTAAGCGGTGAAAAATGATTGCATGATAAATAGAATAACATGTCAGTGTCTTAAACTCTCAATGTTACCTGGTCTCGGCTGTGAGAATTTATCATGACTCGGCACAGCCTCGTCATGATAAATTCTCCCAATCTCGACCAGATAACATTGATATTTTAAGACACTGACATATTATTCTCTTTTTATAAGCCAACTTTAATGCAGGGCTTTCAATCTTGTGTTTGATTTCATGAAGGCAATCTTTTAAACCAAATTTCAGAATACTTCGGTAGTGATGTTGCCTCTTCAATTATTTACAAGGTTTTTCTAAGATTTGACCTTGTGACCTTTATTTTGACCCAATTTCAAACTTGATTGAGATTTCATAAAGATAATTAATCTAAACAATTTTCTGATTGATTGAGACAAAAGGATGGCATCTAGAAATTGTGCAATGTTTTTCTAAGATTCGATCTTATGGCCTAGTTTTTCTTACACAATTTGATACAATTTCGACCTTGTGATCTAGTTTTTGACCGCACTTGACCCATTTTCAAATTTGATCGAGAATTTGGAAACAGCAGCAACAACAGCAACAACAACAACAACAAAACTTCGCTGAGAATCAAACCTATGAAAGTCTGGCGAAACAGGAGATCCAAAACAAGGACATGCATATTAGACTTATCGACCAAGACAGCTTAATGATATTAGCAGAAAATAAAGAATATATATAAAAAAAAAAATACAATGAATGATCGATTAGAACAAGTTAGACATTTATAAACTACGGCAAAAATCCCTTTTTGAAATCTTTTTTTTTCGTAGCTTTTATGTTATTAAGGGAAAATTCACATAACAACGAAAATCAAAATGTTGAAAACTACGAAGTTTCGCCAAAATAAATCACCGCCAATAAATCGTAGCCGAAAAACCGCCGAATGTGGATACCGCCAATATCAAGCCGTTTACAGTAAACGGAAAACAATGCAAATATTTTACTCCGTCTATTCTTATATTCTATAGGGTTTATATCAATGCTGAAAATGTCCACGGATCATCAGGGACTATCACGGTTGAGCCAGGGTAGAGAACCGGACTTGCCCCGGAATATGCCGGTGTTTCTCCGGATTAAGCCGATTCTTGACATCCTCCCGGTGAGTCCCGGTGACTGCCGGTTGTATTAAACATTTTAAAACATCCGGGGTCGGTTGCCGGATCAACAAGGTTCATCCCGGATGGTCCAGGATATTCACGGTGCCGCCACGGTTGTATTCCCGGTTTGTCACGGTTTCCCCCGGACCACTCATCCGGGACTAACCGGGGGTCCAAATCTTGACAGTGGGAACGGGGCTATAGCATTATCTATTATCATTTTTTGTAAGGTTTTATTTAAAAGATCACAAATACAGCTTGAAAATTCTGTAGCTCCGATTTTTGCTTACCCATCCACAATTCGCAGACTCCACCCCTTCCACGCTTTTCAAGATATTTGTAATTATATTTTATCTATATGATGAAGTACATTGTACTTCAAAAATCAAATTTAAACCAAGAATTGTTTTAAGAGGTTGAATATGTGTCTGGTTTGCGAGCATATGATGAATTGAATGATAGTATGTCATATTATTTTCGTACGCTCTTACTACTGTTTTGTTTATTAGCGTTGATTTTTGAGGTTTTAATCAATACGTTGCAAACTTTACACTTTGCCCATACATGATTGCATCTTTGGCTTTTAACAAAAAAAGAAAGAAAGAAAAAAAAAAAAGAAAAAAGAAAACGGAAAAATGATCGTGTATCGCTTATTACACAAATAAAATAAAAATAAAACGTTATAAACATGCAAAAAATGTCAGCGTTTTTCTATCAATTTGACGTGACATGTTTAGCCCCAACTTTTGACGTTACGTCTCTGTGTTAATGGATTAAAAAATAATTTCAGATGTCAACGAATGTTTGAACAACCCTTGCCAAAATGGGGGCGCTTGTACAGACATCATCGGCGGATATACATGTCTTTGCTTTCCTGGGTTTACGGGAACGAACTGCGAAACCGGTAAGTTGATCTCTTGGTGCTACGGAATAGACATCTGGAACAATTTGGGCACGGCAAAGAAAGCGCGTTGTCACGCAGGTGGAATACATATCGTCAAAAGCACCAACATTCCCAAACAGATGACGTTGATTAAAACTAAATCAACAAAAAATGGGCACAGTGTGAGTTGATCACCAAACTTTATTATCCAGTAATGATATGCCCCAAAAGATATCCCCAGACGCTAGAAAATGGTTTTTTTCACAAAATATTCCCAAAATACCACAAGAAGACAAATGATCTAAAATGTCAAAGAATTTCGAGTTTAGTAAAGTCTGATCGATGTTCCGAATGTGTAGCCACGTACATCATTTTAGGTATTCTAAGTAGAATTTTACACATGACTCGCCATGCAAAGTAAAGAATAATGGCCCGGGACGAAAAGAAACGTGCCTACACAATAAAAACAGATGTACATCACTGAGATCTTTCATCATGCCAATTATGAGAAAGGGTATCTATGATATTCTTAAATAAACTGAACAACGTAAAAATGTAAAAACTACAATGTAGCATTTTTGTATCCTTAACATGTGGCTACACACATGTGAATTTAAAATTGAAATTACTTTTAACTTTTTTGTCTCATGTTTGAGTGTAAGATACGTTACTTTTTCTTGCATAATTCAGACATGTTATTTACAAGAGAAATAGTTCCTGGGTCTTCAGGCATTTCAAAGCAAAGAAAAAAACGTAAAATATCGACCAGCCCAAGTTACCTTGAGAGAAGTTTTTGACATGACTAACATTCTCGATACAACCAGTTTGATGCAAAGCCATTTTTAACGTGACCTGACACAAAAAGAAATGTTTAGTGATGATTAATTCTGCAATATACTCTATACAGATTTTGTTCAATTTTGGAAAATAAACAACCATATATATATATATATATATATATATATATATATATATATATATATATATATATATATATATATATATATATATATATATATATATATATATATATATATATATATATATATATATATACACTGACATTCAAGTACCATCCTAACTACAATCCTTCTGTTGCTATTCTATAAAATAGTGTTACTGAACACTGGCAAGCGACCATTAACAGCATTTTTAAGGCATTTACTGTGCAACGGAAGATTAATTATCAAATGTACAAAAACTACATTGATGGCCTAGCTAGTGATTTGGCTCTAGACTTGTGTTCAAGCTCCATCGCCTATGTATGTTCATTGTCAAAACACTTGGAAAGGTACGGTTTTTCACTGCCTCTCTCTCAGTGACGTGTAAAAAACCTTCTGAGTTATAATCCGAATACTGTATTTATGTTTTTTTGAGAAGATCAAACACAATTTGATATAGGGATGAGTGTCTGTTTCACTGCGTTTATTGGGGTATAAAGTGCAATTACCTTAGCACATGGCAAATTAAGCCATGTGCTAAGGCAATTGCACTTTAAACCCCTATAAACGCTGTGAAAAAGACACTCTGCCCTTATAATTGCAATCCTCTAAGTCTAAGAAACTATTAAAATACTCGGCTAAACATTAAAGTTTCGAGTCTACTTTTCTGCGTGTATTACACAATCTATTTTTAGATCGTGTATTTATTTTTCTCGCTATCGAAGTTAAACGGCATAAAGTTAAACAAATGGTACACAAATAAACGACAATTTGACATTCGTAGAGGTACTTATATAATTTTGACAAGTTATTCTGGATTTTAAACCGAAACTATCATGATCGGGCTTAGCTGAGAGGGTTGCTTGGTAGTCTTCGTGGACTCGCTGTACACCTCGACTCAGAATCTGAACTACATGCTTTTAATCATAATATCTTAATTTCTAATATATTAAATATCAATATTACGATATGGAAGGGGAACGAGGGGTTTTCGAGTTCCTAAAACACAGGACATGCAGATCGAAGGTCGGGGGTTTCCCGATAGACCTATTGCATTTTATACAGAAATAAAGTGCAATGGATTTCCCCACGTGATGCGATTTAAACCAATCAAAATTCTTTATTTTATTAGATTGCAATTATAGTTCGGGTATTGTCGAATGTTTGACGGTTTGTGACCAAACGATTAGTCTGAATATCTGTGATAGCGAGTACATTCCTTGTGGTCGAATATATTTTTTATTGAGATTATCAAACATTATGAATCTTAAATAAGATTCCATATCAAGACAAGTAAGATGATCTGGAATAATTCACTAAACTTTTCAGGCTAGAGATCTACCTAATTAGATATTTATTACTTTTGGTGTATCCCGTAAAGCATGCGAGGTTAGCTAATTAAAGGTCCAGTAAAATGGTTTGAACATAGAACACGAACTGAAAAAGATATACCAGTATTTGTGAAAACTACTGGATTCCATCAGCCAATCAAATACTATGAAAACAAGCATTTTGAAGTATTGCATGGCAATACCAAGTCCCCTACCGGATTTATATATATCCCTAGAGGAGTATCTTTTTTGGTGGTGAGGTATAACTACATCTCAAAAATATTAGTTGTATCAGACTTTATGTATCAGCTCAATATCTCTGAGGATAAAGAAAAAAAACCCTGAAATTTCCTGGTAATTTTCTAAGTCCAGCATCCGTATCTTCCACAAAAATCGATGGACCGACACCAAACTCAAACTCGTTCTGTAACTCATTGATGCGGACTCACATACCAAAAATCAGCTCAATATCTCCAAGGGTTAAGAAAAAAAGTCCAGAAAACTGAAATTTCCTGGTAATTTCTAAGTCGAGCATCCGTATCTTCCACAAAAATCAATGGACCTGAACCAAACTCAAACTCTTTCTGTAACTCATTAATGCGGACTCACAAACTTAAAATCAGCTCAATACCTCCAAGGGTTAAGAACAAAAGTCCGGAAAACTGAAATTTCCTGGTAATTTTCTAAGTCCAGCATCCGCATCTTCGACAAAAATCAATGGACCATAACCAAACTCAAACTCTTTCTGTAACTCATTAATGCGGACTCACATACTTAAAATCAGCTCAATATCTCCAAGGGTTAAGAACAAAAGTCCGGAAAACTGAAATTTCCTGTTAATTTTCTAAGTCAAGCATCCGTATCTTCGACAAAAATCAATGGACCGGAACCAGACTAAAATTCAATCTGTAACTCATTGATGCAGACTCACATACAAAAAATAAGCTAAATATCTCCAAGGGTTAAGAAAAAAAGTCTGGAAAACTGAAATTTCCTGGTAATTTTCTAAGTCGAGCATCCGTATCTTCCAAAAAAATCAATGGACCGGAACCAAACTCAAAACTTGTTCTGTAACTCATTGATGAGGACTCACATACCAAAAATCAGCTCAATATCTCCAAGGGTTAAGAACAAAAGTTCGGAAAACTGATATTTCCTGGTAATTTTCTAAGTCAAGCATCCGTATCTTCCACAAAAGTCAATGGACCGACACCAAACTCAAACTCGTTCTGTAACTCATTGATGCGGACTCACATACCAAAAATCAGCTCAATATCTCCAAGGGTTAAGAAAAAAAGTCCAGAAAACTGAAATTTCCTGGTAATTTTCTAAGTCCAGCATCCGTATCTTCCACCAAAATCGATGGACCGGAACCAAACTCAAACTCGTTCTGTAACTCATTGATGCGGACTCACATACCAAAAATCAGCTCAATATCTCCAAGGGTTAAGAAAAAAAGTCTGGAAAACTGAAATTTCCTGGTAATTTTCTATGTCCAGCATCCGCATCTTCCACAAAAATCAATGGACCAGAACCAAACTCAAACTCGTTCTGTAACTCATTGATGCAGACTCACATACCAAAAATCAGCTCAATATCTCCAAGGGTTAAGAAAAGAAAGTCTGGAAAACTGAAATCCGGACTGACAGACGGACGGACAGATGGACGGAGCGTAAACCTATAGTCCCCTTCGGCTTTCGCCGGTAGGGGACTAATACATTGAAGCCATTGCAGCATTGAAATGCCATCACGTTTCCGGCTTAACACTGACAGAAATATAGCTATGTATTTTTTCCGGTATGTGCTTCATTCAATGAGCACGGTATTTGCATAATGCCCAATGAACCCGACTAATGGTCTCTCGTGAGTTAGCGATCTGCCGACCAAGATGAAAATAAAAACATTTCTTCATAGTCCGGTGTCTGGCATTTAGCATGTAACAGATGAATCCATGTCACAGATATATTTTGTCAATATCACACAGGGAAATGAATCATTGCGTAAGTCCGAGACCGAAAACCAGCTAGAAAACAATGACGGAATAAATACAGTCTTCCAGTATTTTTTTAGATGTTGAAATCTGATAGATATTCTGGGTCTTTCAAAAAGCACATAGTTGTTTATAAAAAATATTACGTAACAAAAGAAAATATAGTGTACATGTATATAATAATAATAATAATAATAATAATAATAATAATAATAATAATAAAAACATTTCTTATTTTCAACAAAAAACTAACTTTTATCAGAATCTTTAAAACAAATTCTTCCATTTGAAGTTTGAGTTATTTACATTCGTTTTCGTTGTTTTATGGGGCTGTCACACCACAGCGTATGTCACAGCGTATGGCGAACGTATGCTCATACGCTCACATACGCTGATGTACGCTAGGCGTTCGTTACTCATAAGTCGTGTACGTTACAAGTACGCTGGTATACGTTGGTATACGTTCTTATACGCAGAGGCCAAAAAATATTTTTTGACATGTTAAAAAAGTTCAGCGTATGCCAGCGTATAGAATAAACGCTATTCATTCGGTATGCATACGGTCTATACGCTAGAGGTACGCTACTAATACGGTATGCATAAGGTCAATACGCTACACGAACGCTACTCATAGGTCAAGTACGCTTGTCATACGCTAACAGAAAATAAAAATTCTATCAGACATGATATATATTTGGAACCGTTAGAGCTTAATTACGCTAATTTGATCACAGCTCTATTGAAATTAGTGGTCACAAAAACGAATCGGGTTTAAACATGTACTTTATATAAGTCAGTTGTAGATCTAGCTCAACACAGAGAAGATGGATGCAGCTTTCTAAGTCACCATTTAACCTTGTATTATGTTGAAAAAAGAAGACGTGGGAGACGAAGGAAGAGGAAAACATCAAGGTGCAAAGGAGGCGGTGGCATTTCGGCCTTTATGACCGACCAGCTCTTGGTTGAGTTAAGAAATGCGAACAAGCATCTGGTCCTCTTCTTCCGTTGAGAGGCTACACGACCTCCTTTTGGTCCTTTTCTTCCTTTCCAGCGTAGAGGACCTGGAAGAATCGTCTTCCGAGGTCGGGGAAGTATCTAGTGACTGGCGATGAAGATCTAGATATGTACTGATCAGCATTCTCGTCTTCTTTCTTTTGTTGAGTACCATCGCTCTTTTCTCTAGCCGATGAAGAAACACGTCTTTTATCTTCTTTTTCCCACGTTTTCCCAGTATCTTTACTGCTGAGTGTCTACTTCCAGACTGAAGGAACTGGCAAAGGTCATAAATGATGATAACCGCTGTATACGTTAGTCATACGCTTACATACGTTAGCCATACGTTACGCGCTCGCTGGCATACGCTACTCATACGGTGTTGTACGTTACAAATACGCTTGCACACACTCACGCACGTTTTGTATACGCTGATAATACGCTGGCCATACGCTACTTTAACGCTGCTTATACGCTAGCCATACGTTTAAAATGATTTCTTGTCGATGGCGGGGGTTAACGCCGAAGAGTTGTGCGTATGAACAAGATTTTGTCTTTATTCTATACGCTAGGCATACGTTACCCTCATACGCTGTGGTGTGACACCCCCTTTATATAAAGTAGGAGCAAGACAAACTAAGCAGTGTCACAAGAAAACGTTACCATTTTGAGATTGCTTACATGTGTCAAAATACTCGCAATGTATTTGGAATCACTATTGCTGAGCAAAAATATTGTTGTCGGTCATAAGTTTGACCAGTTTTACTCAGCAAGTTATAAAAAAGACGATAACTAGCCTGGTATTATTCTGCGTAATTAATGAACTGGCAGGGCGGGGCTTAACCGTGACGTATTTTGGCGAGTTTACTTTTCAATAGTTTGGGTTCTTTCAAATTTTAGTCGGTTATCATCGTGAACGCGTGCAAATAACTGTTTCCTAAAACCTAAAGGATTCACGTGCTTTGGGAGAGTGAACACATTTCATCGTTTGGTTACCAAGGCCTCGTAACTTCAGCTTGATTAAGCTGAAGTTACAAGGATTTGGTTACCAATCTACGATTTAAGGTTAAGGTCTCGAGATATTTATGCTGACTCTCTTTAGAAGAAGGTTATTTTAGATAAAAGCTGATTCCCCTTAACCTTAAGTGCAACGACCCGTTACTTAGGCTCCGCCCTGCCAGGGCATTAATCTTGGATAATACACATGTCACCAATTACAAAATTGATAAAGGTAAGTAATACTCAGTATAGAATTATCTGTATAAACATTTCAACTTTTTAAACGTAAATAAACCAGTTCATTGAGTTTCAACATGTATCTAAATGGTTTTCTGCTAATTTATTCATTTTTTTTTAATTTAATACTTACGTCCTTATTAAGGCAGAAATTTCAGACATAGACAAATATGAAATGTTCCTGTTTTGTGTCGGGTTCAGCTGCTTTAAGTCCTTGTTGTGGTCAAAACTCTTCTTTTGTCATTTGAGATAGTTTTTTTATCAGATCAGTACATTTTAATCGACATTCTTATACATATTACTAAAAGTGCACGCAACGGAATGTTACAGGAACACAGTCATTTTCAAAGGGCTAAGATATTTAAACTACTTGTAAGGCAAGCTGCT
Organism: Fragum whitleyi; assembly: GCA_948146395.1. NCBI lineage: Eukaryota > Metazoa > Mollusca > Bivalvia > Cardiida > Cardiidae > Fragum > Fragum whitleyi. Next base: position 54,321,363 of record OX411548.1, on the reverse strand, counting down.
ACATAAAATCAGACCTTAAGACTTCTCTGTTTGGAAAGTAGAACCGTTGTTGAAAGAAATTAGTTTACTTAGATTTTTTTCACTTGAGAAAGAACTTTTATGTTACGTATTTCTCATGATTGTTTGTTCCTACGTATGTTATCAATTATATATTGTATCACAGTCAAATATTGAGCCATTACCTATCACATCGTTTAATGATACTTCAAAAATAACAGTTTCGAAATTGGTGGGGGTTTGGGGAGGGCGTATCTATTTCTAGCCTATGACCTTTGGGCTTATTTAGAAACGGTAATAGCGTCTGGTTAAATTCCAATGTGTTTATATTTAAGCTGTGTCTCTATTTAAAGGCCAGTGGGTTTTTCTCTAGTAAAAGGCCAATATGTTTATATTGTAGCTGTGTCCCCGTGTAATCCACCATGCCCGCCTTCTGCAAGATGCACTAAGTTAAACCATGGATATTTTTGTCTGCTCATATGATGATTTGGCCTTTAAGATGAGGTACGTCGTTTTTATTTCAGTATTGATAAAGTATTTTTGGTGAAAGAAATTTTCGTTCACCAGTGTTATATACTGTGTATGGAAAATCCTGTAGGATCTTAATAGGTTTAAAATAAAGCAGTACCTCTTTAGATTCCATTAAGTATCTCTATAGACTTCTCTCTACAAAATCACTGTTTATTTCGTAAAATGCATGATACTAGCATTCTTCATCAAGTGAAGATAATGAAAATTACCCTTTAAAAGCACAAAATTATCTTGGAATGTCTATACGAGCGAATTTTTGATCGGCGTAAGATTGTCGAGACTTGAGAGCAAAAACAAAGTTTATGTCTGTACACTGTATAGACAGATACTATGTTTTTGATTTAAACCTTCGCTATTGCAACTTGTAGTAATTTGCCGGAAATGTGTGTTTATTGAGGTCGTGAACTCTTGAACTTCTACACACCCCTGATTGACCATACCACACGTGATGACCTACTACGATTTTACCTGCCTTCTTATGAATGAAGTCTTTGCTTATAAGTTACGAAAGGTCAAGTTTACAAACGAATGGAATGTTCCTGCCGTATTTCTCCTATTAAACGCGCCCGAGCGCGATGCAAAACGTCGTAAGGGGCGCTATTATTTCAGACTCTTTTACTTAATTAAAGAAAAATTATGTATTTGGTACCTAAGAGAAGCAAACTGTTAACATGTTCGTAATTATCGATTGAAATACTTACGCTACCCAATACGCTTTTCTATTTATCTATTAAGGCTATAGATTTAAAAAATAAAATAAAATGTTAGCTAATGAATTGTAATTCTGTCATTTAAAGTCATCTATCGAAATACGGCCCCCTCGACCATAAATTGCAGCTTTCAAAAGCAAGTGATTGTGTTAGCAGATCCGAGATTATTATTATTGTTATTATTTGTACAAGATAGGAAGTTCCAGACGATGCAATATTCAATGTTCTGCTACCGATGGACAAAGCGGTCTAATAAATCATTACCTATTCACGTATGAAATAAATAATCCTGTATTAAATCCTAAAATTTCGTGATGTGTAAATGCACCCGGTACATGAAATGAAAGTGTTTCGTAGTGAAAACACAACACGTCTGGAGCTAGCTGAGTCTTCGCGTGTCGGCACGCTTTGAATTCCCCAGATTCTTGTAAGCGGCGACGTCGCTTTTGAAATAAGTCACACACGAGATTTTACGGGGTTTTTCCTATTTTAACAGTATGAATTGTGACTAGGATTTAATCATTCGACTCGGATATTTTGTATATTTGCAGAAGGTGAAATGATTTCAGAAATATTTTCGTAACAACGAAAGGGGATTTTGTTCGCATGTGACTTATGAAGAAAAACGAGAAATAGTTTTAATTTTGTGTTAAATTTTAACCTTTCGCGCTTCCAGAAGACTGCGCGATTTAGGACGCGCTAGTTTTTCAGATGTTGAACGATCTTTTAATGACGCAACAAGCCTTATCCTGATAGGAATTTAAGATAGTTAACCCACAATCTATTGAAGATTACGTCGTGGAGTAGCAGCTATTGAAATTAAATTCGAGACCGGATTTTTCACCACGGACCGTGGACGGTTGGATGTTGTTGATCGTATAGTCAAGGGCCTGGGGATCGTATTTATGGGGGAGCGCGTTTATTAGGGAAGGCGCGTCTAAATTTTCATTGAAACATAAACACGCACCACTTGAGCGTGACCAACCTTAATATGAAGTAAAATTTAACCCATTGCCAGACAACTTATGTTCTCAACTACCAAATTTACACCTCTTGCTTAAATCCCGTTTTATCTTAAAGCTTTTTGTTGCATACTTGTGTAATGTAAATATCTTCGGTTACGGGTATTTTTCTATCATATTACCCAAATCCCACTCCCTGTTTTTTTGGGGGTTTTTTTCCCGTTTCAAACAAGGCCGGAAAACGGGATATAGCAATCAGCAATCTCGGTACCATTTACTGTTAATATATGAATGTCGTAAATAGATAAATAAATAAAATAATAATAATCAAATGAACAATTATCCCAACACGATCGACCTAATTTCAAATTTTAATATCGAATGGATTTTTTTTCAAAGTACTTGACATCGTAACTACAACTGTATAGTAGCGCTTCTATCCCTCGGATGGATCTAGAATTTCCTCAATACAATCATTCATCTATTTGTTTTACCGTAAGTATATAAAATATTACAAAAAACGAAATTTGGATTGTGAATCGATCGCCTGTGGACTGGGACACCTTTACCTTAACATGGAAATTGGTATTTCTCGCACCAGAACTATAATGAGCATACATCCGTACGTAGCTGCCATCTTCTACCCTCTTAGGTTTACGATTATCCGCCGTTTGGTAGGAGCAATAGAATTTAAACAACGACTATATTTGGACAATTCATTAGCTGTACAAAATACCTTCCTACATAGATTTCATCGAATTGGTTTTTTTGTTGTTGTTTTTTTTTAATTCTTTTTTACGCAATGGCATAGGATAATTATTCTTTCACAAGACTGAATATTACCGAAAGAGACCAAAACCCTGTAATTACAATTACGAAACAGCGGTCTTTTAATTCGGAGGATGGGGGGGCCCATTCAGGTCGTACCAGAGGCATAGCGGATAACGTTTAAAAGTCAAAATGCAGAAAGACTGCTGTTTAATCTGCTAAAATATGGGTTCCGCATGTGGAAATTGAATTACCTTTCTGACTGCTATTTTTTGAGTTAAGAAAAGGATCATTAGTCAAGACACAATAGTTGCCTGTTTTCTTTTCTCTAGGCTTATCGCTCTCTGTCTATCGGACTGTCTCTGTCTGTCACTCTCTCTACCTTTCTTTTCCTCTCTTTCTCTTTCTTTGAATTTAGAATTATGTCGAGACACTTTCCCTTGATTATTTTTTACATTTATAATTTCTCTAATCTCAACGAATTCAATATATCACTTTAGAATGCCAACAGATTCGTTCACCATCAGTACTTTCAGTGATTTGATTAGACAATTTGTTTGAAATTAAAGATGTTTTAAGAAATGACAGAAATAAAAACATGAAACATTTTTCTCATAAAATTTTTGAAAATGTTAGTACATGTCGAATAATAAATTTTCCAAGTATACAATATCACTTTTTTTTTAGTAAAATTGAAGTAGTCGTGCCCTGCGTTAAGGATTACAAAACCCTGCAAACAATTTGCCAATTATACTCCGCTTTATACACAAGTGCATGTGCAAATCGGGGTATGATTGGCAAACAGTTTGCACCGTTTTGTCATTCTGAACGAAGGCCTGGAATAAACATTCTTGTCGCAAATTATATTTTTGAATTCGTATTTGATGATTATATGATGTACATAGAGGTTATTTTTTTGTTTAAATGTGAGCTATATATACAGAGTTCAATAATAAAGTGTGCACTTTCACTGTTTGCATTCCTTAGATTTTTAAAAGTCGGAGGAAAATTATGGAGTCAATTCGATACCATACTTTAGTCAAGGCCTTTTGAAATTAAACGTCAAATCAGTATTGGATAAAGTATCCCATGCTGCATACGCAAAGGCAGAACTTACACTGTTGAGATTCGACCCTTTCTTTGGTAAGTGATATGTGTCGATGTGCGTATTTGAGTTTTAGAAGCCATTCCAAACCATTTCCAAACAGAAGTTTTCACTTTTATTTAGACGTTACGTGTACGTCAACGTTAGACATTTCTACGTTGTTATGCCAGTAACTTGTCATTGGATGGTGCTGTGGCGTTCTATGAAATCTAGATTTGCTTTTTAAAGGCCTTACAAAATGATGATCTCCATTTCTATTGGAAAATAAATCCATTCAATTTTAATGACGTTCTAAATATGACAAGGTTCGATTTTGTTCAACGACGTTTATTGGTAGTCAAACCGCGCTGTAGCATCATGCATAAGTGTATTGAAGTTGTAATTTTATGCTTAGGAAAGCCGCAAATATTCAACTGAATGAATTCAGACCAATTATTCGTCTAACGCGTGATGCACATGCAAAATATGCAAAATGAAATGTCTCAATTTAGCAGAAAATGTTTGCTAATTGCGCTATTTCTGTTTTCAAATATCGTTTGCACATACTTTTTGGGATGGTCGCGCGAGATTTTATAACGATAAATTGTGAAATTTCAGAGATATTTAAAATTCAAAAGTGCACACTTTCCTTTGGAACTAAGTATATATCTTTAATTGAGTGACCATCAAAAGCAATATTTCCTAGAGAACGTTTCTTTCAATGAACTATGAAATGATCTTACATTGAAATAAGCAAATACTCACAAGCGTGTGCGTAAAACAAGTATGCTCTATTCAACAAAAAAGACACACTTATAACTAACAAACACCGTTCTTTCTTAAATGCTTTCGGTAGATTATCGAGAAATAACGATAGATTATCATTTGATAAACAGACCGCTTAACCATTGAAATTTTATGAAAACATTCAACCTCGCTTTTGTTAATTTCACCTAAACTTGCGTTATCAAAGCGGAGCACTATTAGTGACGTCATTATGAATGTGCAAAGCAATCACGTACAAATCGATGCGCTTTGGGAAAAATTGTCTCGAAATTTTCTCATTTTTAAATAAAAGAAATAGAATAATCGTTTGTTTTTCAATGTTAGATAGATCATTTCGTAAAAAACGAAAACGTTATCTTCACTCGTGGCTCGTGACTCCCGCCACGAGTGAAAATACAGTGTTTGTTGTGCTCTCAATGGAAAATAAAAGCGATCTTACTCCAAAAAACAAACGATTACCCTCTATGTAAAAGGATTGTTACTTCTATTCTTGGCGCAGAGTTGTACATATCATTCAAACAAATCTAAAAATAGAAACACTTTGAAAAAATAATGTATGTTGATATTTTGCACGTTCATAGGTAACACAGCCATCTACAAAAAAACTATTATAAATCGAGGGATTAGTGCAAAACTGATGTAAGTGCCTTTATACTTAAAGGCACTTACAATGGTCTTGCGCCTAACCTTCCAAATTTGACCACTAAGAAATGCCAAATCAATTGCTAGCACGAGAAATTCTAATTATAAATGCAATTTAAATCGTAGATATACAAGACGTTTTAGCGTCAAAATACGTTGACATTTAGCCATCAATCCCGAGTTGCATTAAAGTTAACCATTGGTTACATTAAAATCGGAAGTTAATTTCGGCGAATCAGGCTTTCAACAATCCTGAGGGGCTGAAATTAACGTCCGGTTAAAATTGAAATGCAACCTGGCCTAGACATAATACTGTTAAAATATGTTTTATGATAATACAATATCTTTCTTATTTTTCAGTTGTAAAGCGCGGACCATTCGATGTTACATAACAAGTATCTCAATCATAATGTAACATACATAATTCAAAAGAGAGTCAAAATACTATTGATTAGTTACTTGTTTCTTTTTGTCCTACATTTAGATATGTCCGTCGCTATAAGTAAAATCTATTTTGATAAAATAAAATGGTCACAATGGCCCTAACCTGTTCACCTGAATTTTATATTTGTGAATATCACCAACCTTTCTGGCGAAATTTCATTTACATTTTCCTAGTTGTTAGAGAGAAGTTGTTAGAGAGAAGTTGTTATTCCAATAATTCGAAATGAAAACAGACCGTGACCACCTTTGGGTAACTGAGGATAAGATGTTTAAAGATTTTAGGCTAAAAATAAGCCTGTCCTGCCACACACATATTAATGGGCCAAACAATATTGTGCGCATAATTTTTGTAGAGGGTCACCCGATTAAGATTCTGGTAAAGTTTCATTGAAATCGGCCAAGTGGTTCATGGGGAGATATCGTTCACACATAAGCCCCGCTCTACCACAGCCATATTTATGGGACAATCAAACTTTCGCGAACATTTATGAAGAGGGTCATCCAAGGAAAGTTATATGTAAGTTTTATTGAAATCGGCCTAGTGGGTGAAGGGGGGGGGGGATGTCGTTCAAAGATTTCGGGTTCAAAATAAGCCCCGTCCTGCCAAACTTACTATTATGGGCCAATCAAAATTTTGCGAACAAGTTTTGAAGAGGGTCACCCAAAGATCATTATGGTCAAGATTCATTGAAATCGGCCGAATGGTTAAGGAGGAGAAGTCGTTCAAAGATTTCGGGACCAAATAGGCCCCGCCCTGCCATGCCTATATTCATTGGCCAATCAAAATTTTGCGAACAATTTCAAAAGGTCACCCAAGGTACATTCTGGCGAAGATTTTTGGAATCGGCCAAGTGGTTCAAGAGGAGATGTCGTTCAAAGACAGAGGGTCACCCAAGAAATATTTTGGCAAAGTTTCATTGAAATCGGCGGAGAAGAAGAATAAGTTCTTAAGATTGTTGGTGACGGGCGACGCACCACGGACGACGGACTCAGGGGTGATTCTCAAAGTTCCCCTTGAGCACGTTGTGCTCAGGTTAGCTAATGAATAAAGGAGCATTTGGGGAAATGATCAATGTCTTGCTAGGGCAAAAAGAGATGTTTACTTTTATTTTTCATAAAGGTTCAATTCTTAGGATTCACATGATGAAGGCGGCTGTGCCGTTCAAAGCTAGTGTATAAATATAATATTATTATAAAAGTATTGTTACGACATCGTGGACTAGACAGACAGACGTATGGACAGACAAGCCTTCATCCAGTGGGTCATCAATGGTCAAGATGTGGTATTGAACAAAAATATAAACTAAAGCGGACTCCAAATAAAATTTAAAACTTTTGAATGGGTAAATGATAAGAATACCAAAGATTGAATTCAAATTTAACATAATCAGTAATTTAATCTACTGAGAATTACATCAAAACATGAAATAACAGTTTACAAACAATGATTCTCTTAACAATTCGTCAGAATGCAAGTTAAAATAAAAATCAGTATGATGTTATCCTATTTCCTAAGTTAAATACAGTAATTTCAAGAAAAGAATGACCTTATGTTCCTTTTAGCTTGATAACAACTAAATCAGTTTAAATAAAGCGTTAAACGTGTCCTAAATGCGAATTCAGATTGAAAGATTGTGATGTAATGAGTTAAGTTTGATTTTCTAGCCAAACAATAAATAACGGGTGCTACCGAAGAAAAGAAAATGTGGAGTCCTCGAATCCCGCAATGCAGGAGATTATATAGTAAACGCTTCCCGCATCCATCAACGCGGGATTCACGCAATTGCTGGAGTCCTACACTGCGGGAAGAATGAAATTACGTGCATCTCCGCAAACCGAAGAAATTTCGATACTAGGGATGCGTCAAGTTGCTGAGCAATAATAATTAGGTGTATTTATATTCTTAAAATAATTTGCAGGGAAAGACTAGTTATAAAACATTATAAATTGTACTTTAATTAATTGTTTAGAAATAGGGAGCTTCTCTAAGTTGCTATCGGTAACAATCCAATAATGCAATTCGCATAGTAAACAAACCAAAATGGCGGATGATCTGATTATCGATGGAGTATATTGTCAAGCTCTTCAGTCCAAAAGATACACACTGACAATCAGGTATGTCAGCACAAATTGATCACAAAATAGGGTGAAAACATTGCTAGATAAAAGTTTAAGATGACAAATACTGTATAAATGCGACAATAGGGATTGATTTGTTCGTACACGAAAACCTCCGTACATGGCTAAAACTAGAAGAGTGAAATCGGACTGCTACATTATTGTGTCGCCACATGGGCGACACTCATTGTAGTATACTCATTCTAGATTTAGATATTTCGTCATGAGGGACAATTACTTTTACCATAGAACTGCAATTGTATTCTACACAACGATTGTTTACAAGATAAAATTTAAAAGAAGTCCTATAAAACCTACAATAAATGTCATCTCATCTCGCAAAACAACGATTTTCATGAATACAAAGTATTAAATGTTTGGTTTTGTCCAGATCACTTGATAGTCCCTTCTTCCGGTTTGCCCATAAAACTTACGTCTAAACCCTAACCGATTTAACCGATATATTATTTGATGACTGGTTGACTCCGCCCATTTTCATCTCGGCCCTTCGGCAACTCGGCCAAACGTATAACTCGACCCCATTTTCGATTATTTATTCAGTACTTTTATCACAAATACAAGAGTATTTAATCTTCATTCATTTATGAGGAAACATCGTTCGTCCAAAAATTGTATATACTTTGGGAAAATAATCTATATTACTAAAAACCATATGTTGAGGCCGAGTTGATTGGGCCGAGTAATTCGATGGGCCGAGTTGACTGGTACCTATGATTTTTGATTACGAAATAAGAAAACTCGTTTTTAATCGTGTTTTCTCGGGTATCTTCGGAAGGTCACATTACCGGCCACGTGACCATAGAAATCATTCGTGATCTAAATGGTAGACTAGTAAACCTATCCCATCTACGCTACCCTCCGACACTGGGACAGAAAAAAAACTAATTTTTACCATGCACGTTTCTGCATGATAACAACTGCGCATGAGTAAGGATGGAATGGAATTTAATGGAAGGAAATGACTTTATTGTATAATAACCTAGCGCTGTTAGTTTACTTATGGACCTTGTTAATTTGATGATTAATGTCATTTAATGCCTAGAAAGAAATTCAAAAATGAGTAGGTGACGTAACGAAAAACTGCTTTTTACGCCATTTCTTTAAAATGTAACATTAGCAATCGTTTCAACGGGCATTGCGAACCACTGATTTAATAGTTCTTTTTACACGAATCGGTTACATGAAGGAGTATTATTTTTTGTATTTTTTCCGATCGAATTGTTTGTGGTTGATAAGCATGAGAATCTTGAGAAGAAATCAATTTTGCATGGAAAACATAAAATTTCATAATCAATCTTTCCTGATTATTTGTTACTTTGAATAAAGAAATAGGTGGCTTTCACAGATGAATCAATCATAAAAATCGAAGTTCTATTTTCTATAAGATCAAAATATTCAAGTGGTAATTTTTGTAAATTAAATCTTTAACTCGTTACCAGACGTCAAAAGTTCGAAATAACAACATATTACAGACACATCACGACATCAAAGATTTTTTTACTGACTGCCGATAAATGAGAATCGTATCTAACAGGTGCTTGTGATGCGAAATATTCATGAACACCTATCAGACAGCGCAAAACGCACAGGACTATGTGAAACGAGTCAACAATTTCTTTTTTCATCATTCGTTTAAAGATGCAATTAAAGTATGAATTATGTAACCAGGTCCCGGCTTTTTTTTCAAATGCATTTATCATTTAATTGGATCTGTTAGATATGAGGGGAGCCCAGATGTTTCAACCCTTAATTCTGTCTGCGCTATCATATCGTTTTGTAAACGGCATTTGTCCTTCAATAATCAAAACTTTGTCACGTTACTAAAGGTCAGACAAGACAGTGGAAAATGTAATCTTTTTAACATGCAATCACTTTGATTTTTCGCATTCTGAAATTGTAATTAGATTTTATATTAAGAACAACACAAAAGGGTTGAACAATTTTTTTAGACAGAATAGACCAAGATCAGCCTGGATAGAGATGAAGTGTGATCTTAGCCTTAGGCAACACATTTTGCTTTCTACTTAATTTCTGTGTGGAAATCTTATGCCAGACTTTGCTATAAGATTCTTCACAAGTTGGTGTAGTAGAGGATGTAAGATCCTTTCCCATCCTGTGTTCTTGGCATTTTTCACATTTTTTTAAAATAAAATATCTATTTATATATTAATTTAAATTATAAAAAAAAATCACTGATAGTGTCTATGTTTTATGATTTTTCTCCTGATGGGAAAACATTTAAGTTTGGAAGAAATTTAAGACAATTTTCTTACAAATGTAAAACTGAATGGTAAAGTTCTTGATTTTTTATGAAATTTTACCTAATACATCATAGATAATTTTGACATAGGTGGAGTGAATCTGTATTGAAATACCAAACTATTTAGATGACAAGTTCCACTTTTTAGCTCATATAAGCACGAAGTGCTCATGGTGAGCTATTGTGGTCGAGCTGCGTCCGTCATCCGGTCGTCCGTCAACATCCGAGGCTTGTGTGCACTCTAGAGGCCAATTTTTGGCCCAAATATCTTGAAGCTTGGTCAGAATGTTTGTCTTCATCAAATCTCGGTCATATTTAAAATTGGGTCAAGTGGGGTCAAGTGAGGGCAAATTTTTGGCCCAAAGGTCTTGAAACTTCGTCAGACTGCTAGTCTCCATCTAAGCTCGGTCAACTTCAAAATTGGGTCAAGTGAGGTCAATGATGGGGACAGGGAGTCAAATTTTAGTTATACGGGAAAGTAACGCAAAGTTCGGGCGCTTTGGCGCTTTTTCTGCTTCTAACTAACGCGTTTAAAATATTTAAATAACCAAAAACAGAAAGAAGAATATTTACTGTCAAAGTTTTTTTTTTTTTTTTTTTTTTTTTTTTTCTCATTGGCAGCCTACATGGATTATGATAATCTCGCGATATTTCGCTATTTTGTTTTAGTGGTTATTTAAATTTATTTACTTTTTATCTTTGATTTAATTTCTGTCGATCTTTATCAAAATTTAAATTGAAGTAAACGTAAAATTAGGTTGAGAATCAGCTTTACATTGAAAAAGTAGCACAGTTTTGCTTAGAATCTCATCTGAATGAAATTTTCTATTTACCCTCTACAAATGAGGTCATTCTGCACTTTGGGGAAGTATGACGCTACTTATTCCATCTAAAACGACGTCATTGTTGTTGAGTTTTAACCGTCGGGGTGAAAAGCAGGATAAGACTTGAACGAGATGAAATCTATAGCAATGCTCGCAGATAAGACTTGAAAGAGAAGAAATCTATAGCAACATTCGCAGTTTGAAATGTAAATGCAGCTATTTTAGCTAAAGCTATGTCGGCTAACATATAGTCTGAATCCCATCCTTTAGGTTTTTGACCTGACTACGGACCCATGTTTATTGAGTATTCCGACCTGATGCACTTGCTATGATACGTGCGCTCATATTTAAAGAATCCCCTTGCATTTTTTTACAAAAAAAAAAAAGAATCTGTTTCAATTTCAGTGAGTATCTTTCATTCATACTAGGCTACTTTCTTCTGAACAATTATTAAAATTGCTCTAACTGAGGAAATCAATCTAGAAATATATGAGAAAAAAGCAAATTTATAGCCATCGATTTTGATAGGTAGCCTATTTTGTCTGCCGAAAAAAAGTTTAAACTTAAGTCAAATTACTTTTCCCGTCTATAGGTTAAACCTATTATTATTTTACCTTGTGTTTACTCTACAGGCCACATTTTTCGCCAAATTGTCTTGATGAAACTTTGTCAGAATGTTTGTCCATCAAATCTTTGTCAAGTTCGAAATTGGGTCAAGTGGGATCAAATAATCTTGTGTGCACTCTAGAGGCAACCTTCTAAATGAGTTCACCCATTTTTCAATTATCTATTTTCCATTACTTGGCTATCATTTTTTAAAGGCGACACATTCACTTTGCTGTACATTACAGCAATTTTTTACTTGTTTATCTCAAGAAGAGAACATTATTCGTTTATTCCATAAGATAGTTATTTTGACCGATTTTCTGTTTGATTGACTAAAATGTGGCTTATAGAGTGCAGAAACGGTTTCCTCGGATTCAATATCATGACCTACCTTTGAACCCCAGGTGACCCAATTTCAAACACATTCCAGATTTCAAATTTATCGGTCAGAAAGTATGCTCTCTGTAGCACGTACAAGTTTTTAGCTCCATTGGCCGAAGGCCAGCGAGCTATTGTCATGGCGGTGTGTTCGTCGTGCGAGCGTCCGTCCGTCCGTGCGTCCTTGCCTGCGTAAACTTTTTCTTTAAACATCTTCTCCTCCCAAACCAACGGGCGGATTTTCATGAAACTTGGTAGAAATGTTCCTTAGGGGACCCTTTTCTAAAATTGTTAAAGAAATTTTGATTGACCCCCAAATATTGGCGTGGCAGGGCGTGGCATTTTTTCCATTTGAAATCTTTAAAAATCTTCTCCTCCCAAACCATTGGGCCAATTTCAATGAAACTTAGCATGGATGTTCCTTGGGTGACCCTCTACTTAAATTGTTTAAAGAAATTTTGATTGGCCCCCAAATATGGGCGTGGCAGGGCGGGGCGTAATTTGAGCCCGAAATCTTTGAACGACTTCTCCTCCTGAACCATATGGCTGATTTCAACCAAACTTTACCAGAATGTTACTGGAGTGGCATTTATCAAAGATTGTTACTGAAATTTTGATTGGCCCCCAAATATGGGCGTGGTAGGGTGGGTTATTTTTGAGCTCGAAATCTTGAAACGACATCTCCTCCTGAACCATCGGGCCGATTTCAATAAAACTTTACCTGAATGTTCCTTGGGTGACCCTCTTTCAAAGTTGATAAGAAAATGGGTTGGCCCCCATATATGGGCGTATTAGGGTAGGGCTTATTTTGAGCCCGAAATCTTTGAACAACTTCTCCTCCCGAACCCCTGGGCCGATTTCAATGAAACTTTACCGGAATATTCCTTAGGAGACCCTTTCCAAAAGTTGCTCACAAAATTTTGACTGGCCGATAAGTATGGGCGTGGCAGGGTCGGTCTTATTTTGAGCCCGAAATCTTTGAACGACATCTCCTCCTTAAATAACCGGGCCGATTTCAATGAAACTTAACCAAAATGTTCCTTTTGTGACCCTTTTTGAAATTGTTGGCGAAATTTTGACTGGCCCTTAACTATTGGCATGACAGGGTGTGGCTTATTTTGAGCCCGAAATCTTTGAACGACTTCTCCTCCTGAACCATATGGCTGATTTCAACCAAACTTTACCAGAATGTTACTGGAGTGGCATTTATCAAAGATTGTTACTGAAATTTTGATTGGCCCCCAAATATGGGCGTGGTAGGGTGGGTTATTTTTGAGCTCGAAATCTTGAAACGACATCTCCTCCTGAACCATCGGGCCGATTTCAATAAAACTTTACCTGAATGTTCCTTGGGTGACCCTCTTTCAAAGTTGATAAGAAAATGGGTTGGCCCCCATATATGGGCGTATTAGGGTAGGGCTTATTTTGAGCCCGAAATCTTTGAACAACTTCTCCTCCCGAACCCCTGGGCCGATTTCAATGAAACTTTACCGGAATATTCCTTAGGAGACCCTTTCCAAAAGTTGCTCACAAAATTTTGACTGGCCGATAAGTATGGGCGTGGCAGGGTCGGTCTTATTTTGAGCCCGAAATCTTTGAACGACATCTCCTCCTTAAATAACCGGGCTGATTTCAATGAAACTTAACCAAAATGTTCCTTTTGTGACCCTTTTTGAAATTGTTGGCGAAATTTTGACTGGCCCTTAACTATTGGCATGACAGGGTGTGGCTTATTTTGAGCCCGAAATCTTTGAAATACATCTCCTGATGAACAAGTGGCCGATTTAAATGAAACTTGAGAATTTTTGGTCTAATGTTGGCCATACCCTGTTAATTATTATAAAATAGGTCTAAAGAGATTTGAAAGTGTTGTTTTCATTCAAAGAAATTTTCATTTAATGTAAGTCTAAAGATGTTGAAGCCAGTGGAGCGATACAGGCCCTCTTTGGCCTCTTGTTTCTAAGATTTGATCCCGTGTTCTAGTTTTTGACCCAAGTTGACTCAATTTCGAACTCGTCCGAGATTTCATAAAGACAATCATTCTGATGCTTTTAAAGTTGATTTGGCAAAACATGTGGTTTCTGAGTGCATACAAAGTTTTTCGAACTTGTCCAACTTTCATTAAGGCAATCAATCTGACAAATTTTAAAGATCGGGCAAAAAAAAAAATGGCTTCTATAGTGCATATAAGGTTTTCCCCAAATTTGACCGTATAATTTTATTTTTACCCGAGTAAATCACATTTCGAACTTGTCCAAGATTTAATCGAGGCATTCAATCGACCAAATAATGCTGTGTTTAAATTGAATACAAGGTTTTTAGCTGCTATGGACTAATTCCTGCAGAGCCTCTGTCGTGGCGGATCGCCCGTAGTAAGTCCGTGTGCAAACTTTTTTATTTAAAATTCTCCTCTTCTAAAACTGCTGCGTAGAATTTCACAAAAAACTCACATAAACGATCATTTGGACATTCTCTCTCAGATCCATTCGTTTAATTCTGACCGAGCTGGTACCAAATGCGCTACAGGCTCTCGGGTCACCATAACATGAACTGTCGAATTTAAAAAGAGTATTCTCATCGGAAACTAACGGTATGAATTCAAACAAACTTTAAGCCGCCACCATAGCGCAGTTGGTTAGGCATAAGACTTCCAATCTGGAAGTCGTGGGTTCGATCCCCAGTGGCGGCAAATATCCTTTCCGACGTTTGTCTCTCACTAATTGGTAGATAATCGTAAACCTATGTGAGATAGCAGTCTGAGGCTAGAAAAGGGTTTAATGGTAGTAAAGGTGAGAGAAATACCAGGAATCCATTGTTAGGTGCTCCGGCCGCCGCGATATAACTGTGAAACTGTTGAAAGCGGCGTAAAATCCATTCAAACAAACTTTACAAAATTGATCCTCAGGACATACTCTTTTAGATTCCTTTGTTAGATTCTGGTCGGTGTGATGGGTGCTACGGGCTGACATCATTCGGAACATCACTCGGCCATTTCCGTAAACTAAAACATACCTCGGATGTATGTAAGGCGGATTGGTATGTAACGAAATGGTGCATTTTGTTAGGCGGAAACAGTGTAAGAAACTTCACTGAAATGATCCTTAGGATATGCTCTCTCAGATATCTTTGTAAAATTCTTGTTGGACAAAGAACTTGGGTACTTAAGGTTTTCTCGTCGATCAAAAAGGGGACAAAAAGGGAGAAATAGGAAAATGCCCCAAAAAACCCCTAGGCATATGATATAAATCATTTTGTGTAGGACTGTATTAAGTCAATGATAAAGGTTGGTAGATGATTGTCTATGATTTGGGCATTTTGACGAACCCTTGACCCTGACCTTGAGGTCTAGGACTGTGAAAAGTCATTATTAAAGTTTGGTAGATTTTTTTTTAAATTTTGGCATAGTGTTTACATTCAATCTTAAACTTTGACCTACTTTCTAGAAGATTGAATTATTAGTTCAAGAACTATGTTCTTCTACAAATAAGTTTTGATTGTTTATTGTCTTTGATTCTTGCATCCTATAGAACCATTGACTCTGACCATGATTTTGACGTACTTATTCAAAAAGTGTTTTATTGGGTTAATTTTAAATCAATACTAATGGTTGGTAAATGGTAGTTGATTCTGGTATCATATTGAACTCTTGACACTGACCGTGACCTCCTCCATTGAATATTGAATTATAGAACTGTATTCAATCAATAATAAAGTAAGTAGATGATTGTCTTTTATTCTGGCATCGTGTCGAATGTTTGACCTAGATTTTGACCTTTGATCTATTTTCTTAAATTATTTGGTCTAGAACTATATTCTGCTACTTATTGATGTTGGTAGATGATAGCCACTGATTCGAACACCCTGTTGAACCTTTCACCCAGACTATGACCTTTCACGTACTTTCTTAAATCTAGATTAATAGGGTCTAGGACTGTATTAAATCAATAGTAAATGTTAATAGATGATCGTATTCGATTCTTGCATCATAATGAATTTTTATCCTGATCCTGTTCTTTGGTCTACTTTCTTAAATATCGAATTATCCCTAAGGTTGTTTTATGTCACAAATTAATTTTTTGTTGAAAATTATCTTTGATTGTGGCTTTCTCTATTAAAACAATTTACACAGACATTGTCCTTCTTTTTAAAATGTTCATTTACAATGTACTTAAAGTTTACTTAAAACAAATTCTTTAATGCTTTTCGGTGGTTTATCGAGAAATAACGGTAGATTATGACTTGATAATCTCACCGCAAAAGCAGTGGGATTATCAAAAACTTATACCCTGCTTTTGTGCATTTCATCCTATCTTACGCCATCTATGCGGGGCTAATAAGTGACGTCACAATGAACGTTGCATAGCAATCATGCGCAAAAATGACGCGCTTTACGAAAATATGTCCTAGAAATTTCCCATTTTGTCTCATTTTTGCATTAAAGAAATAGAATAATCGTTTGTTTTTCGTGTAAGATCGATTAATATTTCATTTCGCGAACAACAAAAGCTATACTTTCACTCGTGGCTCTGCCACTCGTGAAAATATAGCTTTTGATGTTCACTCAATGAAATATCAATCGATCTTACACTGAAACAAACGATTATCCTCTATTTAATTTATCTTCTGGTTCCTTGGGACAATTCCAGAGGAGCGATACTTGGCTTGCCTGTGATGTGCTAGTTTTTCTTATTCTTTTTCTTTGATCCCTAGATCTAATTTTGACCCTAGATGAGCCAATGTCTAACTCGTACAAGATTTCACCAAGGAAATCGTTTTGACCAATTTTTAGGCTTTAAGGGAAGAAATGACTTAAAGAGTGCATAGTAATAGAGTGCATACAAGGTATATCTAAGGTTTGGTCCAGTGACCTCATTTTAAACGCTTCAGTTAACCCGAATTCAAACTCGTCCAAGAACGATGCTGTAAATCTAACCAATTTTAAAGTTCATACTGCAAAAGTTCTAGCATCTACAGTGCAAACAAGGTTTTTCTAAGATTTGACCCCGTGACACAGCTAACCACCTGATTTTAAACTTGTCCAAGATTTCATTAAGAAAATCACTCTGACCAATTTTAAGTTCAATTTGGGTAAAGATATGGCATGTAGGGTGCATACAAGGTTTTTCTCAGAGTTGACCTCATGACCTAATTTTTTATCCCAGATGACCCAATTTCAGGCACATCCAAAACTTTACTAAGACAATCATTCTGATAAATTTTCAAGTTTATCGAGCAAAAAATGTGGCCACTAGAGTGCATACAAGGTTTTTCTAAGGTTTGACCTTATGACCATTGTTTTGACACCCGTAGACCCAATTTTGTACTCGTCCAAGATTTTATAACGGCAATTCATTTGACAAATTTTCTAATTGATCGGGCAAAACATTTCACCTCTGCAGTACTTTAACATCTTCTCTTCGGTAACCAATGGACGGATTTCTACCAAAACCTGGTAGAAATGTATCTTGTGTGACCCTTCTTAAAGCTTTTTTGTGTGTGAAATTTTGATTCCCCCCTCCCATATGGACAGGGTAAAGGGGGGAGGCAGTTTTCAGTGTTGTAACCAGAGTATGCCATTGTGTAGAATAACATATCCTTAACAACTAGGCAAATGTGAATGAAACTTTGTCAGAAAGTTACTTAGGTGAGATCAACTGGACCAATAAAATTCGGGTGAGCGGTTTAGGGCTATTTTGACGCTCTTGTTTATTTAATTAACACCCCCCCCCCCCGAAAACTCAATAATTTTCTCACTATCGATAAAGAAAATGTTTCAGTCCATCGTTGTTCAAGATCGCTCGCTGATAAGCGAAAGCGTACAAATCGAGCTTATAAGTAAAATAAAATGGAAAACTACTCGCTGTTTAAGTTCTCAAGCACTTTTCTACTCTGGCCGCCGTCATAGCGCAGTTGGTAGCGCGTCGGACTGTTAATCTAGAGGTCCCGGGTTCGATCCCCGACGGCGGCACTCATTCTTTCCGACTATTTGTCTTTCACCAATGGGTTGATAATCGTAGACCTATGTGAAATAGCAGCTGGAGGCTAGGAAAGGATGTGGTGGTTGTACTGGTGAGAGAAATACCAGGACACTATCGTTAGGTGCTCCAGCCGCTGCGATATAACTGAAAAAATGTTGAAAGCGGCGTTAAACTCCATTCGTTCAATCAATCAACTTTTCGATTCTGAGCCTATAACCTCAAATATTGGATTTGCGAGAATACGAACTTGTTGAAAATGCCACGTACTACTTCATATTATACCCACCGGCTAGTATTTTATGATATGCAGTAAATAATGTTTTATAAAATTATTTACAGTTGAGAAATGAATTCAAATGCAAAATGAGATTTACTGTAAGGGTTCTTTGTATTTATATTATAACGGTCAAGGTAAGTTTTATCAATTTTTTCCCTTTTTGGGACCGATTTTGCAATGCACAAATGGTTAACCCTAGGCACAATGCGCGTGTATATTTTACCGACTTCCAAGTTGGTCATTAATGACTCACCTCTGTGTTTACCATGAGCTGCAGAACATATTTTTTTCCAAGCTAAAGCTTCGATATATAAAACGTACTTAGTGTTGTTTATGAAAAATAAATATCTATCGAGATTGGGGGAATTGATTATTTTCGAGACTCTACCGACACAATTATCATTTCCCACAACCGAGTTAGATATTTTTCATACCAATACACTAAGTACGTATTATATTTATGTGTGTGAAGCTGGCACTTCAATCGTCAATCGACATTCAGGTCTACATTGAATGTAGAGCTGAAAAGACCACACAATTTCTACATTCGCAGAACAAAATGTAGACCTAAGAAAGTCTCTTTGAGCACTTCAATCAACATTCAGGTCTACATTCAAACTTTTTCAATGTAGAGCTATTCAATCGACATTCAGGCCTTCATTCAAACTTTTTCAATGTAGAGCTATTCAATCGACATTCAGGTCTACATTCAAATTTTCCAATGAAGAGCTACGCAATCGACATTCAGGTCTACATTCAATTTTCTCAATGTAGAGCTACACAATCGACATTCAGGTCTACATTCAAACTTTTTTAAATGTAGAGCTATTCAATCGACATTTAGATCTACATTCAAACTTTTTCAATGTAGAGCTATTCCATCGACATTCAGGTCTACATTCATTTTTTTCAATGTAGGGCTATTCCATCGACATTCAGGTCTACATTCAAACTTTTTCAATGTATAGCTATTCAATCGACATTAAAGTAACATTTTTATCATCCAAAGTTGAGCTTCGCAATCGACATTCAGGTCTACATTAATTTTTCTCAATGTAGAGCTACACAATCGACATTCAGGTCTACATCCAAACTTTTTCAATATAGAGCTATTCAATCGACATTCAGGTCTACATTCAAACTTTCCAAAGTAGAGCTACGCAATCGACATTAAGGTCTACATTTAATTCTCTCAATGTAGAGCTACACAATCGACATTCAGGTCAACATTCAAACTTTTTTAAATGAAGAGCTATACAATCGATATTCAGGTCTACATTCAAACTTTTCAATGAAGAGATATTCCATCGACATTCAGGTCTACATTTAAATTTTCCAATGAAGGGCTATTCGATCGACATTCAGGTCTACATTGAAACTTTCCAATGTAGAGCTATTCAATCGACATTCAGATCTACATTCAAACTTTTTCAATGTAGAGCTATTCCATCGACATTCGGGTCTACATTCAAATTTTTAATGTAGGGCTTCACAATCGACATTCAGGTCTACATTCAAACTTTTTCAATGAAGAGCTATTCCATCGACATTCAGGTCTACATCTAAATTTTCCATATAGGGCTATTCCATCGACATTCAGGTCTACATTCAAACTTTTTCAATGTAGAGCTTTTCAATCGACATTCAGGTCTACATTCAAACATTTTCAATGTAGAGCTATTCCATCGACATTCGGGTCTACGTTCAAATTTTTCAATGTAGGACTACTTGTGTAGCTCTACATTGAGGAAATTGAATGTGGACCTGAATCTCGATTGCTTAGCTCTACATTGGAAAATTTGAATGTAGACCTGAATGTCGATTGAATAGGTCTTCATTTGAAAAAGTTTGAATGTAGACCTGAATGTCGATTGAAGTGGTCAAAGAGACTTTCTTAGGTCTACATTTTGTTCTGCGAATGTAGAGATGGTGTGGTCTCTACAGCTCTACATTCAATGTAGACCTGAATGTCGATTGACGATTGAAGTGCCAGCTTCACACACATATTATATTTATGTAATAAACCCTATTTGCGTTGTTTTCGTCGATACTTCGAACAGAAATGCAAGTTTCTTAAAATAACTGCATTATGTCATTGTTCTAGAAATATCCATGTAATATCATAAAAAATATCATATGGATGTTATGAAACGTATACTTTTAAACTGACAAAATCATGAAAACAACATTTGAATTATCAATGATAATGATATCGAATATACTGAGCAAAAATGAAAACTTGTCACTTTTGAATTTCCTATTTTTCCGTTCCTTAAAAAAACATGTAATGCAAAACGAGTCATTTTTCGTAGAATCCATGTGCCTTTATGAATTCTCGTTGATTTGAAGGCCACTTGCTTTACGTAAAAGTGTAACCCCCGAAAACGATAGAGAGTAGAGATATGTCTTGTAAGATTAAAACCGTTTCAAGTAGTGAAAATCGCTTATTCTTGCCGGTTCTTCACCACTCGGTAAAATGAAGTGCATCCTTTTGGGTTTTTTTTTTTGAAAACGGTTTTTTAGGGTACCTCGACTCTATTGAAGTTATTTATCAAAACAGATTACGTATAGGAAAGAAAACGAGTGCCGAGGTATATGAGAAATAGACACGAGCGCACAAAAAAGATGCAAACTGTATGCAAATTATACCCTGCCTTGTGTGCACATTGGGGTATAGTTTACAACATAGTTCGCACCGTGGTTTTATTTTGAACGCAGGGCAGATTTACTTTTGAAAAAAACATTAATAAGAATAACAATTAATAAGCAATGCAATTCAACAATTGCGTCCAAAAAAATGAAGAATTTTATTGCTTTAAATCGCATCACGTCGGGAAATCCGTTGCACTTTACTTCTGTATAAAATACATTTAGCTATTTTGGAAACCTTACGACGATCGATCTTCAAGTCCAGTGCTGTAGACATTCGATAATCCCTCGTTCCTCTTCCATAACCCTTCTTCGCTATTTGATCATTAGTTAAGAATTGAAATATAGCTCTGATTCTGAGCGGCCGTTTGCAGTGAGTCGACAATCCCCACCAAGCAACTCGCTCGATCACGCAAATTTCGTTTTAAAATGGGGAAGAACAATCAGACCATATATACCTCTAGAAATGCCCAAGCTGTCGATTTTTGTGTACAATTTATAAGATCAAAAATATGCCATCAAACTTTGAAAGTAATACACGTTTAATATGCGTTCTAAAAATAGATTATAGAATGATCACTACGCACAGAAAGAAGACTTTTAACTTAATTTTTGGACTGAGTATTTTTGACTGTTTCTTAGATCCTTAGAATTGCAATTATAAGGGACGAGTGTGTTTTTTCACTGCGTTTATTGGCGTAAAAAGTACAATGCCCTTAGCACATGGCCTAAATATAACGCCCTACGGTGGTTCTTTGTCATGTGCTAAGGCAATAATACATTTACGGCTTGGTCACATTTACGTTAATTAACGTGGTTGGCCGTGGTTATGCATCAACGTAGTCAGTCGTAAAATTCACGTAGCTGAGCGTATACTGCGCGGTAAGTCGAAGTAAACCGTGCTTAGGCGTAGTGAGTAACGTAGTGCAAACTCGTGAGTTTGACCGTAGTGTCTTGGATATTGTAAAAATGTTCAAAATTCTGTTCACGGTAAAGTACGTTATTTTGTCTCTAAGTTGGCCATACTGTCACAGTAGTTGATCCTTGCTTATCCGTAAATCGGACCTTTATTAGCACGCTATGATATCGTAAACGTTTGTCCCCGATACTACGGCTAACCAAGGTTGAACTAGCGATTCACTACTCTTACAGTACGTGTATCTGATTTTTTAGGGAAAAAGTACGATGTAAAAAATCGCGGTCACATTTCATGTTGTAAACTTAATCTCGACGTAGTAAAAGAATGCCGTACTATAATGTACCCTACCGTAGACTGCGTAGTTTAACCAAGTCACCCGTGGACTGAACGTTCTTCGACCGTATAATCCTACCGTAGAGGCTGCGTAAATATTGGGCATGTTCAAAATCCCTTCGGTGAAAAAGGACTTTCTGTCGTAGTTTGGATGTAGTTCAACGTTGTAAGATCTTGTTAAATCGTACTCTTGCCGAATTAGAACGTATCGTTTACCCTAGTTTGCCGTACAAACGGTTTAATAAACACCTTTCCAAGTTAATTCTACGACCAAGCAGGGAAACAGTGCGGTTGGACTATGTTCAGAGTACGAATGCAATCGGTGAAATTGATAAAATCTTATCATGAAGTGCACGTGAAATCATTGGTTTGAAACTCGCGTGTTTTTAAAACAAATTATTTATATTACCCGAAGGTGACTGATAGAAATGCTCGGTTTGAAACCTTATGATATATTTATAGAATGACAAACAAGAGATATCAGAGCTTGGGAAACAAATAAATTGCGATTTTTCATTAATTCAAAATAATAATTAATCTAATTAAACTTCTTATTTATGCAGTTCTTCGTAGTTGTTCTTACTCGCGCGTACTTCTTTCTAAGGAAAATGATCGATAGTACCTCATTTTAAATGTACTTCGTTTTACTTCAACTTAGTTAATCGTATTAGTGGTATGACTTGCCTTCGGTAGAAGAGAGTACGACTTACTATGATAATTGCCGTAAATGTGACCATAGCTTTAAACTCTAATAAACGCAGTGAAAAATACACTTATCCCTATAATGAAGAAAGCATTTCCAAGACAACCTCGCATACCCAAAACTAACCAAAATAAGATGCTGCAACTAAACTTATTCCTAATAATAAACTAACATGCAGAAATCCATTTTAATGAAACATAAGATTAAGTAAGCAAGATCATTCAACCTTCGAGCAATATCACTTACTTGAAATCAATAAAGCGGACACTGAACGTTGACAAATTATTGAAATACATTAATACGCCCACGGTCCCTTTAAAGATAAAATAGCAAGAAATGACCAGTAAGTTTTTTTTTCATATTAAGATTTGGTTGCGAAAATAATTCGACGTAAGAATTAAGAAGCGATACCTACTTCTGATCCATTGGTAATCCTCCTACAAAAGTGACCTTGAAAGACTTATTTGTTGCTTACACTTGAAGGTTTAGAAGTTTAAGTGTCAATAACTTAACACGACAGAATAGAGCCTACAGGTAAATAACGAGTCCTTGTACTTTATAATGCTAAAGCTGCTAAAAATTTTATTATGGAAAAAACTTTCAAATTCTTCTTTTTTGAGTTTTTATTTGTTTAAAGTAGTTCAGTCTCATAACGTTAGCACAACATTTGAATGTTGTAGGAAAAGTAAATTGTTCACTCCTGCAAAAATTTGACAGAAGGTTCGTAAACATTCTTCCGCTTTGCACGTTTCCACATGCAAAGCTTGCTACCATCTCTTTAACGTTTTGAAAATAGTTTCATCTTGAATGCAAAACTGTGAAGCATTACAAGACATGTAGCTTTAGCAACCAACAGCTTCCTACTTTTGGGTCAAACGTGTTATGATTATTGCTATATACCATTCTTTCATCATCCTTAAATTTTTGCAGTATTACTACGTATCTTTGAATATATTTTTGTAAAACAAATATTTAAGTAACGGTATGGTACAATGGTATTCATTCAACTTTTATTCTAAACTGTAGCAACTTAAATGTAATTGGTTTTTATAATTAACCTATTCCCTTGGCGATATATTTTAAACCTAAATTACTTTTTTAACATTTATGTCTCATATCTGTCCTTATAATGCGCTTATTTCGCTAACCAAATTCAGGCATGTTATGAGCAAAAAAAAGGTATCCGAATCTTAAGAGATTTGAAAGTAAAAAATCTCTAAAAGCTTGATTGTCACACTTACCATGTGAAAAGTTTTTGACATGATTATTTCTCAATGCAACCAGTTCGACATAATGCTGTTTTTTACGTGACCCGACACAAAAAGATCCCCCCCCAAACAATTTTGAGTTCCAAACACCTCGAGTACTTCTGTTGCTATGCTATAAAACAGTGTTTATCATTGGCAATTGGCAAGCAGTCACTAACATAAATGTGACCCGTCACGCGAAAAGGGACCATCTGGGAATTTCGTAGAATAAATATATGAAGAAAAAAAATATTGGTTATAGAACAGGCCAACTAGAGGTCGCATTTCAAAAATTCTTCATAGGAAGGTAGCTTGATCATTCTAGATTCAGAAAATAAGCAGAGTGCGAGAACTTTCTATCCTAGTCAGTCTGAGCAATCCACACAGTCTGACTAGAGTCGACACTTTACGCGCTACCCAGATGGTCCAATTTCGCGTGACGGCAACACATGTTTGAATTATCGTAACAAGAATATAAAATTATCAAAGGGTTTTTAACTCCATTGATGGCTTAGTGGTTCGACACTTGGCTGGTGATCTGAAGCACACATATTCAAGCCTCATCACGTAGGTGTGTTTATTTTCAAAAGACTTGGTACTTCTCTCATAATGACATTTGAAAACATCTAAATTGAGTTTGCGAGAGTTGCTCTATTAAGTTTTTAACAAATCAATATTTAAGATTAATGAAAACTAACTGTACTTATTGCTATCAAACTACATAACTACAGCATTGACCTTTTACAATGGATCATCAGCAAATAAACCTTACTAAAATTAGCTACAATCATTACCGAGGGTCACCAAGGGTAGAGCACCGGGTGGGGGGGGTGGGGGTGGGGTAAGACTTGGATCAAATCTAGCTCTTAATTGTTGCATGGATCGTAATTTCAAAGATTCTGATGGAAATAGCTAAAATCATGGCTGTTGGTTTATGAAGTGTGTAGTACTCGGACGTCAATTTTGAAATCTTAAGAAATCTTTAAAATTTCATCTTCTTCTTAACCCGGACCCCATAATCCATAATAATAAGCCTTTTTCTTTAATGCTTATCGGTGGTTTATCGAGAAATAACTGAAGATTATCACTTGATAATCTCACCGGAAAAGCAGTGAAATTATCAAAAACTTATACCCTGCTTTGGTGCATTTCTCCCTATCTGACGTCATCTATGCGGGGCAAAATAAGTGACGTCACAATGAACGTTGCACAACAATTACGTGCAAAATGACGCGCTTCACGAAAATATGTCCTAGAAAATTCATATTTTGTCTCATTTTTGCATTAAAGAAATAGAATAATCGTTTGTTTTTCGAGTAAGACCTATTAATTTTTTTTTATTTCGTGAACAACAAAAACTATATTTTCACTCGTGGCTCTGCCACTCGTGAAAATATAGCTTTTGTTGTTCACTCAATGAAATATAAATCGATCTTACACTCAAACGAACGATTATCCGTTATTTCTTTAATGCCCTTCGGTGGTTTATCGAGAAATAACGGTAGATTATCACTTGATTATCTTACCGCAAAAGCGTTTTGTGCATTTCACCCTATCTGACGTAATCTATGCGGGGCGAAATAAGTGACGACACAATGAACGTTGCATAGCAACTACGTGCAAAATGACGCGCTTTACGAAAATATGTCCTAGCAATTTCCCATTTTGTCTCATTTTTGCAATAAAGAAATAAAATAATCGTTTGTTTTTCGAGTAAGATTGATTAATATTTCATTTCGTGAACAACAAAAGCTATATTTTCACTCGCGACTCCACCACTCGTGTAAATATTGCTTTTGTTGTTCACTCAATGAATATAAATCGATCTTACCCTGAAACAAACGATTATCCTCTATATATTTTGGCATAGATCATTTGATGACATTTATGAAAATAAATAATGTCATCACTGTGTGGCAATCATTGGTAGCGCACCAGGAGGGAAATGACAAAGGAGGCATAAATAAACGAAATATGTATTTGTCTTCTTCTGAACCAGGAGCCATGTAGCTCATAGCCTTTCAACTTGATATGGATTATCAGTTCTTAAATTGTTAGGGTAATGGCTAATATGGTGACTTTTTGGTATTGAACAGCGACAGAAGGGAGGATTGGTACTTGGGTTTCAGTTTAGAAATCTATAAAATGTCTTCTTCTTAACAAGGACTCAAACAGCCTTTATATTTAGCAGGGATTCTAAAAGAATAGAACTTTATGAAAATAGATTAACTCATCACCGTTGGGCAACTAGGGGCAGAGCATAGGGGCGTAGGACTAAAGGGGCATATAAAAAAATCTTTACAATTCAACTTCTGTTGCTAACAGGCTTTATAATTTGCATGAAAAAAAAAGAGGACCATGATCATCCTATATCGCTCACCTGATAGGGGAATTCCAAGTTTTAATGTCTTACTCAATGGCATATGTGGGATCAAAAGACAAAGGGGCTACAACTTCCAATAGAAGAATGAAAATTACTGTGAATCAATGAGTACTATACCACAATATTTGAAAATTATAGTATCGAAAGCTTTCGAATGAGACCTTTTTTCAGAATTCTTTGTCTTATCACTTAAATGTTAAATGTGGCAACAACAAACGGCTTATTTCGATTTCAGGGCTATAATTTCAACTATTTTTGGAGAATACATATATCAATTCTAAAGTAGCAAATGAAAGTTTTAGACCTAAGAGTTAGCAGGGAAATATATTTTTTCAAGAAATCCTACTTGATATATAAGACTTTTCAACAACACTTGCTTAACTGAAATCTGAATGCAATTTACCATGTTTTTGTAGGGGACCATATGGACACTCTCTTGGCAAAAATTTAGAGATGTATGCTTTTCTTTGAAGAATCAGCAAATTGTTAGTGCTTTTTTCTTAATTCTGTTGTGACATCAAGGACCTCACATTACAGGGCTATGATATTTTCAAGTTAAATGTCCCTAGGATTATGTGTCATGCCAAATATTAGAGTTTTAATCTAAATGGGTTGAGAGTAGAAATGTTTTTTTGAAGATTTTGCCCTGTATTGCAAAGTAAAATCCGGGATACAACAGGGCTAATTTTCAAGTTGGTGCAATAATTCGAAGCTTTATGATGAAGGTTTTTAGATAAGTCTGTCACCCAAAATACAATAAGTTTAAGCCTTTTGGTTTGAAAGAATAATATTTTATTAAAGATACATCCGGGATCCCATAATATTGGGCTTATTATCAGAAGGTTGTTGTAACCCAATTTTATTGTATTCATTACCACTTACCATTTAGAATATCCTCTAATTTTTGCTCACGCTTCACCGATTATTCTTTTGCAGATCTGTCTCATTGAAAGTAGCTGTCGACCCCCACCAAAACCCGGTAGGTTTTCACTTTAAAATTTATATTGTTACGTTTGGTTATCGCGAAAACAAGTGTAATCAAAGTGCTGTAAGCACTGTAAATCGGGCATCATTGAGAGGCTGGAATAGTGCAATAGTTCGTCAAGCAAAAGGGCTCAAATTTGGACAATAAAAGTTGGTAAAATATTTGCCCAATTTGTAAGTTTTTTTGTGTTAACACTCAATCTTTTCGAGGACATCGCCAGCTCACCTAAATGGAGTTTACAGAATTATATCCACTCAACTTGAGAGATATATCACAAAACATTTCCATTCAACTTGGGACTGAACCAAGTTCAACTAAGATTGATTATCCAAAATGCTACCAACTGCGCCTTACGGTCAGACGTCAAGGGGGTAGAACCGGCATCAATTTGATACAGGAGGGAAGCATTTATATAGTGGCATATAATGGCAAATCCCGTTCATGTCTCTGCAGTGTATAGGCACATTAACAGTAGAGATGCTAAAATTGCTCATGAAATTTCAACAAAATTATTTAGCCTTGGTCCAGTGGACTGGAAAAGCCCCTTTTCGCGCAAAGAGCTAGAAGTAAGAACACAATGAAGAACGATTTTACCCATTTAACAATGACGCAATACCGGACAAACAATATTTTGTAGGTGTTGTTATAAATCTCGTAACTACGGCTTAAGTAAAGCCGTAGTTACGATATTTTATAACATCATCGACGGTTTATCAAAACGTTACGGTAATCCTAGGCCTTAGCGCCGTTTGTAACGCACCTGCCTCTCGATCGAGTGGTCCCGGGTTCGATACTCTGCCACGGCAAATACCCTTTCAGACAAAAATGTCGTCCATCAATGGTTTAATATCGCGAACCTATGTGATGGAGCAGCTGGAGGCTGGGTAAGGGTGTTGTGGTAGTACTGGTATAAGAAACAATAGGAATCCACGGTTAGGTGCTCCAGCCGCTCAACATGATATGACCACATCATTCGAAAACGGCGTAAACCGTAATAAACCGAACAAAATCAACGCAATGGCAAAGAAATCTGTGCTAAAAATAGACTAGGATTAAACCTAGGTTTTTAGAACAACAAATTAGAACAGCACGAAGATAATTTCAATTCCTTTACTCAACCGAAAAGCTTGTAAAAACTCTGAAAATACTAATTGGTAATTACTAAAGACGAAAATTACATCAAATCATGTATAAGCCTCTTCCTTTTTTGTCGCAAAAGTAAAAGAGATAAAAGAATGTAGATTGTAACTGAAAAGGCCGTTTCTGCGTTGTTTGTCTTGAACACATAGTTCAGTGGATAACACGCAAAATGTAACTTTTCGATAAAAGGACTTTCTTTTGATACTCATCGGACTAATGATTGATGAGGATTTGGAT
The DNA here is from genome assembly GCA_948146395.1 of Fragum whitleyi. Taxonomy (NCBI): domain Eukaryota; kingdom Metazoa; phylum Mollusca; class Bivalvia; order Cardiida; family Cardiidae; genus Fragum; species Fragum whitleyi. The sequence goes on along the minus strand of OX411548.1, from coordinate 54,292,381 downwards.
TGTTTAAGGGATGAGGTATGTTTCCTATACTTTTATCTATATATACTCCATCATAAATGGTTTTCACGGTTATTTTCTACTTTGCCTACTCGAGTTGTTAGTATTTGAGTCCTAGATCGGCCTAGGTATTTTAGGTTTGAAGCTTGTCGGTGAGATTTATTTCGTCTTTGATTTTCTGTTCAGCGCCGTTTAGCTCTGGATCATGTAAGATAAAGATTGCAGTATGTGTGTCAGCCCCCATATTTACGGTTTGAAACTGCTAAATGAAAGATACAATGATTTCTCTCACTGAATTAACTTCATCCTTCAGTATAAACCTTACATTTTCAAATTCTATGTAGCAATGCAGTCTTCTATTTTTCCATGCCCATGAGGCGAAACAATTACATGATTTTTTAATTGGTTTCCGGTTCTTGTTGTAATTTATCAATTTTATCAATTCCGTTCGGAAGGTACTCATACCTGCCTACTTACGGGCATATTTAACTGTTGTACGCAGTGATTCCAATCAATTAAGATCTTTATGTTTCCAGATAGTATTAAAATCCGTTGAACATGGTAAAATAGTTTTCTAATTGTATCATTTATTACTTTGGTTGGTGTTGCATTGGTTTCGAGTTTCGATTCTACTAGTTCAAGAATTCTTTGTAAGATCGCTTTGGATGAATGACTGCGTTCATTTTCAAATTACCAATATCTACTCTTCGTATGATACATAATTTTGTTTATTCTTTCTTTCCCCACGACGTAATTTTGTGTTTAGTTTCCACGAAAAAAAATGGCACTTTGTCACAACTGAAATGTTCTTTATATGCGGTGTTAAATTAACCAGATGAATTTTTTACACCCCAGTTTTGAAATTAAATTTGAAACTGTTACCGGTTTCAAATAAAGTAACGTCATTTTTCTCAGTCGAAAGAACCCTTCTTAGAAATTGTTCATTTCTTTTATACCTCCACTTTTTCTTTTTTATCTTTAAGCCGACTTCATTGAATTAGACGACAACCGTTATTAGAGCGCTATAGCTCATTGTTATTGAATTCTTTAATGGATCACAATAAAAAATACCAGCATATTCAGAATTGCTTCCTTCACCTATATATCTTCAACGTTACACAATTGAAAAAAAAAACAACAACAAAAAAAAAAAAAAAACAGAAGAAATGCGATGTGGCGTCACATTCCCGCTGATCAGTATAGAGAAACACGAAGACAACATTTTCTCTCCCTTTCAGCCACTAATCCCTGTCGACCGAACCCATGTAAAAATGGAGGAACCTGTCAAAGTTCTAACCCTCCTAATTTTGTTTGCACATGCCGAGAGGGATTTACAGGACCTACTTGCTCAACTCCAAGTACAGGTAGGTGTAAAATTGAAAGAGAATATAAACTACTGTTCCATAAATACAGTGCAGTGTTTGGGTTTTAAGTTCACTTTAAGTCGACCATATTTGATAATAATATATATTTTAGGGATGCACATCTATATTATGGAGGTGCAACCCTGAGATTTATGTGTGCACGTACGTGCAATTGGTTGACGTTTGCCAATTATTATCGGCCGATCTCATCTTAATATAAAATACGTGTGCACCCTCTTTTTGAATTGTACTCGTTAAAGGTTTAGGGCTGCACCTGTAAATATTACGTGCACACCCTACTTAGTTTGAGCCTTCACCCGTGAGATTTATAGCTACACGACAAAATGTATGTGTGTAGGACCAAACGAAGATTTTTTACTCAATTTGTGCGCCATACATAAACGCTTCAATGCGTCGGCGGTAATTAACCAACGAATAACAACTTGTAGAATCGGTGATAAAATCAGCTACCAGTGAAGTGTCGGCAACTGTTCGTTAATTCGGCCGAATGAAAAGAGGGTTTTCTATCCCAACCTCCATCCCTGTCTACTTTATCCCGATTCGAAGGTCGGGGTTGGGAGAATTGGTCATGACGTTGCTTCAGACTGGACCAGAAAACAGTGACACTAACATTTATCCCTATTTTTCAGGAAATCACTTATCATTGCTTAACTTTTATGAAACCTTTAGGGTTAAACAATAAGTTTGTCTAGATGATATCAAAAATTTTCAAATTGTTTCTAAATCTAGACTGCCTGGTAGTATTTTATGTTATCACTCAGGTGATATAAGGTGAATAAAGGCTTTGTTGCTTGATAAATCATTGTTATTTTTTCTCTTTCACGTAGCCCCAAACCCGTGTAAACCAAATCCATGTGAAAATGGGGGAGAATGTGAGCCGGAAGGTGCAAATTTTGTCTGTATCTGCGAAGACGGTTATACCGGAGAGAGATGTGAAACCGAAGGTACCTTGGAAAGACTGCAGTGTGGCGGTCTTCGGCCAATTCATTTTGTAGCATTAAAGCACATTCCATGAAAAAAGAAATTGAAATTTAGCACGACTATAACACAGCGAGGGTGTTCGAGTGGTAGCCTCCACTATTATATTTATTGAAAGATAAAACTGTTTAATTTGGCTGTTGTAAATTACTCACGGTGAGCTTTTGTGATCGACCATTCTCAGGCGTCTGTACGTATGTCCGTTTGTCTGTATTTGCGTCCACTATTTCAAAAGACTCCTCCCATACTACTCCAAAGACCTCAACAAAACTTAACATAAATGCGTCTTAGGTAAAGTACAAAATTCCTTGATATAGCCTAAGAGAGCTTTCTTCCAGGATATTTTTGCAAAGTTAAGTTGAATTCAGCACAGCATTTTCAGCCAGAAATATGTCTTTCAATACCTCCAGATCCTGAATAATTTGCTGACTCGATAGACCTTATAACCGGTGTTTTTCGCGATGAAAGTATCAGTTCTTTCATTTCTTTTTTAAGAAATGTGCCCATAAGTTTCAGGATAGATGTTTTTGTTATCAGCATATAAGTCTTATTTTTGCTGATTCGACGGTTCGTACCACTTATTACTTTCACACGAATACAATGTAGAATTATCTCTGAGTGAGCATGTCCCAAAGATGATTTCTGTTGAGTTCAGTTGAATTTGTTCCAATGGTTGCAGGGAATATGATTTAAAAAAAATACGCATTCACTTCCGAACTAAGGGTAGTAGGAGAAGACGTACGACGTACAACATGCCTTGGCGGAGGCCCCGTTTATTTCGTCAAGTGGTGGTAAACTAAAACAGTTGGCCACATGTTTTTTCCGATTATATTTTACCTGGCAATCCTATTCAAAAGATAAATTGTATATTTGTACGTATTTTCCCGTTCAGATTTAAACCGAATCGGGAACCCTCAGTGATTCAGCGGAGAACACCTCGAGAATGTTTTAGGGCCCAACCATGAAAGTCAGTTGTTTATAACGTGGATCGAGATGCAACGAAAAGGGTCAATGATAACATTGAGTAAAAAAAACCAACAAAAGATCAGAACTGGGCATACTATAATATGATACAAAAACGTAGTGCTTAACTATGTTTTATTATCTAATTATGATAAACCTAAAAGATGGATATATTTTAAGAAATCTGATTTTCTTCAAGCGTATAGATCAAAGAAATCAAAATTTACTACTTCTTCGTGCTAGGTACTGTCCAGGCTACGGAAAACCCTGCGCAATGTTATGAGCAAAAGTCACTTTTCACTGATAACTTAAAACATAACGGGCCATTCTTTAATCAGAAAATAAACCAAAGTGCAAAAATCTGACTACTCTCGGTACATGCATAATCCATGATTTTTCCCTGGCAGAGCGTAGCCTAAGTAACCTGTCAATGCACTTAAATTTGAGGTTAATCAGCTTTTATTTACAATTATTGTCTTCGACTTAAATAACTTTAAACATTAAATCGAAAGTTGATAACCAAATCCTCGTAACTTCAGTCTTTTCAAACTGATGTTTCGTGGCTTTGGTAACCAAACGATGAAATATTTTCACTTTCTCTAAGCTCTGTGCAAAAATACTTGCATAGATGACGGTCATTCTTCTAGTGATGACCGCGATTCAAAAGAATAAGAAGTAATCAACACCAGATTTAATCCATAATCTTATTTTACAGCACCGCTGGTATGCGAACCAAATCCATGTGAGAACGGAGGCACATGTATAACAGAAGGTGACAGATCCAAGTGCATATGTCCACCGGCTTTTACCGGCAGACAGTGTGAAACGGAAAGTAAGACTTACAAAGTGTTTGTTTGGGTGTTGTTGAATGCGGAATTTAACAATTTGTCATATCGCGCGGCTGGAGCACCTTACAATGGATTCCTGGTATTTTTCACACCAGAACAACCTTTACATCCTTTCCTAGACTCTAGCTGCTATACCTTATAGGTATAAGATTATCGATCCGTCGCTGGAAGACAAACAGTCAGACAGGATGAGTGCCGCGGTCGGAGATCGAGGCCGGTGCCTTTTGAATGATAGTCCGACGCGCTACCACTGCGCTATGACTGCGGCTGTTCGTGTGTTATTGATATAGGTCGCCGTTTTCCTTTTGAAAATTCGTAACTACTGCAGTAAGAGCTTTGTGATGAAAATCGACGACATAGAAAAGACGATGAATATTAGTTTCAGCGTATTTTCATTTTTCAGAATGGCGTAGGTTAACCGTATTTGTAATTTGGTTTGTGTGCTTTGAATATATTGCTTTGAATGTTTCGTTAAGGTTTGACGCTGCTTTCAACAGTTTGCACACCACCCCAGTTTAATTGAATTATAATTCGCCGATTGAAATCTTTCAACAGGAAGGATACTGGGGGTCTGTTTCATCAATCAATGTCCTTGGATGTGTTTTAAATATATAGGACATATCCTAGGACGTTCGTAAATTAGTTTCATCAAACCATCTATGAAAGATTTCTAGGACGTACTTTGGCGCCTAATCAAACTTTGTTCTACTTTAACTTTGCTCAATCTTCCCCCCCCCCTTAAAAATACGTGATAAAATCACATGGGAGCCAATTACAGGACTTCTTTACTTCGTAGATATCAGCAAATCGGTAACCAAATAGGGATACACTATTACTTCTATTTTTAAGGGTCGAAAATATGAAAGAATTAAGTAACCTTTTGTAACATTTTATTATAGGGATGAGTGTCTTTTTCACTGCGTTTATTGGGGTATAAAGTGCAATTGCCTTAGCACATGGCAAATAACGCCCGTAGGGCGTTATGATTAAGCCATGTGCTAAGGCAATTGCACTTTATACCCCAATAAACGCAGTGAAAAAGACACTCGTCTCTTATAATTGCAATCATCTATATCGAAGAAACTATTAAAATACTCAGCCAAACAGTAAAGATTCAAGTCTACTTTCCGCGTGTATATTACACAATCTATTTTTAGATCGTGTATTGTTTATCTCGCTATCGAAGTGAAATGTCATATAGTAAAACAAATGATACACAAATAAACGACAATATTTAAATTCGTAGAGGTACTTCTGACCAAAAAGCTTGTTTCTGCGAAGTAAGTCTGTATTTTTAAACGAAAACAGCGTGGTCGGTCTTAGTTGAGAGGGTTGCTTGAAGGTCTTCGTCGACTCGCTGTTTTCTAAGTTTAGGTCGGCTCAGAAGCAGAACTGCATGCTTGTAATCGTAAATTCTTTCGAAAATATATTAATTTATGATAGATTGAATAGCAATGTTGCGTTGATGATCGGGAACTAGGTTAATTCGAGTTCCTACAACACAGGACTTGCAGATCGAATTCCGGGGGTTTCCCAAAAGACCAATTGCATTTTATACAGAAATAAAGTGCAATGGATTTCCCCACGTGATGCGATTTAAACCAATCAAAATTCTTTATTTTATTGGATTGCAATTATAATCTCAATTCATCACTTACGTCTAGCAAATAGAATGTGCGGTAGAGAACAGTGGTTGATGCAAAATTTGTCAAAGAGTACATAGAACTGAGTTCGGGCTGAGGCAACAATACTTGAATATCTTATTGTTCAGTTTTGGCAATCGAGTCCTTTAAAAGTGTTTAACACTGGCACTTAAGTTCAATAAGATATGATTTTTCCACTTTTACAAGAATCACACTTTACAATATCAATGGTTTATTTTATTACATACATTTTAATCAGTTGTTCTGATTTCGTTATATTTTCTTTGCCGGTTTAGAAAATTTTCATTCAGGAGACGCACGATTAAAAACACTTTCTCTGTTAAACTTATTGGCTTAAACACTTTATTGCTATTGATGTATAAAATATTACAAGCTACTTGTGTAAGAAGGTACAGGGCTCGTGTTAGGCTTCGATATTGGCGAGTCATTGACTTGTCACCTAAGAAATTCTTGGGGGTCAAATCTTAATTTAAGGGGGTCAAAATGACAAAACAAAAAGCAAATCATAAGTAGAATATTGCATATTTAAGACTCTCTTTAACTGTTTCTTGTAATGATATGAAACAAGAAATTAATTTGTACAGCTTAAGATAGTAATATGTGAAAATCTTAGGTATAAAACCACGTTTTGACCCTTAGTAATTCCTCTCAAGGGGGTCAAAATGACCCCTTTGGGAGAAATTTCTAGGGGTCAAATCGAGATATTTTCAGATTTTTGGGGGTCAAAACCCTGGTTTGAGGGTCAGACACGAGCCCTGAGGTACAGATAATCAGACGGAATAGATGATACTAATATTTACGTCCACCTTCCGCGGCGTAAAATAAATAAATACGGTACATAAAGGAAAAAACATGGTCGATTCGACTAATAGTCGCTTAGTTTCAACGGTAACTTTGGAACATGAATTAAAATAACATGCATACAAGGTCGAAAGATGCCAAATCAAAAGGCTTAATGAGACAACACATGGGTATATCTAATTGCTTTAAGCAACTTTATCCTTAAGATGCAACTGCCTCTTCGGTGAGGCAACTTGCCCTCACCCAAATCTGTGAAAATGTATAGGACAGAAAACGAGAGCCGTGGTATATGGGAAATAGACATGAGCGTTTCTATCTGAATTAGACCACGCTTTTCTTAAACTATCTATATTTTTTACCCGAACCCCTAAATAATGAAAAAGAGTAAATATCGCTGTGATTTTAACTCTAATCAAGTGTAAATATGCTGAAATCACTTATGAATCTATTTCCGTTACCGTTTTCCGATCTTTTGCACTTTTGCGACCGTCGAAAGCCTATGGGAAAAAAGAGCTGTATAAAATGCTCGTCACCTATCCAATGACTCGGCCCCAAATCCTGTCTAGATTCACGTGCAAGACACACAACCATCGTATATCTATAAATACAACATCCGGAGTTGTATCTGTGATATATATATATACTTTTGAAATACTGTTCTCTGATTGGCCGATTTGCTTCAAGCGTGGTCCAATGAACGTTTACACATTCGAAAAATCAAAATTCTCGACACTCATTAAATTTCCGGACTTGAAAGTCATAGATATGTTGTTGTGTTTGTTACATGGCTATATTTTAGGATTAGGATGGGTAAATATGTGTATTCAACTCTGCGAGTGATAGTTTTCACTTTCGGTTTTAAGAGGTTTTGAAATAATTGTATTAAAACCCGCTAACTAACACTATACATTCTAGATCAAATAGAACTTCAACCATTTCTTCACAGTACACCATAGCCGGATTTTCTATAAATCGCTGTTAAGGTAGTGGACCCATAATAGTTTCGCAATGTCTCCAAAGTAATGAACTTTAACAGTGTTAACCAAGGTTTCCTAATAATTTTCATTAGGAAACCTCGGTCAACATTGTAAAAGATTAAATGTTCCGAATTGTTGTGGAACTATTACGGGTCCACTACCTTAATGGCATAATTGAAGGAAAGTGTGTTTGACACTTATCTTTATTGACAGATTTTTGCAGCTACCACGGAAGCACCCGTATGGCTCGAGGCAACAAAGTATCGTTGACTCTTTTTGGAGTCCGTGTTTTAGTTATCGAAATCGAACTTTCATACCCACTTTTATCCACAGGTTATTTTACACCTCTGTAAAAAAGCATTTTAAACTCGGTTCTTTTCTAAGACAACCCTTCAATACAACCGAGTCTCATCTTAGTTGACGTGCAAAAAACTTTCTATATTTTGATTTTATATACGTATGTTCGGCGCAAAGTAATAATCGACACAATTTCGGAATTGCTCTGCGCAAAGTAAAAATTCCTACTTTGTCCGCCACAATTCTAGAATCGCACAAGGAGTGCTATCGATTTATCACCCGGCAAAGTATTGGACAAATAAAGAATTTATAGGGCTATATGGTATAGCGCTGACTAAAATGATAACTTGTCCTTTTCTTTTTAGTAAAATGAGTATATCTTTATAGGTATTAAAAATGCTTGAAAACAGATATCATTTGAAGTAAATCAAGTCTTCTTTACCTTTTCTGATGCGGTATTTTTGACTAGTTTAAGTACATTTACAATCACGATTTACTGAAGTAAGCCATTAATTACATTAAGCATTTATTTTCAAACATACAGAAATGAATGTTTCCAAAAAAATGAAATCTATATATAATCCTATGAGATTTTCAAGAACAACAACAACAACAGAACACACGCACACACATCATTATAAGATATTTCAACAATAAGGCTTAAAATATCAAGAAGTCTTAGTTTACGATGAAACACCTACAAATATTCTTACTTTGTCCAGATTCCTACTTTGCGCACGGACAATTCTGGAATCGTACCGCGCAAAGTAAGAATTCTTACAATGGCTGACAAAGTAAGAATTTCTACTTTGCGCATGACAAATCCGGATTTCTACTTTGCGCAGAACATCTAGAAATATATTAAAAGCCAATCATTAACTTACAAGAATGATAATTCTTTATACATTTTTCTTAAAAAAATGCCTTGCTTGTTTAGATTGGTATCCTTCATTAAACACTAGACAGTCTAGCGTTTGTATACGTATGTAGTGCCCTTGCTTGTTAAGGTCATTTTTTTTCGCAAAAGCAATTGCAAACAAGTGTTCTAGTCACGTAAGGAATGCGCATAGAACGTTATAAAATGACAGTTTCTCGCCTGCTATAGACATTTTCTTAGCGCTTGCAATATTCTTTCGTGTCGCTTCCATGATAAAGGTTACGCCATCCCTCACGGAGGACGTTTTTAAGACAAAAATACGTCCTTAACATTTTGATGAACAGACCCCTATTTTAAACAAAATGACACAATTGTGATATATTATTTATTAGCATCTAATATTATAAGTACCATTGATGTTTTTGCTGTTTTATTTCAAATCGACAGTTACTCGTTCAAAAGATGTTATCTCCATATAAAGTAATTTTCAGTAATATGAATAAAGCATCATATTGTATGAATAACAGTGCGTTAATAACGATTTAGCAATCTTTAAAAAATATGATATCTATAGGAAGATTTTTTTTGCTGTTTCTGATGATCATTTCATAATTATCATATTTTCAGAAAATTAACCGTTATTCGACTTATCGCACTCTAAGTCTTTCTTTAAATACCGGAATGTAATGTAGATTATAACACGATAGCGTAAAACGCATATATGAAATAAGCAATAAAATTCATATAGCATGTGTTTTACTTTGTACATAGATAACTCTTCCAAATTTATAACGTCATGCGTCATCTTAAGCAAGAACGATGATGCTTTTGACGTCAAATTGCGCTCAAGATAATGACGCACTTCGTTTTCTGCGGAATTATCCCAGCCTAAATATATGTACTTATTCACTAATTTTACACCCAGAAAAATGTAATTTCACTATTTTAAATCCAGAAAAGGGTAATAAAACTAATTTCGGAATTATGATCTTATTATAATTGAGTAAATATCATTTTCGTGTTGATGAGTGCATTGATTTTGAATAAAGTTTGATGGGGGAGGGGGGAGTAAAAATCCTCGGGCTCCTTTGCGTATAACTCCTCCTCTATCAGACTTTATTCATAGACACATTGATCAACGCGAAAATGAAATTGTCATAATTGATATTTACATTAAAAACATTGTGTCCAAATCTATTTCAGAAAATCGATAGTCAATCAACAAGTAGAATGGCATGACTTAGGTTTGTTCCTAACCATGTTTCAACATCAAGCTAATGCTTTTCAGGATGAGCATCAACCAACGCAGTGACACTTCATCAACCAAGTGTTTGTTTACTGCTTATTTGACAGTTTTCTGCCTTTACCAACCTATGCATAACCTATGCATTAACACATAATTTATATGAATTTATTTTGAATATTGTAAAAAAAATCTTTGAATTTGAAAGGAATGACGTTTAATAAATACAACCATCAACGCCAGTTAAAAAACAACAAAGATCAGAGCGTAAAATAAGTCTTATGCTTTACAATGATTATATCCTGAAAGAGTAGTTTTTCGGAGTAAATAGTTCTAAATTCCATTTTGTTCTATCAATCTTTTACATGTTACCTCATAGGCATCGACTTAACAATGACTCTTTTCATATAGTATTCTGCGTTATTAATGAATTGACAGTGCGGAGCTTAGCCGTGACGTAATTTGGCGAGTTGACATTTAAATATTTTAGGTTCATTGAAAAGTTTTCCGGCAATAATCGCGAACACGTGCAAATTACTGTACCCTAAAACAAAAAGGATTCACGTGCTTAGAAAAAGTGCACTCATTTCATCGTTGGGTTACCAAAACCTCGTTACTTCAGCTTGGACAAGCTGAAGTCACGAGGGTTTGGTTACCAACCTACGTTTCACGGTCTCAAGTTAATTAGGTCTTTTTAGAAGTAATTGATAATGATTAAATGCTAATAAATTTACATTAACCTTAAGTGCATCGCCCCGTTACTTAAGCTCCGCCCTGCCAGGGGAAAAGGAGTTGATAATACTTATCTAATGGGTAGGCGATACGATACAATACAATACAAAACAATGGCCTTTATTTCTCTCAGTTCTTACCAAAGAATACATGAGATAGAATATAATGTTGAAATAAAACAGTGTGGTAAGGGAACATTTATATAATAACTGAAGATTCATTTAAAGATTAAGACGTAGCAATGGTGATATCAACATTTCCTAGTGCATAATAATATCAGGATGACACGGCACCCTTATAGGTAAGATTATCTGTAGGCATGCAAGGGTAACCTGGCAGTGTTTGCTTTCTGTAACGAGAAATTGTCTTTATGACAGTTTCTCGGTACAGAAGTCAAGCAATTGTGTCTTACTATAACTAAATTTAGTGAGGTATTTATAATCGAAACGAACCATAAGAAAACCGCATCTATATTATGAATGGCTACAGTATACAGTATATATACTGTTCATGGTTATTGAAAAAACAACAATCGAATTACAATAATGACCTTGAACTTCGTACCTTCAGAAAGGCCTTGTCCCAAGCAATTATCATGCGAACGACGCCAAGGTGATCATAATACCTCGGGTTTTCTTACAAAAAACCAACCGAGCTAGAAAAGAAGTAAAAAACTTTTGAATCGGTATAGCTAACATTATCAAGAGGTCCGAGAGGGCCTGCATCGCTCCACTTGCTTTGACATTTCTAAACTTTCATTTAACAAAGCTTACTTTGACCGAAAGCAACACTTTGATATCTCTTTAGAATGATTTACTGGTTCCGGTCCACACTGCACCAAATTACTCAATCAACATTAAGCTGCATACCATTTACTCATCTTATTACAATAATTTAGTTGATTGCACTTATTAGAACATTATAAACACAATTTCAGAAATAATTTAGGTACAGGGTCATTCATAGAACATACGTACCAAGATTCATTGAAATTAGTCTAATTGATTAGGAAGAATTTTTTTAAGATCTTTAAGTGGAAATTGGCCACGCCCTGTCATACCCACATAAATTGGCGTCGTCGAAATTTTATGATCAATTTAAGTCCCCGCCCTGTCACACCAATATTTAGGGTGCAATCAAAAATTCTTGAATAATTAAGTAAAGGGTCACCCAAGGAATATATATGCAATTTTTTGTTTAGAACAGTCCAATGGTTTGGCAGGAGAAGCCAGATTTTATAGTGAAAATAAGCCCGACTCTGCATCGCCCAAATTATGGGAACCAATCAAAATATCTTTCAGAATTGACATAAAGGGTCAACTAAGGAACATCGATGCCAAGTTGCATTGAAATCGGCCCAATAGTTTTGGAGGAGAAGATTTTTCGGCCAGTGGGGCTAAAATTATATAGTGATATCATAAAAAATACACTGTCTCGGGAAAGGTTTTTAAATGAATGCCCATTTTCTGTGATATGCATTTTATTCATATGTAAAAACTATTGATAAGTGGAGACAAAATGATCACATTAACATGATGAACATCCTAAGAAAGTTTCATCCAAATCAGTCCATTAACGTAGAAGGGCATGTTTTTTTTCAGAAATGCCCCCATTTTCCTTATCGGGGTGTAACAGTCTCAATCAGCTTGGTCATATGATGAGAAAGTTAGAAACATAGAGACATACAAGTCTTATGCAAACCCTTCAATATACGTGACCGTAAAGCTTTAGCTTATGAAATCACTCTCGAACACTCAATCTTGATGTTTTCACATTTCCGAGAGAACGGCAGTGGTTTAAACCCACTACTACCAAATTTTACAGCTGTGTGAACTGGGACTGGCTATTAAGTTACTTGTTACAAGATTTAACCATCGGTCGGAGACGAACCAAAAAATCATTGATAAGCAATATGGTTTCCAAAAGAGAAAATCTACCACTGACTGCCTTTTTATTTTACATGCCCTTATTTCAAAAACTTTGGATAGTAACAAAACACTATACGTAGCTTTCCTTCATTGGGAAAGATGTTCGATAAAATAGACAGATCCCTTCTTTTTCAAAAATTAATTAAAGAGCAAATCAGCTACAAATTTGTTAAATCAATCAGATCAATGTATGACGTCGTAAAATCGTTTGTTCGATACAGATCAGAAGAGTCGGATTTCATTTTTTCATACATAAAGGTCGAAAAAGGTCGACACACAAACTTCGATTATCACTTAAACAACACGAAACTTGAAATTGTTAAATCTTTTAAATATCTCGGAATTAACCTTTATAAAAACGGAAAATGGAATCGTTCTCAATCCGATATCGCCCAACGCGCATTATTTGCTGTACACAAATTATTTGTTACCTTCAACGAATTAGATTTACCTATTTCAAATAAACTCAAACTTTTTGAGAGTCTTGTTTTACCGATCCCGAACTACGCCGGGGAGGTCTGGGGAAACCATCCAGCACCGGAAGTCGAAACAGTATTTAAAATGTTTTGTCGAAAAATTTTAATTGTTAAAAAATCAACAAATCTAGATGCTTTCTATGGTGAACTTGGACGCATACCATTAAGAATTCAAAGAAAATTGCTGATCATCAAATATTGGATTAAGCTAATTAAGTTAAACGAACATTCTATTCTGTTTAATACGTATAAGATGTTAATAATGATGTAGAAAATGGACACGATTATAACACATTAAATTGGGCTCATCAAGTAAGAAGCATACTGGATGAATCTGGCTTGCATTTCATTTGGCAAAACCAATTTGTTATTGACGTCAACTATGAATTAATAAAACAGAGATTGTTAGATATATATTACCAAGAATGGTACGCAAATATCAATTATTCAAATCGTCTACAAACCTATTCATTATTCAAACACGATTTTAAGTTTGAGCATTACTTAGATTTTATTAACGATAAAAGATTTAGATGTTCCCTAACAAAATTTAGATGGTCTTCACATAAATTAGATATTGAAGAAGGAAGATACCAGAATGTTCCAAGAACTAATCGGATCTGCAGATATTGTAACTCAGATAGCATAGAAAACTAATACCATTTCCTACTGATTTGCCCGAAATATGATGAAATTAGAAAAAAAATTCTTAAACGGTATTACTACGTTTGGCCACCTTTAAAGAAATTTACAAATTTACTAACAAACAAATCAAAAACTGTTATTCTAAACCTATCCAAATACCTATACTTTGATTTTCTCCAAAGAAAATGATACCTTTTTTGTTCACGTAATTGATGTTCTTCTGTTAACCATGTCAAATCCTCTATTTTGTTTGATTCAATTTGTTTTGCTGTAAACATTGTAATGTTTAATGCAATAAACTATTTGTATTATATTGAATTGTATTAAGCGTTTTGCCCATAAACACACCTCGTCGACAGTGGGGCTCGAACCACGGACCTCCAGGTCACGGGTCGAGTGCATTTACCACTAGGCCACCGAGGCAGAAGAAGGTAGATTGAATATTCTAGATTCATAAAATAAGTAAAGTGCGAAAAGTTTCGACCCTAGTCATTCTGCGCAATCCGCGCAGTCTGACAAGGATCGATACTTCACGCACTCTCCAGATGATCCATTTTTGGTGACGGGTATATATGTTACGTTACAGCTTACTCGGGACGAAGCTATGGAGAAGAATAACAACAACATTAACAAGCATTCTGAAGTGTTGCATTGTAATACCAAGTCCCCTACGACGTTTATAAACGAGTGTATCCCTAGAGCGGTATCTTTTTTTTTTTTTTTTTTTTTTTGGGGGGGGGGGGTATTAGAGGGACTACTTCCTCTCCAAAATATTGCAGTTGTATCAGATTTTATAAGCAATTCCTAAACAACCTTCATTTACAGGATATATACCATTACCAGAAGACAAAATAATAGACTGCTCTAAATACAAAGAAGTTGCAGATTATTTTAGCTGGTGGAAATTTAAAAGTCTGGCTTTTTGGGAAAGAATTCATTGTTGAAAAAAGAATAAATCACTTGTTATAAGCTATTTCTTCTTCTTGAACAATGTTTTCCAAACCTTTTCTTTTCTGGGCAACAAAAAGTAGGATTGTGTGGGAAGGGGTTTATACAGCAGATTTTCTTTGTGGAAACAATTTTACTGAGTTATGAATATGGCAACTTGCATGTACACTTCAGCTAAGATGTCTTTATAATCTCTCAGTTCTTGACATGAAGAATCACTGCATGATGATCTGAGAACCACACAGGTATGTTTTCAACGGATACGTCTTTCACATTTGAGAAGGCCAAGTCGAGAGTGGGTCCTAACTAATGGATTGGTTCAGACACAAAATTAATGGACTGGAATCAAACTCGAACTTGTTCTGTAACTCATTGATGCGGACTCGCATACCAAAAATAAGCTCAATATCTCCAAGGGTTAAGAAAAAAGTCCGGAAAACTGATATATTCGGACTGACAGACGGACGGACGGACGGACAGAGGGACAGACGGACGGAGCGCAAACCTATAGTCCCCTTCGGCTTTCACCGGTAGGGGACGCATAACCTCCGAAGATTTCACGACTAGATATCTAAATCCTTGAGAACTAGGACAGCCAGGATTGGTTTTAGGATTGAAATGAAGGGTAAAGGTCTCCGTTTGGCACTTTATTGGCCGAATGCAAAAATAACTATAGCGATGACATACTTTCTCGTTCTTTTGTCCGTCTGCCTGTCCGTCCGTAAAAGCATCTGGTTTATGCACTATGGATTTCCTCGAACTTTCACAAAAATGAAGGGACTAAAGGAAAAAGGGTTCGATCCGTTGGCACACACGGAAACGGGGCCTTGTTGAATTTCACTCAAAATGTTCTCGTTTATTGCCTAAAGTACCTAATTATTACCAGATTTCACTGAAAACACAAAATGATTGTTGTACCGAAAAAGGAGCCTAATGGATTTTTACTCAAAATATTCTCGTTTACGTGATAAAGTCAACACTCATTACCAGAATTCATTATATCTTTTACAAGATGATTCTACAGCAATAAAGAATGTTCCTTTCGAGAATGAGGCCGATCCGTCGAAAAAAAAAAACATACGGAACATTAACTTTAGGCTTTTCTCTAAAAGTTTTCTCGCTAACGCAATACATTCCATAAATATCAGCAGATTTCCTTGACAACCCACGTGATTATTGTAGGGTCACCAGACCAAAATGAAGCCATTCCGTCAGTAAACACAAGAAAAGGAGCCTGACCGCATGGATATTTACTCAAAAAATATATTCTCGTTTACACAGTAAGGTCCACAAAATGTATGGAAACTCGAGTGTTCACTATCACAAGAGCAATTCAATACCATCAAGCTATATAACTATGATGGCGTTTTTTGTTTGATGTTAAACTCTTTTAAGATCTGATTTTTTTCACTATCCCGCACCTGAAATCCATTTAAGAATCCACTTGCTTTTTTTGTTGTTAGGAAATAAAGTTCCTGAAATATAAGATTAATTAAGTGAAAACTTAATAGCCTAGCCAGTAGAGCGTCTTGGGCTATCATAGACTGCGTGTTTTTGAACGTCACAGAGTCTGCGATTTAGAGTATTCGATTTCCTGGTGATCCTAGATCGGAAACTATTTGACGTAAAAATGACGTTGAGTAAATTGACCCTAATTGATAATTTTAAAATTGGAAAAAATATCTTGTTCAATATTGTTTATTGCCTGGGATCTAATTAGGGTTACTTTGCAATCCCGGAACACGGAGCAAAAATGTTCGTTAGGGACCCTCAGATGCAAAGAATTTTGTCCAAATTGGTTTAGGCTATTTGTAAACGCATATTTTTTTCAGGATAACCCTTAGTTTGATTTCCGATTTTGG
Organism: Fragum whitleyi; assembly: GCA_948146395.1. NCBI lineage: Eukaryota > Metazoa > Mollusca > Bivalvia > Cardiida > Cardiidae > Fragum > Fragum whitleyi. The sequence continues at coordinate 54,275,760 of OX411548.1, read as the reverse complement.
TTTTTACAGACACTCAAAACAAAAAACAAAAAAAAAATATTTATCATTGTTTTAACAATTAAGCTAACAATAAAAGCTTAGACCCTAGCCTTTCAAATGGTAGTTGAATATGCATATTAATATTCAATAACTTTTTGAAAGGCCAGAATCTAAGCTCTCACTATGCGTTTACACAAAGCCTAGACCAACATATATTTTGGACCCTAATAAACATCATTGCACCGCTAATATAGAAACCCAGTGTCGACATGCATTATTGCAGCAGTATATAGAGAATAACATGTTAGTGCCTTAAAATATCAATATTATCTGGTCGAGGTTGGGAGAAATTATCATGACGAGGCTTTGTCGAGTCATGATAATTTCTTACATCTGAGACCTGATAACATTGATATTTTAAGATACTGCCATGTTATTCTTTTTATCTTGCAATCATCTTTAAGCACTTTTAAAATTATGGTTAACCCTCGAAAATCAAGGAAATTCAGGTAGAGTGTTTGCAAATTATTTTTTTAAGACTGCCTGATATCATGTTATGTTATCAGACAGGTGATATCAGGCCAATACAGGCTTCATTGCATGATAAAACAAGATAAGCTATCCTTTTTATCGATCATTTTTAAATAAAACATTTAATTGCACGTGCCGATTAAAAATCGGGACAGCGAATGAACGGGAGATAATGTTGTTTATGTGATAAGTTCCTTAAATTGAATATTCATTTTTCTCATTAAGTTCCACTGGGATTATGACATAACGTTCAACGAGATGGCCTTTGATAAAGGCGGGAAACATTTGATAAATCTATACACAAATAAAAAATTCGTAGACAATTTATTTTTTAGCCTATCCCCAACACCCCCACTCACAGATATACCAGTTTGATAAGCTATGGTACATGTATACTGGTTGGGTCGAAAGTCTACTTTAATTCGTGCACGCATAACAAAATAAATTCATCCGTAAATTGACGGTTGCGCACTTGTCCCTTTCATTTTGGCCAATATCAATTCCATTCAAATTTACGGGTGTGCGATCTTTTTTACCAATCCGTAAAAATCTGAGGCTGTACATTTCGTTTTCTTCACACGCGCACCCTCATATTTGACGCACACCCGTAAAACTTATGCTTGAAAGTTTAATTCAAGACCTTCGACCCTTTAAGTGCACCGTAACAAGCAGGCAAGAGGCGATACTATTAATTGCGACCTCTACTAAATTAAATTATCATTCTCATTTACTTTGAAGTGGCTTTGAGTGTATCCGTTTGAAAAATCAAAGGACTGAAAGTCCCCAAGCGAGATTGGCGAACACCAAGCGAACACCAAAAAGAAAAAAAAACAACATCTTTTGGAAAAAGGTACAATGAAATGATAGTATTTGGTCACTAGAGCTAACCCCCCAAACTTCTAGTTCTGAACAATATCTCCCTTTCCAATAAAAATGTTTTCATAATTCGTTATTTTACAATTTTAAATACACTTTTTCTGAACAATGTTCTTTAAAATGAACTATTAAAAATCTAGTGTAATTCATCGACATGTACTTTGTCATTCTAGTATTTCGTCGGAGAAATGTGAATTTATGTCTGTGGTCTTCTTACCATATCCTTATAGTGATTGTCGTTTGAGTTATTTTACTTTGTATTAGTTGTACATGTACCTATTTCCTCGTTTAAATTACTTCGGAAATTCGAAATTTTCTGTGTACGAATTCCATTTCAAAGGATAGGGTAAGCGTGTCCAAAGAATCCGCCCTCTTTGTTAGGTGGAAAAAAGACTGTGCCTCTACCCCAGCTTGAAAGGCCCGAACATGTATACATAAGAATTTTAGTGTCTCAAAGTCTGTTGACGAAGATATCGCGTGCCGAAGTTATTCAATTTTCAATTGCAATGATGAAAATATTCCAAGGGGTAGGTAAAAGATATAAGACAACTTACAATTTAACTCCGTTGGTTTATTCAATCTAATTTGAAACTTGACAATTTGATTTAACTTTTTATGTGAGTTTTTCGTTTATTTATCGTCGCTACCGTAGCACATGACCTTATCAGCGACGCCCATAGAAGAAGGTTAGTTTTTGTGGTGGCTAAAGCAAAGATACACAATCGAACTTTTTCTGAGATCCGCCATGGTCCTTCAACGTGCTCGATGTAAATAAAGCATCGTCACACGGGACCTCGGGACCTCATTCGAAAGACAACCCACGATATCCGACTTTGAAATCAGGTGCTCTACCGAATGAGCTAAGCTAATGGGGCTGACATTTTATTTATGATTTCTTCCACGTATGAACATATTAAAACCAATCCATATGTTGAAACAGCAAAAGAATTTGCTTATAAATTTTATACAGGGTGAATCCACTTAATAAAGAGAACACTAAAAATTACTTAGGATACCAAAGCAATCTTAAATAATAAAAAAATGTTTAAACCGTAAAAAAACAGTGATCCAAGTCCCCGATGTTCACAGATCTAGATTTCCCGAGGGTAAGTGGTTATTCATTCAATATTTTGGACCGATTCTACTGAAACTTCTGTCAGAGCATGTTCCAATGACGTTTTAGACTTTATTGAAAAAAATGGAGATCCAATTTTAGACAACATCGAGTATCGGATTCATTTTCTCAATTTAACATCGGTTTTGTTCGGTAAACCCCATTCTTTGAACGCATAGATGACGAAAATACCGTGAAAATGTGCGTAAGATGTTATCTAGATGACATCTTTTAGAATATCTACCTAAACATATCCATTACAAGGCTATGTCTGATACGGATGTACATGTATATAATACGTACGTAGTGTATTGTATGAAAAAATATCTAACAAGGGTGGGGGAATTTACAATTGTCGAGGCTCTACCAAGTTAGATATTTTTTTCCATAAAATACACTAAGTTATATTTATAATATATTTATCTTATAATTTTGTTAGCCTTGGTTCTTCGATGTTTCTAACAGAAATGCAAGTTTCTAAAAATAACCTCATTATGTCATTGTTCTGATAATATCCTTGTGATATCATATGAAATATCATATGGGATGATATCACCCGGTTATTTGAATAGTTATAAGATTAATTGCAGTTCGTAATAGTAGACAAGGAAATCTATGTGAGAAATCCTTCTATTACGCGTATGAGACTGTATTGTAAATGTCATCAAATAATATATAGGAACATTAATAATTTATTGATTCTATGATTAAGAAAAAATGCGTTTAAAAGCACAAAGCAATGCTTTATGTTAAAAATCAGAATCTGATATTCGATTTTCACCAAGACAAGCATTAACTCCGCCTAGAGTAGGGAAATTTTGTTGATCTCTTCAATGCTCTATTCACTTCAATTCTATACTCAGTTATGATCATCTTGTCTAAAAAGAAAATCTCTTGGTAGATCCTATGCATTCTAAAGGTTTTGACCAAATACCTGTCATTTGGCATTAATGTTCCGAATATTATATGACGCCATTTACAGTATGGACTAAAGGGTTGCAAGTGCAAAGGGTTTGCACCTAAATAGACTAAGTAGAGACAGAGATTGCCTTTCAAAGCAAGCAAAGAAGACAAAGTTTTCGTGTTGTGCTAGTAACTGTTTAGAATGACTTCCCATCCAAAACTTTTATCCCCAAGAATAAAACAATTATCACAAACTCAATGACTTTTCAGTCAGGTAATTTCATGTTTCAAAGCATTAATCAATTATGTAGGCTAATAAAGAGGTTAGATAAAAGGATATTTTGCTCTTTTCATTCCCCTACTTGCACAGTATGCCTGCTTTGTTTTAAAAACGGGAGTGTTTAATTGAACTTTACAGGAACTGTTACGTCATCAAAACATGCTAACTGTTTTTAACAAAAATAATGTTTACAGTATAACAGACGACCAATTTCCGCCCTTAGATAAACAAGATAACCATGATGGTCCTAGATCGCTCACCTGATTCTCTTTGACCCCTGGAACACCACATGAATTAAATAGACAAGTGTCAACGAGAAGATAATTTCTAAATAAGATCAATACCATGGGATGTTTTCAGCAAAAAGTAAATATGCCTGGGCACAGACCTTACATACGGGCATGTAATGAACAAACTTCACGAAAAACAATTAAATGAGACTATCATGAAAAGTACCTGCCTTCTGGTTTCAGAGACCAAGTTTTTAAGATTCCCCCCCTCTGTGTCTATGTAAAATAGGGTAGGTTCATTCAGGGCCAACATGTGGCCCCAGGGCATGACATGAAAACGTTGGTAGAAGTCCACTATATAATATTACAAACATTATATGGAAGATATCCGCCTTTTGGTTTCAGAAAAGAAGATTTTTGAAGATGTTTGCCCTTTGATTTTATGTAAAAAGAGTTGCGCCCGGGTAGAGCCCAAATATGACTTCAGGGTCTTGATATGAATCAACTTGGCATAGGCCCACTAGATGATGCTACACACCAAATATGGAAACTGTATGCCCTCTGGTTTCCGAGAAGAAAATTTATGAAGATTTTCGCTCATTTGATTCTATGTTAAAAGGGCTGTGCCCATGCGGGGCTCTAATGTAATCTCAGGGTCTTGAAAGCTTCATGACTGCTGGTTTCAGAGGAGAATATTTCTGATGATTTTCATATCTTCACCCATCGTGCTCAGATGAGCTAAAAAGGGATGCGCCCGGGTGGTACCCAAATATAACCTCAGGGTCTTGATATGAACAAACTTGGTAGAGGCTCACTAGATGTTGCTACATATCAAAAATGAAAGTTTCCTGCCTTCTGATTTCAGAGAAGAATATTTTTGTACATTTTCACTATTTGATTCTATGTAAAATGGGTTGTGCCCGGGTTGAGCCCAAAGATGACCCATGGTCTTGAAATGAACAAACTTGGTAGAGGCCCACTGGTTGATGCTACGTACCAAATATGAAAGCTGTCTGCCTTCTGATTTCAGAGAAGAAGAATTTTCTATTTTCACCCTTTTTGTTAAGGGTAAAGGGAAACCTAAGAGTAGATTTTATTTATTTGAACGACTTCGGTAGAGCTTGATCCAAGGAACATCCCTGCCAAGTTTCATCAAGATTGGCCTACCGGTTAAAGAGGACAAGATGTTAAAAGAAATTGTGGACGACGGACGACACACGTTGCACGACGCACGACTGACGACGGACATTTGACGATTACAATAGCTCACCTTGAAAAAATCAGGTGTATTCCAAATCACAATGTAATCAATCTTGCTCGAACGACCCGTCAATAAAGCGATTAGTTTTAGTTCGGCTGTTTTCGGAGAAAAACTGATGTATTGCTATAGCCTTGGTGTCGTCGTCGTTGTCATCGTCGTTGTCGTCGGCGTAATTCAAAAACTTTGAATATCTCGATATCTCTAGTTCTACTGAAGGCATTCACTTCGCACACATGTTCACCATCAAAGAGCAAGCTTTACTACCAAGGGGGATAACCCCAGAAACATTTTGTGCAAAAAATGCCCCTTTTTCGAATTAGATTTTTTTCCACAATCCAACACTCAACAGCCGAGCGCAGGCACCCGTTGGCGGTGCACTTGTTTTATTATGTGACAGCTTTCGGAATCACCTTTCTTGATTCAATAACTTAGAAAAGAATATGTTATTATTCTAAAAAAATATAAAGAAACAATCCAATATTGTAAAGGCTCAATAGAATCGCCTCATTGAAACGATTCTTATGGGATTGTTTAACATGGAATCGTTGGGAAATTCTAAAAAATATGCATTTTCAATCAAAATTATGTTTATTTTTTGTAAACAAAACGTGTAAATGTGTACTTAGCGATCATTCTCTTTCACAACCGCTCTTTGGTGATCCAGTGAGTAGTCACTTATTTTCTTTTTACTGTATCTTCTCTTTTTCCTTCATAAAGAAAATGAACGTTCTTATTGGCCAACAAAGTTTATTATAGAATTGAGTGTCTTTTTCACTGTGTTATTGGAGTATAAAGTGCAATTTCCTTGGCACAAAGCAAAACATTCGGATAAACAATAAATTCTCAATCTATTGAGATTACACAATCTATTTTTAGATCGTTTTTATTGTTATCTCTCTATCGAAGTTTAATGGCATAAAGTTTACAAATGGTACAAAACCAAACGGCAATTTTAACATTCGTAGAGGTATTAATGTTCAAACAATTTTTATCTGCCAAGTTATTCTGCATTTTAAAACGAAACCGGCGTGATCGGGCTATGTTGAGAGGGTTGTTTGATGGTCTTCGTCGACTCGCTGTAAACGTCGGCTCAGAATCAGAACTGATTGCTTGTAAACAAAAAAATCATTCAGAAATGTCTTAATATCTGAATTAATTAATGTCTTAATAGATGTAATAACAATGTTAGGTTGTAGAAGGGGAACGAAGGTTATTCGAGTTCCTACATCACTGGACTTACAGATCGAAGGTCGATGGTTTTGCCGAAAGACCTTTTGCATTTTATACAGAAATAAAGTGAAATGGATTCCCTCACGTGATGCGAGTTATGCCACTCAAAATTCCATTTTTATTGGATTGCATTTATTCAAATTTCAAGGCCACAAACTAAATATCTAGCACTTTCGTTAACCCTTATCATCCTGTCTTTTAAATCAAAAGGGTCGTAGTTACCAGAGTCTGCACTATAGTACAGAACTATGTTTTTTCTGTATTTCTATTAATAATTTCTTTCCCTTTCTATCTCTTTCCAATTATAACACGCTCGTTTACTTTTTCAGTCAGCTTATTCCATTTTTCAAAGGGATATTCGATTAATTAGGGTAATAATAAGGCGAGATAAAAGAATTTTTCTCTATAGTGACCCGTTACGAGTAAAGGACCACATTGGAACCCCATTTATTCAATATTTGGAAAAGGGATTAGTTACAGCAGAAGTCAACCTAAGGTCGGATTTCAAAATTTCTTTAACACGTAAGGTACAATATCTAATGGTCCTACCAGATTCAGAAAATCTGTCAAGTTTGAAAGGTTTCGGCCCTAGTCAGCCTGCGCAATCCGCACAGACTGACAAGAGTCGACACATTTTAAGTATTACTCAGATTGTCCCTTTTGTCTTGCGTGTCTTTATACGTTTTTTTTTTAACCTGTGCGGCATGTCTGTGCTTTGCTTAAAAACCGGAAGTGTTTTATTGAGCTCCACAGAAACTATTACGTCATCGAAACATGCTCATTGTTTTACGGAAAAAATAAGGATCTTCTTTTTCCGGTCTTGTGCACAAAATTTCAAATAAATTTTAACTAATAAAGGAGACGAAAAAAATAAAAGATTTTCTTGGAGGTGTGAAATGGATAACCTATTGAAATTGAAAAAATGCGAATTGTCATATGCTTTTTGTTTTAAATTAGATTAAGGTACCATAGAACACGAAGTAAGGATTCCTTTTTGCTATTTTTATCATTGAATTGGTTATGTAGTATTTGAAGTATCTTTATGATTTAAAAGCAATTTTTCTATGTAAATGCGAAGTGATTTGAGTGCTTTAGGCGAGCTTGTGTTTATGTTTGTAAATAAGGTCGTTTGGATTGTCGCCCTTGTTATACCATTATATAAATCCATCCTTATTGCTTCACAATTTGGACAATAAAATAATACATAGATTTCTATTCTGAATACCTGCCAATCAAAAAATACAAATTACATTTCAAAACGCCCAACATGAGCAGACCTTTTTCGCAAGCAATCAGTTAAAACAAAAAAACCGAAAAAAAAACAACAACAAAAAAAAATAAACCCCCCCCCCCCCAAAAAAAAAAAAAAAAAAAAAAAAAAAAAAAACAGATAAATTTTGTCTATATCTGTATAGACAAAATTGACCTTTAATCACTCACTCTAAAATTGAGGAATTATAGATATTGCCGTCAGGTCACATATATTCACACACATTGGGGCCATTTGATGAATAATTGGAGAAAAATATACTAGAGTCATGTTCCTTTTGTCAACCAGCTTAATGAGTAAATTGATAATATTTCTTAATATAAAAATGCCCTTTGAGTTCATCAACCACATAACCAAATAAAAAGTTATAATGTATAGTGACCCACAAAAGAAATGTCCCATTATACAGGACTGTAGAAACTGAAAAATTAGAAGACATTTGATGTTCCTTGATGAAGCCAAATAATACTTGACCAGAAGAAAAAGCTCATATGTATGTGTGCGATAAGTGAGTTTTGAGTGAAATTAAAGGGAGGCAATCCTATATCGCTATTTTTAGTCAGCTATTTTTATTACCCTTCTTTAATAAATTATGCATACAAGTTTTATGAATAGCTTCCCATTCTTCAAGAACCTATTAGACGCTTACAGTGTTAATTATATCACGGAAATCGCAATTTTTTCTTGCTTTATTTTATTTTGGACGTAGTTGTTGATCCTATCTTTTTAAAAGGGATTTTGGGGCGTTTTTGAATAATAAGAGTGAGCGATCGGGATGAAATAATGGAACGCTTAGTGGGCGATTTATGAATTAATGTTTCAACTGGTTTCATTAGGTTATTTCCAATGGAGCGATACTTAGCCCTGCTGGGCTTCAATTATTTCTGGATTTTATTGAGCAGTTATTTCTGGAACACACGGTGAGCGCTGTCAAAAATGAAAAAAATGGATTCGAATTACAATTTAACCTCGCTAATACCCTCCGAAAACATCGATTGAATTATACCAACAAGTTAAAACTACATATTAGTGTTTACTTTTATTGTCGGTTCTTTTATGAATATTATCAAATCTAAAAAGAACGACAGCCGAAAATCCAAGACTTTCCTCATAATCGGTAAACGAAATGTTTTCATCCATCATTGATTGTTTTGCAATCACATGTCCAGACCGCTAGCTCATTATCGTAATCACCTAAATCAAGCAAATAGATAAAAAAAGAATAAATATATAATACACACTTAGTGTTTTGTATGAGAAAAAATATCTAACGAGATTGGGGGAATTGGTCATTGTCGAGGCTCTGCCGAGGCAATTATCAATTTCCACAACCGAGTTAGATATTTTTTCATACAATACACTAAGTATGTATTATATTTATCTTATAACCTCTATTTGTCTTATTTTCATCGATGTTTCTAACTGAAATTCAAGTTTCTAAAAATAAAACGCATTATATTATTGTTCTAAAAATAATTATGTGATGATATAAAAAAATATCATACGGGATGTTATCATACGGATATTTGTATAGTTATAAGATAAATTGAAATAGTATATATAATTTGAATAAAACCGTCAAACTAGTCGGTATTTCAGTTCTCGTGTACTTTCGTATTCTGAGCCTATGGCCCCAAATATTGACTTTGCGTGAGTAAAAAGTTATTGGAAATGTCACGCATAACATCATATTTTACCCACCGGCTAATATCTTATTGGACTTGTAATTAACAATGTTTTGTAAATATGATTTATATAGTTGATAAATGAATTTAAAAGCACAATGAGATTTACTGCAGGATTTCTTTGTATATATATATCCTAATGGTCAAGGTAAGTGTCATCAATTTTTGATCCGCTAAAAATCCGTTAAAATGTACTAATCGTAGTACAAATTATTCCTAGCTCTAACTGTTTTATTGTTAAAACATTACAGAAAAATCCAGTCAATCTGGTATCGTGTACCAGTTATCGCCGTTTATAATATGACCTACGTCGCCGGAGTGAAATATTCCCGTTGAATATTTTTGATATTACATAGAGGATATTGAATGAGTGGTCATTGAATACTGAATTTATTAAACGAGGCATCTATAAACAGATAAAAAACGAGGCTGCGCCGAGTTTTTATCTGTTTAAGATGACGAGTTTAATAAATTCTGTATTTTATGAGCACAAATTTTATATTCTGTTTATAACATGACCCGAATTTTAGCCAAAAATCGACAAAATTCTTGAAATTCAACGTTTCAACTTTCCGCGAAACTTATAACGCCGCTTGAAACTGACGTCACAATTTACAGATCATGACGTCATTTTCGAGGTTACAGAATAGGGTTGCCATTCGCTTTGAGCTCATTTGCATAGTTATTCCACTAGTGTAATAACACCCGTGTAATATCAAAAATATTCAATGGGGTTATTTCACTCCGGCGACATAGGTCATGTTATAAACGGGTGTTATATATAATAGGAATTTCGTTCCATACATTCATGCTATAGTATGAAAATGAGGTTTTTTTATGCAATGTATTGAATTTCGAGTTAGTTATATCATTGTGAGCAAATGAACGTAAACTGTAGCTCCTGTTATTACAGAAAGAAATAATGTCTGTAATAGATTATTACGACATTTGAATATTAAAACACCAGTATGATAATTACACCTATTGTCGAAAGTCAACCAATTAAGTGTTCGGAAAAGATCTTTTGACGGTGTTCCAGTTGAAGCACCTTGTATAACTCGGGCTGCTCTTTTCTGAAGTACAGATAGTTTAGACGTTCTGTATTAAGCACTTTTCCACCAAACTGTACAACAAGAGTCAAAGATAGGTAAAGTAGAAGAATTGTATAATAATTGTTTCATTTCAAATGTGTGATAATTCGTGATTCTTTTGAGCAAAGAGATCTTACTCTTTATTTTTATAACCGTTTTGTCAATGTGCGTATTCCAAGCCAAGACCTATGTGCATACATTTTGTTTAATTTGGATTAACAAGCATATTATTTTCAGAACACCATTTTAGTATAGAATTTAAACTCGTTTGTAGGTTAGCTTGTATTTCATTCAAGTTGTTACCGGATTTATATAACGTGGGATCGTCTGCATATAGATCTGTTAGGACCTACCAACATGCAAACATGTGTAATTTATGTAAATTAAAAACAGTAGAGGCCCTGAAATAGAGCATTGTGGGACACCACTTAATGTTGATTGCCGAAGAAGAGTAGGGCCATATCTCTGTCACATTATTTCCGATTGACTTGATACTTGGCGGTTACATTCCTTTCATTATTACGGAGTGCAGTGCACAAGACCCGTAGTTCGTCCTAGCTTGATTTTTCAGGGGTTCCTCTTTGTTGTTTTTCACACTTGGATATCTAGCAGTGTAACGGACGTAGGCCTATCTTGTGACAATCTGCCACCTTATTTGTCGAATAAGATAATTTCACGAAGGTCGTATGTATATGTCAAGATCATTAAACCTTCGAGCAATATGTTATACTTGAAATCAATAAAGCGGACACTGAACATTAAAAAGACACGTTTTAAACTTATCGAGATTCAAAAAAAAAAAAAAAAGAAAAGAAACCTCAATATTTTAAAAGATGAATTAGCATTTGATGTCTAGTAAGCATTGTCTTTATTCATTAAGTTTGGTTGCGAAATTAATCCGACATTACAAAAGTGATACCAACTGATGATAATCCTCACAAGGCTTTTTCGTTGCTTATAGATGAAATCTGGTTGGCTCATAGAATGAACGTTGTGTTAACTGCTAAAACAAGTACCATGGAATAATATCACATGCATCTTAAATTTTAACACGGCATAACAAAGCCTAATGAACAAGTCCTTGCATTTTAAGATGTTGTAAAACTGCTATATGTTTTCCTTGGGAGTATACAGTCAACGTCCTATACAAGAGAGATGGTTGTTTATATCTTTTTCTTTAACCTTTTTCGTTTGTTTATCGAGGAATATCGATAGATTATCTTTTCTGATAAAGTCACCACTTTACCTCTGAAATTAACAAAAAATATATACCCCGCTTTCGTTCAACTCATTCTATCCGATGTCAGGGCCTTAAAGTGACGCCATAATAAACGTCGATTAGCAATCACGTGTAAAATGACGTTCGTTAAGAGAATTTGTCCTAAAATGTTCACATTTGAGTCTCATTTATGCCTTAAAGAAACAGAATCATCGTTTATTTTTCCGAGTAAGATTGATTGACATTTCTTTTCGTGGACAACGGAAGCTATATTACACTCGTGACACCGCCACTCGTGAAAAATAGCTTTTGTTATTCACTCATTGAAATGCCATTCGATCTAACCCTGAAACAAATGATTATCATCCAAATGTTAGTTCAGTCTCAAAACATAACAACACTCAAAGACTATTAGAGAAAAGTGTTTTTTGGCCTTACGTTCGTTGTCATTGAAAATTCTTCCCTCGTTTCACGTGACCACGTAATCATGAACGTTTTGATAAGTGTTTCTTATTGAACGCAAGGCTGGAAAGGGTTATAACAGTTAAAAACATTGTGAAATTGGCACTCATTCCGATCAAAACCATTCCAAATCATTAACTCAGTGTTCCATTCATTCATTCCAAACACTCACTAAAATCGATCAAAACCGCTCCGAAATCATTAGAAAAAAATATGAAATCGTTCATTAAGATTGATATTCTATTCGAATTGATTAAGTCGTTCTTCAAAATTTATTGGCTGGTTTGGATTTTAAAGGTCTGGTTGGTCCACCAAGACACACAAACAGAAAAGTACATAAATTTTAATAAAGGGAGGTAATAAATATAGATTAATTTTGTTCATCTTGAACAAAATTAGCGATATTGTATTACCTCCATTTAATTTCACTCAAAACTTGCTCCACACACCCATTCAATTTCATTCCAATATCATTCCAAAATAATTCATCTTGTCAATTTCGCGATGTTGTAAACTGTAGCTTAAGCAACCACCATCTTGCGCAGGTAATGTCCCATCTGCTTGAAATTTCAAAATCAATCGAACATTATCTTATGTATTACAATTGTCTAGAATTATTCGGGCGGATACACTATAAAAAACTAAATTTAAAATTCTTGGCGTTTGCATTCTCATCTTTGAGGTATTAGACTTTTGTCCATATCTCTTTGAAAAAAGCAAACAGTCACAAAAAATAACATAGAAAAAATATCTTTTATAATGTCACAAAAGTCCCATTTTCAATAATTAATCCAACTAATTTCAGAATTGTGATAGATATCATTTCATCTTCGCGTTGATTTGTCCATGAATAAAGTCCTATGGAGAAGGAGTTATATGCAAAGCAAAATCCACGGACTCCGTCCTCGGATTTTACCTTTTGCATATAACTTCTCCTCCATCAGACTTTATTCCTGGACACGTCAACACGAAAATGAAATCATTTCCTAAATATCAGCCTACATAGACATGCAGTTTGATCTGAGCCTAAACTGCATACTTTCTACTTGATAATTGTCTAGAAAGCTTGATTCAGAATGGTTCAAATGTCCAGGAATTCGATACAGTTAATTGCATCGTGAAATTGACATTAATCCCGATCACAACCGTTCAAAAACACTCGCTCAGCGCTCCAATCATTTATTCCAAACACTCACTCAAACCATTTTAAAACGCTCCAAAATAACTTAAAATGATTAGATCAACATTTTCATTTAAATTCAATATAGATAGAAAAAAATCGCGATGTCACAGACATAATTGAAATTATAATTATACAAGTCTGATTGATTCCTGAAGATATAGGAAGCTATTTATTGCACTTGTATGCATATTTTATTAAAGGGGGGTAAAATTTATCACCAATTATGTTCATTCTGAACATTGTTAGCGTTATTGCATTACCCCCCTTTTATTTCACTCAAAACTTGCTCCACACACTCATTCAATTTCATCCCAATATCATTCCAAAATCATTCATCTTGTCAATTTCACGATGTTGTAAACTGTTATTTAAGCAACCGACATCTGGCGCAGGTAATGTCCCATCTGCTTGAAATTTCAAAATCAATCGAACATTATCTTATGTATTACAATTGTCTAGAATTATTCGGGCGGATACACTATTAAAAACTAAATCTAAAATTCTTGGCGTTTGTATTCTCACCTTTGTGGTATTAGGCATTTGTCCAAATACTTTTGAAAAGAGCAAACACTCACAAAAATAACATAGAAAAATATCTAATATAATGTCACAAAAGTCCCATTTTCAAAACATAATCCAACTAATTTCAGAATTGTGATCGTGTTGTAGTATAGATATCATCTCATTTTCGCGTTGTTGTGTCAAGGAATAAAGTCCGATGGAGAAGAAGTTATATGCAAAGCAAAATCCACGGACTCCGTCCTCGGATTTTACCTTTTGCATATAACTTCTCCTCCATCAGACTTTATTCCTGGACACGTCAACACGAAAATGAAATCATTTCCTAAATATCAGCCTACATAGACATGCAGTTTGATCTGAGCCAAAACTGCATACTTTCTACTTGATAATTGTCTAGAAAGCTTGTTTCAGATGGTTCAAATGTCCAGGAATTCTATACAGTTAATTGCATCGTGAAATTGACATTTATCCCGATCACAACCGTTCAAAAACACTCGCTCAGCGCTCCAATCATTTATTCCAAACACTCACTCAAACCATTCTAAAACGCTCCAAAATAACTTAAAATGATTAGATCAATATTTTCATTTAAATTCAATATAGATAGAAAAAAAATCGCGATGTCACTGACATAATTGAAATTATAATTATACAAGTCTGATTGATTCCTGAAGATATAGGAAGCTATTTATTGCACTTGGGGGTATGCATATTTTATTAAAGGGAGGTAAAATATATCACCAATTTTGTTCATTCTGAACATAACTAGCGTTATTGGATTACCTCCTTTAAATTTCACTCAAATTCACTCCTCCCACTCATATAATTTCATTCACGCTGTCAAGTTGTGAACTGTAGTCTGTTAAAGACAAATTTAGGATTCAGCTCAATAAGGGTTAAGAACCACACAATTCTCTTTGGGATTATCCATAGGTGGCGGTATCAAAACATTTTTTTTACAAACATTTACATATTTGCTAAATATAGACAAGGTTTCTTTCATTGAAAATACTCGGGGACAGCACTGAGGTGACAATTGGATTCCTAAAATGCCAGGGAAAAATGATAAATTTCATGTAAAAGACATGCAGGAAATGTTCAATAATAGTAGGACATGTTATCTAAACTAATTTTCTGGTAAATCAAGCCATTTATTTTGATCAAAGGGAGTTTTAAAACGTTTGTAACCTTTTTAATCAGAAGCACTATTGTCAACTTTCACTGTTATCCCAAATATTGTTTTGTTGTAAAACTGGGTCAAACAAAATGGTTTGAAATGATTTGAGTGGTTGATCGGCTTGTAAACAATATGATGTAATAGAGGGTGTTTCTTATAACCAATGAAATTGTGTGAAACTGAAAAATATCATTTGGAATGCTTCTAAGCAAAGACAAATCGTCACCTCAGGGATGTCCTTGCAAATTGAGGATGTACTTTTTATCCTATTTATTCTGTAAGTATAAGGCAAATTTCAACAATTTTTTTTCGCATATATTGAAATTTACATGGCCTCAAAGATACATTTTTGGGGGACGTTTACGTTCACCAGTGTAATATTTCGTATGAACATTCCTGTCAGATATTAATAGCTTTTCAAAAAAGCAGTGCTCACTGCGGTTTAATTTACTATTTTTCAAGAATTCTATCCGTCTGACATCTGTGCGTTTTGAAAATGACGTGATACAAAAATTCTATATAATTTGTAGGTAGCACAAAGACATCTTTTAAATGTGAAATCATATACAATTAAGGGACGGTGCGATTTTTCCGCTCGCGTAGGACTATTTATCAGGCCGAGTGAGTAATTTTCCGTTTGTTTCCCCATGGTCTACGGGAGGTCAGTCATGAAAACTTGATGATTGGAATTATGGAATGATAACCTCCCCTGATACTGTGGTACATAAAACGGTGACAAGTTCATGGAAATACCGGAATACACATGAATTGCCGATGCATCTCGTACACAGGTACGTGGTGTTTGAATATTCAAACTTAACGAAAAAAACGTTGTGTAAAACTCTAATACCCCAAAACATCAATTTCTTTATATGTCAGGTCTTCATGTTAGACCTTGACCTTGTCTCATGACCTTGTCCTTGGTATCTTTCAATGTTCATGGATAAGAACTATCATCCTGCCAATAATTAGCTTAGCATTAGGGAAAGATATCATTTAATTTGAACATATCAGGAGTTTTCTGGTTTAGTTTTGATTAACCCTGAATAAATCACACCGATCTAGATAGATGACATTGACCTTGATAACTCGACTCTGACATATTTTCTAAAAGTTTTACAGAACGGATTTTTGACAAAAATACAAGTATAGAGGCCATATAACTTATCATTTGGTAGTAATTGTGAGTGTTTCATATCCTGTAGACCGATCGACTTGGAGTTGGAAGATACAAATGGACAATCTGTCATCTGTACTTCACAATAATTGTCCCCACATTCATGAAGAGTGTAAAAGGAAAGATAACCAAAATTGTTTCTTAAAATAACCAATGTTTTAAACAAATCCATCTTGAAAGACCGATGTTGCATATATGCAGCATCAATAGGAATTCATTTATTACTGTGGAAGGATGTGAAATGAAGAGAGTCTTCAAGGATAACTGGTTTCCTACACATATGCTGGAGGTTGGATGTATCTCCCAATTTATCTTGTGTTTAAAACATGGTATAAACCTTTTTTTATGCAACAAAATAGAAATTTGAAGATTTATTCTTTTATTTCCCAATGTGGCATATTTGTAACTTTGAAGATTTTTGGGTCCGTTGTTGCATATATGCAACATCGGGTTTTACACTAAATTAAGAAATACAATGTAATTAATGGTTGAAAACTATGCATACATATGTGGAAAATGATATTTTAACTAGCATCTAGATTGGGTATTATGGTAAATTTATAACTTTTTTGTTGAATTTATCATCAGTAGGTGTCACAACCATACTTTGTGCCAAATAAGTCCCCCTTTCCCGTCATATGGCACGGATCCTTCCAAATTTCAATAGGATTAATCATTGTGACCTGAAAAACATTCTGACAAAATTCCATTGCCTTGGGACCATATTTAGGGCCTCTAGAAAATTGCCTTTGGGCCCCTTTTCCCATGATATGGCATGGATCCTTTTTGAAATTTGATAGGATTCGTCCTTGTGACCCGAGAAACATTCTGATTAAGTTTAATGAAGATTGGGCAATGTTTGTGGCCTCTAGAGTGTAAAGACTTAAATTGTTGACGTTTGGACGACGGACAACGGACATTCAATTATCACAAAAGCTCACCTTGAGCACTTTGTGCTTAGATGAGCTAACAAACACTCACTCACACACACACAAACAAAGAACAAAGGAACGAACAAACACAATATCGAAACAGCCTCGGTTTTACCTGTTTATACACGAATCGTTTAATGAATTAGGTATTACATGACAACTTTTTTAACACCCTCTAAATTCTGCCCATACTTCAACAATATTTCTATTACAGATCTGTCTAATTGAGAGTAGCTGTCGACCCCCACCAAAACCCGGTAGGTATTAAAGGGTTGATTGTTCATGTTTTGGAGGGCTTTAACATTTGAAGAGACCTGGGGCCTGTTTCATCTAAACATTTCAGACGTAGTTTTGTCTTACCCATGACTTACCATATATTTAGCTCAAAAATCATGTATCACCAATCTATCAGTATCTATGTAAAGTGGTTGATGTTTTTACTGTTTCGGAAGACATCAGTAAGACAAAAATATGTCCTAAATGTTTTGATGAAACTGGCCCCTGGTTTAAAGCCCTAGTGCGAAATACGTCAGCGTTAAAGCATTTTAAGATTCCCACCAATCTTTTTTCACCCTAATCTGTTACAAACTTTGCACTACTAATCATTGAATTCTTACTCCAGTAGTATAAAATCTGCAGTTCCATAAGAGTAAACCGCATATGCACTCGTTTTCGTGATAACCAAACACAAAAACTTTTTTTACTATGAGGGAAGAAAATTAGTAGTATTTTCACAATCATAATAATCATATAAGAAGCCATGCGTTCCTACAGCGACTCTGAATTAAACTTGGAGGCTGTTGTTCAGGGTGTCAAACATAAGCGTACACCGTCCAAAAAGTGAGTTGTGTTACACAAAAGACAGATTTTTTTAAAAAAAATCCCACTGCACTGACGGATACATTGGGGATGTAAATCGTATGAAAATCTTTACATCCGTTGTAAAGACGCTTTGCATCTGTTTCTTACCGTGTACATACGCTTTGCATACGCATACGCTCTTTCCGTTCAGCGTCCGTCCATTGTGATTTCATCCCAGCACACAGTTTTGAGCTGCACAAAAACTTGTAGAGCGGATAAACTTTCAGCTATGTACGATGTAAATGCGAATCAATATGAGGAACAAACGCTACGTATCCAATACTATCCGTTATACATCCGTTGTATCCTCGACCCATCCGTGAGGATCATATTTGACCATTACCACCTTTGTCTCCTATATGCCTCAGGTGAGCGCTTTAAAGCCACTGGGGTTCTTGTTTCGTATCTTTACATCTACGTTCATTTTTACATTTCGTCGACTTCATTAGATAAGGTAGCAACCGTTGTCATGTCGCTCTATCTCACTTTTGTTGGAAGCCTACATGTATCACAATAAATGAGATAACATCATGTTAATGTTTTTTTTTCTTTCGCCATTTTTAAAAGTCTGTCATCAGTTAACGTAGATTTGTATGTAAGGAAAAAATAACATGTATTTTAAATGCCCCACTATTCAAAAAAAAACCAAGAAAACAAAAACACGTTATGCGATGTGACGTCACTTTCCCGCTGATCAATTTTGTAAGCGCGAAGGCAAAATTTTCTTTTCCTTTCAGCCCCGAATCCCTGTCGACCAAACCCATGCAAAAATGGAGGAACCTGTCAAAGTTCCAACCCTCCTGATTTTGTTTGCACATGCCGAGAGGGTTTTACAGGACCCATTTGCATGACTCCTATTTCAGGTATGTTAATCTTTGACAGTGAGTATAGTCCACCATATTCACAATATCGTGCATGTTTTCTTGAACCGCTCAAATATAGGAAAACTTCATTTTCAGCAGAGGGGCTCGAAATACCCCCCCCCCCCATCATCACCACCATACAGACCAATATCATATTATGGAGGTAGGGTGGTAATTTCGGGCCCCTATGATTTTCAGTATAGTACACCCCTACCTGCTTACTCATGACAATAGTGCTCGCGTTTACAAATACCGAAGTTTGGCTATAGCGGGAATTACTAAAAATATCATGTTTCCCCTGTGAATATTGGTGGACTATATTCTATCTCACGTCAAATAATTATTGTGTTTAAGAGTTTTTTCATAACTGAGCTAAAAAAAATCTATAAATAAATCTATACATGGTGCTGCACTCAACACTAAACCATAACTGTTTAAAGTAGTTTTAAGGTATCAATATGAATTTTAATCATTTCAAGACTCATTGTTGTTTTAAAGGCGTAAAAAATACGTTACCACTTATTTATAGGTATAATTATTATTTAGCCGCTATCATAGTTTAAGGAAATGCACCAAACATAATGTTGAGGCAGCTTCAAAATACAATGTCAAGGCAGCTTATGGTTTCTTCTATGTTTGAGACTTTTTTCACATTTTAGAATAAAACACAAGTTATATACGTTACATCTTATGATAAGAGACAGTTTTCAGTGAAACATGATTACCAAAAAGATGAAAAAAGCTTTTTACTACAATACTGTTAAGCAATATTTCTATCCATTTAGTGCAATAAAGTTAAAAATATTTCTTAGATCACGATCGTAAACTAGTTGGTAGCACATTTGATTTGGTAGCGCATTTGAGTCCATATCATAGGTACTAGGTTTCATCAGCCAGTACAAACGGGTTGATTATCATTCATTTTAGTTGTATAAGCAGCTAGAGGCTTTAAAAAGATGATATGGTGAATATAATGATGTGTACAATAAATACAGGGAATTCATGGTTAGGAGATAAACAACCTTGATAAGAGTGTTATACTGTTAAAATGGCCTGAAAATTCCTTGAAGCAATTTAGCTCTCTATTGTTTCCAATTAAATGCAAAGTACATTGCATGCAATCCTAGTTTTGCTAAGAAACTTTGCAATTCAGTTCAATAGTGAAAATTTACATGAGTATGACCATATTATGTTAAAATGAATAGAACATTGCCATATACATTTTGATTTAGCTATCAACGAGAGTAATATATGTTACATTTAAAAGACCTTTTTTTGAAAATAAATCAAACATAATTGCTGCTTCCAAAGGACAATTAGATGCGCACCAATTGTAACTCTCTTGAAAATGATTACTTCTTACAAAATTAAAGATTTTAGTAAAACGAAAATGCTTAAAAAATGGTTCAAATACAACCCAAGGCTTGATTCATCAAAATAAGAAAATTACATGATGGGTCTAAAAGTCGCATGCTTATAAGGGCTTTATTTGGTGTTTATGTGTAAATGGTTGGTGATTTAACATTCTATTTGTATTCCTGTTTGACATTGCTGGCTGACTTTCAATATATATGTACATGCAGTTTGTGTTAAAGTAGAGAAAAGAATTGAAGAATGCCCATTCTGATTAATATAGCCATGGTTCTGGGCATAAGTCTCATATTTTTCTCATGTGTAAAAGACTCTTCTACTAACCATTAAGTTTTATTCTAACCACTTGGTCAACATTCCAGGCAAACAATTGGAAAAACATGCAGTAAAACCAAACAAATCCATCTTAATCAAAGAGAAACAGTGATCTTGATTTAAATGGCAACAGTATTGACACTGAAGTGCATTTAAGATAATTGCGACTTGTTTCATACAAATGGTTACATACGTTACCAGATTTTGACCATCGGTATTCTGTTTCAAATCATTTATAAGCAACGAATAAACCAATGCACTAAATTAGAGATAAATGATATACATTCTTAAGTAACTAAGTAATTTTGAAAATAGTTTCAATTAATTAATTTCTTTTAGCTGTCATGCTGCATTGTGTGATAGATATGTTATTGCACTTAACAGATATATCATTATGATAAAATTAAACAATAGGTATAGTACAACACAAAGTACATAACCATATATATCAAAAAGCAAGTATTTTTATTGAATATTTCAGGATATTTGTTGTTTCTTATTTAAAGTGATTATCACGATCTTTTCTGATTAAGAAGGGTGTAGATATTTCGATTTCAGCAATTGGATATACATGTAACAATGATTTGGCTATTTCAAAATTATGATTTCAAATCTTGTTATCAAATTTTTAACTTTGTGAGATGGGATACTACAAATGATACTAACTTTAATTTGAGTGATTTATCACTTTACACTAAAAGACAATATGTAAAAACAAGCATTTAATAAGAATTTCCTTCTTGGCTGTTCAAAGATATAACACTGACTTCTCAATTAAGGACTAAATTTTAATACCATTAGTGCTATGGGATCTTTGATCTTTTGTTGGTCACGCGTTTGCGTTCAGTACCAATGCATTTTCTAAGAAACAGAACTGAGAGCTATAAATTCAAAGAATTTTAACCCTTATTTATAAAAAAAATAAAACAGTTTAAACGGGTTTTGGTAATTTTTTTTAGGTAACGTATGTTACAACATTCATTCAGAGACATGAAGCATTCGTTGTTATAAGGTGATCAGTTATAAATGATATTCTTGTTGTATTATGCATGATCAGAGTAGTAAATTGCAGCTGCCATTCTCCTTTCTGTTTATGAACGGCATATGAAATTACATTGTATAAAGGGTTTGAAAGGATATGTGCTCAAATCTTTTCATTTCTACGTATAAAACAAGTAAACTATGTAAATGTGAATTCATCATAGTATCTTGTGAATTTTGCCAACAAGTGTTTACTTTGAATATTTTTGGCGCTGAATTGCCAATATCTTTATATAGGCAAATATTGAGAAACAATTTTGTAATTGTAACGTATATTTCACGTATTTTCTTGAATCATACAGGATTCTGTGGATGTTTTATCACACATACTCAAAAATCATGTATGAGATAGTTTTAAAAATCGCGATCTGCCAAAAGAATTTCACAAAATGAGAGCAAAATGCAGCATTTAATAAGGATCTAAGGTGGTTGATTTCAAAGTAACGTATCTTACAAAAGCCCCACTCGCCAGAGTGCTAATATGTCTTAAAATGTTGCTTATATATTTACCTTTCAGAAAATCATAGTGTACAAAATTCCCCCCGGGGGTGGGGGGCGGGGGGAAACAGGGGTCCCAGTAGCCCATAGTCTATTTGTTTCGCATCAATGGATGGATAATCCTTTGTGATTTGAGCATATGTTGCCTCAGAGCGGATGTCACGTTAATACTAGTAAGGAAAAAGAAAAAAATCGATGGTTAGTAACTCCATCCGTCGCGATATGACTAAAAAAATTTCAAAAGCGACATTATATCTTATTCAAACAAAAATATTGGGTCATACAATGGTGATTTTATACAGTTAAGAACATCATGCAATTGACATGATAAAAAGTTGATCTAATTTGTCGTGACATTCAATGTGAGGGAATACCGAACTCTGATTTATTACACACCCCCCCCCCCCTCCATTTAACCAAAATGAAATGAATGGTCAAGTTGAAAAATTTTGTTAATCGTAAAAATCGAACCCGATGTCTGATTTTTGCATGATTTCTCTATTCTCTATTTACGTATAGAAGGCCCAAATTTTGTTTCTATTTTTCCCATAGGGCCAAACCCTTGTCGACCGAATCCATGTGAAAATGGGGGACAATGTAACGACGACGAGGGGAATCCCGTCTGTACCTGTCCGGACGGTTACACTGGGGAGAGATGTGAAACCGAAGGTATCTTGGGTAGATTTCAGTTAGGCGGTCCCCTGAACATTTTTTGTATTGTCAGAAAGCAACAACAATGACAAAACAACAACCCAAAAATAATAATAAAAAAAAAAAAAGACAACGAGGTTTGGGATGGTACATAGGGGCCCGAAATTACCCCCCTACCACCATATAGACCAATAATATAAACGGTTTATATTATTGGTCTTTATGGTGGGAGGGGGGTAATTTCGGACTCCTATGATATGGTACAGTAAAAATCTGCGTGAAACAGACAGGGTGAAAGATTTTGTAATCATTTTGGAATGAAATTGATTTAGTGTGGTGAATGAGTTTTGATAAAAAATCAATGGAGGTAAAACAATATCGATATTTTCGTCCACATTTTCGATTTTTTTGCAATTCCTTAATAAAGATACACGTGCTTTTCTGTTTGTGGGTCTTCACTGACTAATCAGACAATTTAAAAGCCAAACACGACGATACATTAACAGAACAATTTGATCGCCATTAATGAATTGTTGATCGATTTATAACCATTTCAGAGCGTTTTTAACCAATTCCGAAGCGCTTTTGAGTGAATGAGGTGTGTATTTTGAATACCTACAATGGAACAAGTGATTTACGAGTAGTATGATTTTGATCGGGATGTTTGTAAATTTCACAACTTTGTAGCCCCGTTAACAGTAATTTGACTGGTGTACCTCATTTTTTTATTTATGGGGGACCGCTAAAATTGAAGGCCCGTTTGCATGACAAAAATATCTTTTATTTCATTTCGTGAACAGCATTTAATTTCCACACGTGGCTTCGCACTTTGTTGAAGTAAAGCTTTTGTTGTTCACTCAATGAAATATCGCACTTACACTGAAACAAACGATAATCCTTTTTTTTTCGCCGGCCGCCGTCAAAGCGCAGTCGGTAGCTCGTCGGACTGTCAATCAAGAGGTCCTGAGTTCGATCCCCGACGGCGACACTCTTTCTTTCCGACTATTCATTTTGTCTCTCACCAATGGGTTGATAATCGCAGACCTATATGAGATAGCAGCTGGAGACTAGATAAGGATATAATGGTTGTACTGGAGAGAGAAATACCAGTTATCCATTGTTAGGTGCTCCAGCCGCCGCGATTTAATCGAAAAAATGTTGAAAGCGGCGAAATACTCCATTCAATCAATCAATCTTTATCGCCAATTTCGTTCATTGAACGCCCATATGACAAAGAAGTACAAACACATATGGTAATGTGAGTTAGATGTGATGCTTAGAAATGTCATAGCGATTTGAGGCTATAAAGCGTAACGTAATTTGACGTTATTTTTGCAGCGTAAAATTGGAGGGGAAAACAACAACAACAACAAACTAACGCGTTTCTTTTGAAACAACCATATACCATTTTCTGAATTATATCAAAAGAGGTAATTAAAAACGCGAATAACTATTATGTTCAGTGGCGTATCATATATTTTCCGGGTATAGAATCTCTGTAATTACGAAACAAAACCAATTTTTTTATGAACAAAAGCATTGAATTTCCGAATAACTTAAAAAGCTGTATAAAAAAGATAAAAGAATTGGCATTGTTGCTCTTGCTTTACAATAAACTCATCAAAACCGAGAAGATTTTTTTATTCAAATTATTCCGGTAATTATTTCATGTTCTTGCCAGTAATTTCGAAATAATCGAAAAAATGTGAAACACGCGACGTAAAACGTCATCAAAATGAGAAAGCGTGGCATTTTTCAGACTTTTAGCATTCTCGTATCTAGCGTTTAATGCACAAAATACAGATTGTTATATATTTTGAAAATAATGGACTGGCCATTTTTTCTAGTTTAATTCTTATTTAAATTAATCGACATTTAGTAAGATTTTGGTAACGCCTCCCGAAAATGGTGCGAAATAAATGACGTATTTTCAAAAAGCGGACCATTTTTTATTCAATGTGACAATTTCCTTTGTTTGGTATGATTTTTTTTTACGTTGAAATTTTTAAGTCATCATTTTTGCTTCATTATTAGCAGCGTTACACTATCCGCTTTTTTATTTACGTGGAGATATTTTCGCAAAATTTTATCTGATACTTTCAAAGTTCACACTGCATAGAACTAGTATTCTAATTATTTGTGTTTAAAATTTTACGATGATAAAAAGCGCATTTACGATTTTATGGCATTTTGAACATGTATTGAAAGAGAAGCATGTTACGCGTTACATGCGCTTTTTGGCGATTTTTTAGAATAAACTCGATAATATATTTCATTCACAGCCATGGGTATCAGAATTTTCTTTCTATAAGATAGAGCTATTCAAGCGCTTTAAAATGATGTAAAATAATGTGCTGTTTTAGCCTATACAGCGATTTTATTTTAAAATTAGATAAAAATATGACTGATTTTCATTAAATAGCCCGACGTTACTGCGACGTCTTCCAACATGTGTAAAACGAGGATATATCTTAGGGAAAAAGAAGACAGTGGGCTGGGGGGGGGGGGGGGGAGAGTTATTTGAGATAAAAAACTATTCCTGATTTATAAAAAAGACTGGCTTGAACATCTCCAAATTCTAAATAGATATATTCGTATATTCAAAAAAGAAGGTAATGAAAGTCGCAAGCATTCAGAAGGATTTCTAACTTGTTCCAAATGAAACTTTTTTGTAAGCTTTCAAGGGTGAACTTTTATATACTTTTATAATTAAAATGTAAAATTGACAATCTTATTACCACCATTAAGGTGAATTCAATAAAACAAAACCAAACAAAATGATAAAAATAATAATAAAAAAATGGCTTTAACATCTCCAAGAGTCTGATATATTCAAAATAGAAGGAAATGAAAGTCGCCAGCATTCAGAAGGATTTCTAACTTGTTCCAAATTGAACCTTTTTAGTAAGCTTCAAGAGTAAACATTAAGGTGAATTCAATAAGTTGACAAATCAATACATATTTTCGGAATAATTTAAGTAAAGTCTCATTCACGAAACATTCACACAGATTCAATTACTTGGCAAGAGATCTTTCTTAAGTTTTCAAATCGAAAATTGGTCCCGTACTTCCAAGCAAATATTTGAGGTTCAATCAGAATTTCTTGAACAATTTTAGTAAAGGGTCACCGATGGAACATCGTGCCATATTTCATTGAAATTGTCCCAATGGTTTGGAAGTAAAAGGGTCCCAAATAGTTTAAAGAGAAGATACGCCCCATCCTGCTACGCTCTGCACGCCTGTATTTTGAGTTAAACAAACATTCTTTTTATCAACTTAGAGAAAAGATTGACCAGGGAATATTAATGCCAAGTTTCATTGAAATCGGCCAAATATCTGTGGTGCATTGACTTATTAAAGATTTAAAAGGGAAAATACACCCATTTGCCATACCAATATGAAGGGTATGAATCAAAATTTCTTGAACAATTTAAGTAAATAGTCACACAATGAACATTCATGCCAAGTTTTGTTGAATTCCAATAATCGGTTTGGGAGGAGAAAATTTTAAAGTGAAAATAAACCCCGCCCTGCTACGCCCATGCTTGGGGATCAATAAGAATTCCGTGAACTATTTCAGTAAAGGATCACCAAGGGAACAAACATGCGAAGTTTAATTGAAATCTGCCAAATGATTTGGGAGGAAAAGAATTTTAAGATTTTAAAGTGAAACACGCCCATATTTGGGATTCAATAGAAATGACTCTAACAATATAAGGAGGGGGTCACCCGATTTTCTCAAATTTCAATTCGAGATAAAAGCCGCAATTCTGTTATAACTCATTTTAGTGTACTAACATAAAAGATGATATTAATAAAATGTCACAAATAACATTTTATTAGTATTATCTTTTATTTCATACATTTATTTAAATTTTAGACTTGAGAAAATTCTCTGTTGAGCCTGAGAAAAGTTTTATAACCTCGAGCCCTGATCACCTTCAATCTAATTGCTCATTTTTATTTCGTAGTACCGATAGATCTGTGTGAACCAAATCCATGTGAGAACGGAGGCACGTGCATAACAGAGGGTACTAGGTCCAGGTGCACGTGCCCAGCGGGTTTCACAGGCAGGGAGTGTGAAACGGAAGGTAGGCCTATGTAAATTGTATTGGTGTATATATACAAAAATGCAGGGGTGTCGAATTCCGATGGTCCCGATTTGTCCGACATGGGCTTTTCCACTTGCGGGCAGGTACATTATTCTAGTCGACTTGTCCGTGGATATGGAAAGACCAGAACAAATCTTAGAACAGTACTAAAAAGATCAAGAATAAAAGTCATACGAATAGTTGTATTAAAAGGTAGAAAACATTGTCTTTGATGAAGAAAATGCTGGCTTAGCATTTTCTTCATTAAACAATGCTTTCTCGAATTTCATAAATTCCAATTTTTTGCGGACAAGGTAATATTGATCCTGGACAAGTATGAAATTGATATATATTTGTCCATGGACAAGTGGAGAAAATTTGTATTTACACACCCCTGAAAAAAAGGGAAAAAATATAACCAACTGTTCATGGCGATAAAAAAAGAAAGAAAAAAAAAAACAATTCACGAGAATACGTTCTAAGTCATTTAAAACGAGCCCTTAGTCATAACACTATCATTTCAGTAGTCTGAGTAGGAGCCTAGATGCTTGAAAAAGTTGTTCCTGTAGTTAATCTGAAAAACGATACCGTCATATAAGAGAAGCGTCATATTTTGTCACTTACATTACGCAAATTCAATATAAAAGGAATCTTGAAAATAGTTTATCGCGGCCCGGTTTGAAAAATATATAATACGTTCTTAGTGTTTGTATGAAAAAAAATCTAACGAGGTCGGGGGAATTTTTATTTGTTCTTTTTTTTTACTTTTTTATACGGATCAATTTTTTGAATAAACAATTACGGCCATAAAGAGAAAGCCAAAAACATTGATTCATAATAAGATCGAAAAAAAAAAAAAAATTTTTTTTTTTTTGGCTTCCCCCCCTCCGACCCCCCCCCCCCCTTCTCCCACTCACGTGTACGCCTTCACCACTACAAAGCTCTCTCTAACTGCTCGCTTTACTTTCAATTTATCTCACAAAGGCTTCTTTTTTCTCTTTTTTTTCATGTTCTGCCATGTACCTTGAATCTATATTTGATATTGTGCTTATGTTTATTGTTCTCAAATACCATGTACATAACCAAGGTGTGAGAATAAAATATTGTTCTTGTTCTTGTTCTTGATAATTTGCGAGGCTCTGTCGAGACAATTAGCAAATCTCTCAAACTAGTTAGATATTTCTTTCATACAATACACAAAGTACGTATTAGATATATCTTATAACCTCTACTTGCCCTGTTTTAACAGAAATTCATGTTTCTTAAAGTAACCGCATTATGTTGTTGTTTTGAAAATATCCATGTGATATCATAAAAAAATATTATACGGGATGTTATCACACGGATAGTTGTATAGTTATTCGATAAAAGTAATTTGCAAAAAGCCAAGACTGATTGTACTAGTAAGCTAATATTTAGGCGAGATGGCGATAACGATAACTTATGCTTACGAAACCTACCTTTTTAAACCCAGATTTGTGGAATACACATTTTAAATAAGTAATTTAATTTTGGAGTTCGAATATTCATAGGAAAAAAGAATACCCGAGTAACAGAATATCCGCTTTTATCGTTTGCAAACAGCAAACATTTTCAACAGTTGTCTGTAGATTATGTACATACACGGTCCTTTTATGGCTAAACGGCAAAAGCCAGATTTTGAAGCCTCGTTATTATTACGTTTATTTTGACGTGACAGAATTAAAGCCTAGAATTAATCAGGCTTTCGCGCTGTCATGTTTTAGTCAATATAATAAGCAATCATAATCAAAGCCTGGGAGATCAAAAGCTAGCCCTTACTGTTTAGTAAAAAAAAAGATTTAGTGATGTAACAAAACATAGAAACCTTTTGTTCGATTTCGTTTGTATCAAGGGAATTAAACGAAAAAAAGCTCGATAATCTAACCTAAAAAGCTAAGTATTGACACTGAATGGGAACGCGTGCATTTGAATGGTAATGCATATATAATACAACAAAAACTTATGATACGGCTCAAATAAAATTACATACAAAGACAAGAGATAAACAGACGGACATGCAGAGACAGAAATAAAGAAACAGACACAGACTGAAAAAGACAAAGATAGGGAGACAGACAGAGATAGAAAATACCCGACATTTTTACGGCAATTTCCAATTTCATAATTAACCAAATAGTTAGATAGGCTTTCTAGATTATTTGATTTGAGCAACAGTGACCCTCATTTAATTGATCTTATTCCAAGGGTTTGTTAATATACACGATTTTCTTGTAAATTGGTAATTTCATAAAACAAACTTTGTGTCCATATTTATTTCAGATACTGGATAGTTATTCAACAAGAAGAATGACATTCGACCTAAAAAATGTGAACTTTACTAAGTTTGTGACATTCGCTCATCATCAAACTAATGGATTCCAAGATGTGTTCATATACAACTAACAGCATATTGAAAATTGACAAGGTGAATGGTTTTTGGAATGGTGTTTGAATGAAGGCGATGAGTGAGTTTTGAATGAAATTAAAGGGAGATAGTCCAATATCTCTTAATTTTATTCAGGACGAACACAATTTGCTATATCTATTATTACTTCCCTTTTAAAAAATATTAATACAAGTTCTATAAACAACTTCCTTTTTCTCCAGCAACTAATCAGACTCTTACAATTTCAATTATGTGAGTGAATACGAGATTTTAGGTATTTCTTGGTATTTTTTTTCGAATGTTGTTGTTGAGCATATCTTTAAAGTGTTTAGATCGTTTTTTGAATGGTTTGAATGAGTTGTTGTAATCTGTGGAGCGCTGAGAGAGCGATTTAGAATGGTTTACTTGTGATGCATGTAAATTTCATGATGTTACTAACTGTATCACCAAATGCAGCGACACTTCAGCAATAGCGTGTTCATTCACTTCTTTTCTAACAGTTTTCTGCAAAAACAAACCTTTGTTTTTCAAGAAAAAATAGTACGAACGCATTTTATTTGAATAAGGAGAGGAGCATTTTTACGAAGACCGGTGGTGATTTCTTTGATTCATACTTCACAATCCCACTTCAAGCTTATTATCGTTGAATGCAAACCGTGACGCGTGAGCTGGTGGTGATACTTCTAAAATTCAAACTTCAAACTTCACACTTAAAAAACGTTATCTTTGAACTGTAAAGTATGAAGTCTGAAGTTTGAGCTCTAAAGTGTGAAGTTGGAGTTGTGAAGTTGGACATCGAAAGTGGGAAGTGCGAAGTCTGACGTGTGAACTTTGAAATGTAAAGTTTGAAGTCTGAAGTCTGAACTATGAGTATAATATGTGAAATCTTAAGCGTGAAGTGTTATCTTTGATGTTGGAAGTCTGAAATGTGAACTGTGAAGTATAAAGTCTGAAGTGTGAAGTGAAAAGTATAAACTATGAAGTGCAAACTATGAAGTGTGAACTATGAAATATGCAGTGTAAGGTGTGAAGTTAGAATTATGAATCGTGAACTGTAAAGTGCGAATTTCAAACTTCCAACTTCACAGTTCACACTTCATAATTTAGACTTTTCGCTTCACACTTCAAACTTCCAGCCTCACACTTCACACTTCCAACTTGATACTTCACCTTTGACACTTCACAATTCACATTTCAGACTTCCAACTTAATACCTATAACTTCACTGTTCACAATTCACCCCTCAGACTTCCAACTTCATAGTTCAAACTTTATTATATATTATATATATATTTCGCACTTCAAACTACAGATTTCTCACTGCAGACTTCACACTTAAGAGTTCAACGATAATACGTTTGACTCGTGAAGTGTGAAGTGTGGATTAAAGAAATCGCCACAAGTCTTTCGTGTTTTTTGCTATATATTGAAATTTTAGATATTTCAATACAACCAATGACTCCATTTAAATAGCAAAGTCATTAATGTCCGGCTAGGCAATAGCCAAAAAAAAAAAAAAATTAATACGATGAGTTTTCTTGGTGAACAATAGTAAATTTCATTTTGATATACCAACCTTTTAATTGTTGGCCGATAGACCACGGATTAGGAAAATATACTTCTGTGCTCACACATACTTAAACTATAAATCACACCATGAAATAACAATTTCTCCGATCAAACCCAATCAAAATCACTCGCTCAGAGCTCCAATTATTCCAAACGCTAACTTGAATCCACTCGTAAACTCCCCGAATTTGTTCAAAAACTCTTCGAAATCATTATCAATATTTCAATCAAGTCGATTAATTAATAGCATGATTAAATATTCTTTTATTTTATTTCTAAGCTTCAAATTTATCCTCGAAGACAAAAAATCAGAAAAATACGTATATTCTATTGAAGGGACGTACCAAAATACCGGTAATTTCGTCCAATAGGTCGAAGTTAACTATAATGAATTACCTCCCTTGAAAATTATTCAAAAGTCGATAATAACTCTCATTTAATTTCATTAAAAATATTCCAAAAGCATTTATCTTTTCAATTTCACGACGTTATAAGCTTTAAGTGAAGTGGTTTGTTCACGTAATGATGGGAAGTATGGTTGCGCAAACATAGAAAAATGTTTTCAAATTATCTGCAATTTTCACATAAATGTTTGGTGTAACCCTAAATATGTTTCATATTATGTAAGTAAACTTCTGAGAAATGTAGGCTCTTTCATTTTTTGCGGTGGACTTTCGAAAAAAAGCGGTAGTATATCGCTTGATAGTCTAGTCGCCAACCCAGTGAAATCAACAATCAATGATGTCAGACTCACGTTAATTGAACATTTTCTGCTGTTACCTAAATGACCTGCCACACTAGATGGCGACTGCAGCGCGCTTCCAAAGCAATCAGGAAATTTTCGAATTCCAGTTCACTCACCGAGAATATTCAATAAGAATAAGATACTCTGTGATGTGAGGGCTCTCTGCATGAAATGAACATCGTACTAGGAACACCATAGGAGCGCAATAGGGACGAAGTGAAATCGCACAGATCGGCGTTTAGTAGCCGTACAATCTCCCTTTCCTTTCTATGTTGATTTGAGTGCGCTCACTCTGATTCCGCGGCGTTGTTGGTGATCCCGACGCTCTTATTTCGATCTTGTCACGTGGCGATCTCACGGTGATTGTTCTATGCATGCAAAAAGTGCGTGTCGTGGGATTGCGATCTGTATCGACCCTCTAGGCGATTGCACATCGTTTCCACTGCGATCTCAACGCGTTCCTGTTACGATAATGCGATGTCACGGTATGTCGACGCGCCCAATCAGACGAAATTGGCGATAATTTATTGATTCCCTCTAAAAGTCCACTCTGATTTTGTGTCTTCGCGGACAATTCAGACACTTAAAAATCAAAACCAGCAAAAATGTGAAATTATATGATCGATTTTCTTAAAATTGTCGTCGTTTGAACAATTTCTAATCAGTTAAGAATAATTTTGGGGCGGTTTTGAGTGATTAAAGTGAGTGTTTTGAATAAATGATTGGAGCCCTGGGGGAATGATTTTGAATAATTTTGATATAAAGTGAGATAAAGTGTCAATTCACGATTTTTTTAAACTGCTTTCATCACTCCTCGATCAAATTAACAAAGGAGTTGATTTAGTTCAGTGGTAGCGAATTTGACCACGTGTGTAAGGGCTCTCATTTTCGATCCCTCACTTCTCAAATCGAATGAGGCTTCAAACCGAGGCTCTGTTTCTGTATCAGTTTAGCTGTTGATTAGGACGTAAAAGATGCTAAACAACCAACTAAATTAACAGAACCAGATATCTGATCTTAGAATAAATCCCATTATATACTAAATAAGAAACAAGAAGAAAAAAAAACAAAGAACTTTAAACTCTGTAAAATTAATATGACATGTACTTTACTGTGTAAACAAAGAGCTCCGCCCATTTGATACTCTCAGTGTCATCTTCAATGAGAACTATGATGCTTTTGACGTCAAATAATCCACTTGTTTTAAGTGCGGACATATAGCGGATCATTTTAGGTCCAAATTTCAAAATTCCTGCAAATCTTACCGAGTGCGATAAAACTGTAGAATACCCGCTTTCATATATCGGTCAAAAAAGGGATTTCAAAAACGTAGTGTTGACGTCATGACGTCATCAAGGGGTTGACCCCTTTTTTAAGAACCAAATTGAGTGATACCCCATTTTCGGAAATAAGTAATCGTTTTTTTTTATCCCGAAAACGCCATTTGCTTCATAAAAAGGCGC
The DNA here is from genome assembly GCA_948146395.1 of Fragum whitleyi. Lineage (NCBI taxonomy): Eukaryota > Metazoa > Mollusca > Bivalvia > Cardiida > Cardiidae > Fragum > Fragum whitleyi. The sequence continues at coordinate 54,242,763 of OX411548.1, read as the reverse complement.
CTGGGGCTGGGTTTTAATTATTACGAAGATATAAGTGTAACAAATTCAATGAGGTGTAACGTATTTCAAAAAAAAAGTTAATACTGCTGCGTTGCTGTTTTGAGTGCAGTAACTGAAAATATTGACTTTTTTTCTCGAAAATTTGTCCTATGACCTATGCTGAAATTGCGATATGATGCTGCCGGATCATTTCGCTAAAGATTTTTGAAATAGAAAACACGTGTCTTCGGGTTAGATAGGTTGTAAAATTAGATTCCGCGAAGATATCATGAATCAAAGAATATTTCAACGTCGGGTCAAGCTGTCTTTTTTAAACGATGATAAATTACGTGATTTTTTGATTTTCTTAAAATCACATACAAATTCAAAACTTCTGAAGCCTATATTTTATAAACCTAAATTAGAAATATTTAGAATACGTTATTGCACGGAGATTGACGTCAGACGTCAAATAAGCACAGAAACGATGATTTTTGTGCGACGTCGAATTCGACGAAAAATGTTGCAACATCTTCACAAAATCGAATTTGATGGAAAATCTGACACAAAGACATTTTATAAATATCAAGCATATTCATTTCGCTACAAAATAACAAAAATCACATGCATTTGTAAATAGATTTCTACTTAAGTGTTTCAATAGTAAAGAAGAATGCGCAGGGTGATCATGATACATATGATCATTTGTGTTATGGCAACTTTTCGGGTGTGAACTCATCCTTATACTTGCCGCAGTCGTTTTTGTAAGCATTTTCAGAAAATACTTTTGTTGTAGTTCTATTACAGGCCCCTTTAATCCAAGTTCGTATTTACAAGTGCCGAACAAAAAACTCTTCTTTTTAGAGACAGGGGATTTAATTGTACGACTTGTTATGACCAAATTCCCTTTGAAAAAATACTGTAAAGTAAGGTCTGGCGGCGAGACGAACTCATCCTATGACTCAAAAGAAAAAGAATCGCAGAATGCTTGCAAAAGTTGCTCTACGAGCAACAAAACATAAAGCTTTTTTTCATGTTTCCTCGATCGTTAAAATGAGTCGAATGAAATTTAAAATGTATATTTCAAAGGATATGTCAACATCTGTGCACATTATAAATTATGAAAAAAATATATCTGATTTAACAAGACATATCCACGTTGTCAGTGTTATCATCCCGGTGGCGAATATACAATGGAGAAGTTTACTGGGTTATTTTTTATGTTTATTTTTATATTAAAGGTATTATTCTTACTTTTTTAGATTATGTTTGATGTATACATTACAGCGTTCTATGTGATTTGCATCTTCACGAGCCAAGGGGTGTTGAATCGATAGCTTCTTCTCGAATACCTATAAGTAAAACGATCGTAACCCTTGGTTCGACAAGATGTGAGATTTGTTGAATATGTTTAAAATGTGTGCAAAAAGCATATATTTGGCATTTATTTGGCATCTAAGGTAGGCATTTTGGTTTACATGTACCTTGGGAGTGCCCTAGGGAAGCAGTCGTTGTCCGGAAACTGGCCGTCTGTACGTCTACAATTTGAAAATAAATATTCTTTGGAGTTCTCAAAACGATCCTAATGCCAAGTACTTTAAAATTGCTTCACAGAATTGGAAACAACGCATAATTTTAATTGTAATGGCAACATACTGAAAACCTCCTAAACAATTGTCTGCCCCGAATCACAAGGTTTAACTTTCATTTATGGTGTCCTAATAGATCTCATTCACTTTGCAAGAAATACTGTCCCGTCATCATTTCACGCATATTTTTCATTTATATATATATATATATAAATAGAGGATATTGAATGAGTGGTCAGGAAATACAGAATTTATTAAACGAGTCATCTATAAACAGATAAAAACGAGGCTGCGCCGAGTTTTTATTTGTTTTAGATGACGAGCTTATTAAATTCTGTATTCTATGAGCACAAATTTTATATTCTATTTATAATATGGCCACAATTTTTGGAAAAAATCGTCAAAATTCCTGAAACTCAACATTTCAATTTTCCGCAAAACTTCTTACGCCGTTTAAAGCTGACGTCACAAAACATACATTATGGCGTCATTTTCGCGGTCACAAATTAGCGTTGCTATTTGCTCTGAGCTCATTTGCATAGTTATTCCACTAGTGTAATAAGACCCGTGTAATATCAAAAATATTCAACGGGTTTATTTCATTCCCGCGACGTAGGTCATATAATAATCCTATTTATGATATGTCCTACGTCGCGGGAGTTCAAAAGCCCCGTTGAACATTTTTGATGTAACACGGATGTTATTACACTAGCGCCAATGAGCTAAGAACGTGAAGCAATGTTTGCTGACGTCATTTCGCAAACAGCGTTATATGCTTCGCGTAATAACTTGAGTCGATAAATATCTGGAATTTCCTCGATTTATCACAAAAGTCCGGGTCCTGCCTTAAATAGAATATCAATTTCTTGCTCATATGATACCAAATTTATAAAACTCATCATCTAAAACTGTTCATGGGATCCCAGATTAAAGAAATAAATAAAGGAATCTTCAACTTTCTTCGCTTCATATATATCTATTCACATATAGGCCTACGCCTTGAGTTATCCACTACAAAAAAAAACAACCACAAATTCACAACACCTTTTTCCATGACTACCTTTTTAGGCCTTGGTCCCATTTGCGTTGATTTACGACATTTACCGTAGTTGTGCACCTACGAAATCAGCGGTACAATTTACACTGCTTAGCATTTCATAGATGAAAAGCGTTTGTTTGAGTTTGAGACCGATTTATATATCATCGAGTTATCAACAAAGCTATATTTATCACGAGTGTCGGAGCCACGAGTGATTATAAAGCTTTTGTTGTTCATGATATGAAATATCAATCGATCATACTCGAAAAACAAATTCATGTTATTTCTTTAATGCAAAAATGAGACAAAGCGTGAAAATTTTAGGACAAATTTTCTTAAAGCGCACCATTTAGCTCGAGAAGACGTCCAAATGCCCCGACCAATCATGTCCAGCTCACAAATGCCTTGCATGAAGAATGGAATAACTTCCCCATGGCCAAGATTAACACCCTGGTAAATTCCGTGCATAGACTAATCAGGGCTGCCACAGCTGCGCATGGAGGACACACAAGATACTGGTATGTCCGGCCGTGTTTCGCAAAACAAAAAAGGTCATCGTTAAAAGGGGTATTTTTTCACATAATCAGCATCGGAAATCGATTGAAACTTGAACAACTGGTTCTAAAAAGATGACATTTCATACAAAAATGAATATAATAATCCAATGATAAAATTCATCCCTTAAAACAATCATTTTAGGTTACCCGGCGTTTCTTTTCGTCCTAGTATATATTAGTCCATATCGTTAAGATAGAAAATAAGCTTTTTATAAGGACCATTGTTGGTATGCAATTAGGAATTTGGAAAACGCAAATGCAAAAATCTTAAATTTGGAAAATACAACAGATTACAAATTTATTCCATTAAATTACATCGTAAAATAGACAGCCGACTCGATCTATACCATTCCGAATCACTCTCTCAACATTCCATGCATTCATTCCATACACCCACTCAAACTATTCAAAAACGCTCCTAATTCGTATAAAAAAACTGGTCATAATCGTTTATACTTATCACCATTTCATTCAAATCGATTAAATTATTTCAAAAGGTCTGAATAGCTATAAAAGACACACAAGCAAGACTACGTATATATTAAATTTTAAAGTAGGTAATGCATTATCGTTGATTTCGTCCAGTTTAATTTCATTCAAAAATCACTCCTCCCAATCATTTGATATCATTTCCAAATCATTCAACAATCATTTAACTTGTCAAATTCACAATGCTATTAACTGGACCTGTAGACTTTTTTTAATTGAAATTACCCTTCGGGCTTTACAATATTCATAGACAGGAATGCCAAAAACGCATCAATGACACATGCACATACATTCAAAGTAAGTGTGTGTAATATAAAAAAAAGGGGGGACAATAAGTGTACAATAAAACAAGAATAACGATTTCAGGTCCCTATGCACTTCTGTTGGGCGCTGAATATTGAACAAAAATTTAAGTCTAAAAGGGAACATAATATGCAAAAATGCATTTAGAGTTGCCCCCGCCCCTCTTTTGATAGTATATGATGCTCTTTTAATAGTACCAAGTTTCAAGTGAATGCTTTCAATAACTAGAGATATCACAAAATGTCAAAGTTTTCACAAGATTTATTGATTTTTAAAAGAAGGAAATATAACTTATCGCTGATTTCGTCCAGTTGGATAGTCCATTTGATAGTATATATTGCTCTTTTGCTAGTGAATATATGTGCCAAGTTTCAAGTGAATGCTTTCAATAACCAGAGATATCACAAAATGTCAAAGTTTTCACAAGACGACGACAACAACATCGACGACAATGACGACGCCAAGTCTATTCCTCGGGATTTTTTCCAAAAACAGCCGAGCTAAAGATCTAAAGCATGATCACAATCGGGAACCCTCGGGGATTCTACGGAATAGACCTCGGGAATAATACGGGCGCTTACATGAAAGCGCGTCATTTCGCACGTTGGTTTATATGACGTCACAAACATCAACGATCCTTCAAAGGATGAAGATGCATAAAACGAAATCAAGGAAAGACAAAAAGTAGCCATGTTATAATTTAATAACAAAACGCAGTATGTTACTGCGTTTTGTTATCAAATTATAATATGCCCGAAATTTCTTGACATATGATCGGAACGAATTAACAAATTGTGATTTTCTTAACGCGTATTAAATAACCGAAGTACCACTAGAAACCAAATTACCTAAAAATGACCCAAAATTACTACACTTACGTCCGAGGTACTTTTCAGTTGACGGAAAGGCCCGAGTGATGTTCCGAATGGCATGATCATTATATAACCAATTCATTGACGAATATCAAAAATATTAATATGGTCAATGATACGATGTTATGCTCTTCAATGACAAAATATTTCGGCAGGATTATATTGTATTACGCACGTGCGTATTGGTAATTTTTACCCTTGTTGAAAAAACCCTTTTTGCATTTTTACAGGTGTGTTCGAGTGCTGATAGCAACAACATATGTAGTTGTTTGAAACCAGGTTTGTTATTATCTTTTGATTTTTGCTATAAGCTTAAGTTTAGCGATGGAATGATACCAATGGACACTTGTTCCAATTTCTTAATAGATATAATTTTACGATTATACAATTTCAATTAATAAACTTGACAGGTGAGGTCGACCGTTTAAGTGTTTTGCGTGAAGAAATGAGGGTGTGAGGGTGTAAAGTGTGAAGTTGGAGTTGTGAAGTTGGACATCGAAAGTGGGAAGTGCGAAGTCTGACGTGTGAACTTTGAAATGTAAAGTTTGAAGTCTGAAGTCTGAACTATGAGTATAATATGTGAAATCTTAAGCGTGAAGTGTTATCTTTGATGTTGGAAGTCTGAAATGTGAACTGTGAAGTATAAAGTCTGAAGTGTGAAGTGAAAAGTATAAACTATGAAGTGCAAACTATGAAGTGTGAACTATGAAATATGCAGTGTAAGGTGTGAAGTTAGAATTATGAATCGTGAACTGTAAAGTGCGAATTTCAAACTTCCAACTTCACAGTTCACACTTCATAATTTAGACTTTTCGCTTCACACTTCAAACTTCCAGCCTCACACTTCACACTTCCAACTTGATACTTCACCTTTGACACTTCACAATTCACATTTCAGACTTCCAACTTAATACCTATAACTTCACTGTTCACAATTCACCCCTCAGACTTCCAACTTCATAGTTCAAACTTTATTATATATTATATATATATTTCGCACTTCAAACTACAGATTTCTCACTGCAGACTTCACACTTAAGAGTTCAACGATAATACGTTTGACTCGTGAAGTGTGAAGTGTGGATTAAAGAAATCGCCACAAGTCTTTCGTGTTTTTTGCTATATATTGAAATTTTAGATATTTCAATACAACCAATGACTCCATTTAAATAGCAAAGTCATTAATGTCCGGCTAGGCAATAGCCAAAAAAAAAAAAAAATTAATACGATGAGTTTTCTTGGTGAACAATAGTAAATTTCATTTTGATATACCAACCTTTTAATTGTTGGCCGATAGACCACGGATTAGGAAAATATACTTCTGTGCTCACACATACTTAAACTATAAATCACACCATGAAATAACAATTTCTCCGATCAAACCCAATCAAAATCACTCGCTCAGAGCTCCAATTATTCCAAACGCTAACTTGAATCCACTCGTAAACTCCCCGAATTTGTTCAAAAACTCTTCGAAATCATTATCAATATTTCAATCAAGTCGATTAATTAATAGCATGATTAAATATTCTTTTATTTTATTTCTAAGCTTCAAATTTATCCTCGAAGACAAAAAATCAGAAAAATACGTATATTCTATTGAAGGGACGTACCAAAATACCGGTAATTTCGTCCAATAGGTCGAAGTTAACTATAATGAATTACCTCCCTTGAAAATTATTCAAAAGTCGATAATAACTCTCATTTAATTTCATTAAAAATATTCCAAAAGCATTTATCTTTTCAATTTCACGACGTTATAAGCTTTAAGTGAAGTGGTTTGTTCACGTAATGATGGGAAGTATGGTTGCGCAAACATAGAAAAATGTTTTCAAATTATCTGCAATTTTCACATAAATGTTTGGTGTAACCCTAAATATGTTTCATATTATGTAAGTAAACTTCTGAGAAATGTAGGCTCTTTCATTTTTTGCGGTGGACTTTCGAAAAAAAGCGGTAGTATATCGCTTGATAGTCTAGTCGCCAACCCAGTGAAATCAACAATCAATGATGTCAGACTCACGTTAATTGAACATTTTCTGCTGTTACCTAAATGACCTGCCACACTAGATGGCGACTTCAGCGCGCTTCCAAAGCAATCAGGAAATTTTCGAATTCCAGTTCACTCACCGAGAATATTCAATAAGAATAAGATACTCTGTGATGTGAGGGCTGTCTGCATGAAATGAACATCGTACTAGGAACACCATAGGAGCGCAATAGGGACGAAGTGAAATCGCACAGATCGGCGTTTAGTAGCCGTACAATCTCCCTTTCCTTTCTATGTTGATTTGAGTGCGCTCACTCTGATTCCGCGGCGTTGTTGGTGATCCCGACGCTCTTATTTCGATCTTGTCACGTGGCGATCTCACGGTGATTGTTCTATGCATGCAAAAAGTGCGTGTCGTGGGATTGCGATCTGTATCGACCCTCTAGGCGATTGCACATCGTTTCCACTGCGATCTCAACGCGTTCCTGTTACGATAATGCGATGTCACGGTATGTCGACGCGCCCAATCAGACGAAATTGGCGATAATTTATTGATTCCCTCTAAAAGTCCACTCTGATTTTGTGTCTTCGCGGACAATTCAGACACTTAAAAATCAAAACCAGCAAAAATGTGAAATTATATGATCGATTTTCTTTAAAATTGTCGTCGTTTGAACAATTTCTAATCAGTTAAGAATAATTTTGGGGCGGTTTTGAGTGATTAAAGTGAGTGTTTTGAATAAATGATTGGAGCCCTGGGGGAATGATTTTGAATAATTTTGATATAAAGTGAGATAAAGTGTCAATTCACGATTTTTTTAAACTGCTTTCATCACTCCTCGATCAAATTAACAAAGGAGTTGATTTAGTTCAGTGGTAGCGAATTTGACCACGTGTGTAAGGGCTCTCATTTTCGATCCCTCACTTCTCAAATCGAATGAGGCTTCAAACCGAGGCTCTGTTTCTGTATCAGTTTAGCTGTTGATTAGGACGTAAAAGATGCTAAACAACCAACTAAATTAACAGAACCAGATATCTGATCTTAGAATAAATCCCATTATTTACTAAATAAGAAACAAGAAGAAAAAAAAACAAAGAACTTTAAACTCTGTAAAATTAATATGACATGTACTTTACTGTGTAAACAAAGAGCTCCGCCCATTTGATACTCTCAGTGTCATCTTCAATGAGAACTATGATGCTTTTGACGTCAAATAATCCACTTGTTTTAAGTGCGGACATATAGCGGATCATTTTAGGTCCAAATTTCAAAATTCCTGCAAATCTTACCGAGTGCGATAAAACTGTAGAATACCCGCTTTCATATATCGGTCAAAAAAGGGATTTCAAAAACGTAGTGTTGACGTCATGACGTCATCAAGGGGTTGACCCCTTTTTTAAGAACCAAATTGAGTGATACCCCATTTTCGGAAATAAGTAATCGTTTTTTTTTTATCCCGAAAACGCCATTTGCTTCATAAAAAGGCGCCTGGGGCTGGGTTTTAATTATTACGAAGATATAAGTGTAACAAATTCAATGAGGTGTAACGTATTTCAAAAAAAAATACTGCTGCGTTGCTGTTTTGAGTGCAGTAACTGAAAATATTGACTTTTTTCTCGAAAATTTGTCCTATGACCTATGCTGAAATTGCGATATGATGCTGCCGGATCATTTCGCTAAAGATTTTTGAAATAGAAAACACGTGTCTTCGGGTTAGATAGGTTGTAAAATTAGATTCCGCGAAGATATCATGAATCAAAGAATATTTCAACGTCGGGTCAAGCTGTCTTTTTTAAACGATGATAAATTACGTGATTTTTTGATTTTCTTAAAATCACATACAAATTCAAAACTTCTGAAGCCTATATTTTATAAACCTAAATTAGAAATATTTAGAATACGTTATTGCACGGAGATTGACGTCAGACGTCAAATAAGCACAGAAACGATGATTTTTGTGCGACGTCGAATTCGACGAAAAATGTTGCAACATCTTCACAAAATCGAATTTGATGGAAAATCTGACACAAAGACATTTTATAAATATCAAGCATATTCATTTCGCTACAAAATAACAAAAATCACATGCATTTGTAAATAGATTTCTACTTAAGTGTTTCAATAGTAAAGAAGAATGCGCAGGGTGATCATGATACATATGATCATTTGTGTTATGGCAACTTTTCGGGTGTGAACTCATCCTTATACTTGCCGCAGTCGTTTTTGTAAGCATTTTCAGAAAATACTTTTGTTGTAGTTCTATTACAGGCCCCTTTAATCCAAGTTCGTATTTACAAGTGCCGAACAAAAAACTCTTCTTTTTAGAGACAGGGGATTTAATTGTACGACTTGTTATGACCAAATTCCCTTTGAAAAAATACTGTAAAGTAAGGTCTGGCGGCGAGACGAACTCATCCTATGACTCAAAAGAAAAAGAATCGCAGAATGCTTGCAAAAGTTGCTCTACGAGCAACAAAACATAAAGCTTTTTTTCATGTTTCCTCGATCGTTAAAATGAGTCGAATGAAATTTAAAATGTATATTTCAAAGGATATGTCAACATCTGTGCACATTATAAATTATGAAAAAAATATATCTGATTTAACAAGACATATCCACGTTGTCAGTGTTATCATCCCGGTGGCGAATATACAATGGAGAAGTTTACTGGGTTATTTTTTATGTTTATTTTTATATTAAAGGTATTATTCTTACTTTTTTAGATTATGTTTGATGTATACATTACAGCGTTCTATGTGATTTGCATCTTCACGAGCCAAGGGGTGTTGAATCGATAGCTTCTTCTCGAATACCTATAAGTAAAACGATCGTAACCCTTGGTTCGACAAGATGTGAGATTTGTTGAATATGTTTAAAATGTGTGCAAAAAGCATATATTTGGCATTTATTTGGCATCTAAGGTAGGCATTTTGGTTTACATGTACCTTGGGAGTGCCCTAGGGAAGCAGTCGTTGTCCGGAAACTGGCCGTCTGTACGTCTACAATTTGAAAATAAATATTCTTTGGAGTTCTCAAAACGATCCTAATGCCAAGTACTTTAAAATTGCTTCACAGAATTGGAAACAACGCATAATTTTAATTGTAATGGCAACATACTGAAAACCTCCTAAACAATTGTCTGCCCCGAATCACAAGGTTTAACTTTCATTTATGGTGTCCTAATAGATCTCATTCACTTTGCAAGAAATACTGTCCCGTCATCATTTCACGCATATTTTTCATTTATATATATATATATAAATAGAGGATATTGAATGAGTGGTCAGGAAATACAGAATTTATTAAACGAGTCATCTTTAAACAGATAAAAACGAGGCTGCGCCGAGTTTTTATTTGTTTTAGATGACGAGCTTATTAAATTCTGTATTCTATGAGCACAAATTTTATATTCTATTTATAATATGGCCACAATTTTTGGAAAAAAATCGTCAAAATTCCTGAAACTCAACATTTCAATTTTCCGCAAAACTTCTTAAGCCGTTTAAAGCTGACGTCACAAAACATACATTATGGCGTCATTTTCGCGGTCACAAATTAGCGTTGCTATTTGCTCTGAGCTCATTTGCATAGTTATTCCACTAGTGTAATAAGACCCGTGTAATATCAAAAATATTCAACGGGTTTATTTCATTCCCGCGACGTAGGTCATATAATAATCCTATTTATGATATGTCCTACGTCGCGGGAGTTCAAAAGCCCCGTTGAACATTTTTGATGTAACACGGATGTTATTACACTAGCGCCAATGAGCTAAGAACGTGAAGCAATGTTTGCTGACGTCATTTCGCAAACAGCGTTATATGCTTCGCGTAATAACTTGAGTCGATAAATATCTGGAATTTCCTCGATTTATCACAAAAGTCCGGGTCCTGCCTTAAATAGAATATCAATTTCTTGCTCATATGATACCAAATTTATAAAACTCATCATCTAAAACTGTTCATGGGATCCCAGATTAAAGAAATAAATAAAGGAATCTTCAACTTTCTTCGCTTCATATATATCTATTCACATATAGGCCTACGCCTTGAGTTATCCACTACAAAAAAAAAAAACAACCACAAATTCACAACACCTTTTTCCATGACTACCTTTTTAGGCCTTGGTCCCATTTGCGTTGATTTACGACATTTACCGTAGTTGTGCACCTACGAAATCAGCGGTACAATTTACACTGCTTAGCATTTCATAGATGAAAAGCGTTTGTTTGAGTTTGAGACCGATTTATATATCATCGAGTTATCAACAAAGCTATATTTATCACGAGTGTCGGAGCCACGAGTGATTATAAAGCTTTTGTTGTTCATGATATGAAATATCAATCGATCATACTCGAAAAACAAATTCATGTTATTTCTTTAATGCAAAAATGAGACAAAGCGTGAAAATTTTAGGACAAATTTTCTTAAAGCGCACCATTTAGCTCGAGAAGACGTCCAAATGCCCCGACCAATCATGTCCAGCTCACAAATGCCTTGCATGAAGAATGGAATAACTTCCCCATGGCCAAGATTAACACCCTGGTAAATTCCGTGCATAGACTAATCAGGGCTGCCACAGCTGCGCATGGAGGACACACAAGATACTGGTATGTCCGGCCGTGTTTCGCAAAACAAAAAAGGTCATCGTTAAAAGGGGTATTTTTTCACATAATCAGCATCGGAAATCGATTGAAACTTGAACAACTGGTTCTAAAAAGATGACATTTCATACAAAAATGAATATAATAATCCAATGATAAAATTCATCCCTTAAAACAATCATTTTAGGTTACCCGGCGTTTCTTTTCGTCCTAGTATATATTAGTCCATATCGTTAAGATAGAAAATAAGCTTTTTATAAGGACCATTGTTGGTATGCAATTAGGAATTTGGAAAACGCAAATGCAAAAATCTTAAATTTGGAAAATACAACAGATTACAAATTTATTCCATTAAATTACATCGTAAAATAGACAGCCGACTCGATCTATACCATTCCGAATCACTCTCTCAACATTCCATGCATTCATTCCATACACCCACTCAAACTATTCAAAAACGCTCCTAATTCGTATAAAAAAACTGGTCATAATCGTTTATACTTATCACCATTTCATTCAAATCGATTAAATTATTTCAAAAGGTCTGAATAGCTATAAAAGACACACAAGCAAGACTACGTATATATTAAATTTTAAAGTAGGTAATGCATTATCGTTGATTTCGTCCAGTTTAATTTCATTCAAAAATCACTCCTCCCAATCATTTGATATCATTTCCAAATCATTCAACAATCATTTAACTTGTCAAATTCACAATGCTATTAACTGGACCTGTAGACTTTTTTTTAATTGAAATTACCCTTCGGGCTTTACAATATTCATAGACAGGAATGCCAAAAACGCATCAATGACACATGCACATACATTCAAAGTAAGTGTGTGTAATATAAAAAAAGGGGGGACAATAAGTGTACAATAAAACAAGAATAACGATTTCAGGTCCCTATGCACTTCTGTTGGGCGCTGAATATTGAACAAAAATTTAAGTCTAAAAGGGAACATAATATGCAAAAATGCATTTAGAGTTGCCCCCGCCCCTCTTTTGATAGTATATGATGCTCTTTTAATAGTACCAAGTTTCAAGTGAATGCTTTCAATAACTAGAGATATCACAAAATGTCAAAGTTTTCACAAGATTTATTGATTTTTAAAAGAAGGAAATATAACTTATCGCTGATTTCGTCCAGTTGGATAGTCCATTTGATAGTATATATTGCTCTTTTGCTAGTGAATATATGTGCCAAGTTTCAAGTGAATGCTTTCAATAACCAGAGATATCACAAAATGTCAAAGTTTTCACAAGACGACGACAACAACATCGACGACAATGACGACGCCAAGTCTATTCCTCGGGATTTTTTCCAAAAACAGCCGAGCTAAAGATCTAAAGCATGATCACAATCGGGAACCCTCGGGGATTCTACGGAATAGACCTCGGGAATAATACGGGCGCTTACATGAAAGCGCGTCATTTCGCACGTTGGTTTATATGACGTCACAAACATCAACGATCCTTCAAAGGATGAAGATGCATAAAACGAAATCAAGGAAAGACAAAAAGTAGCCATGTTATAATTTAATAACAAAACGCAGTATGTTACTGCGTTTTGTTATCAAATTATAATATGCCCGAAATTTCTTGACATATGATCGGAACGAATTAACAAATTGTGATTTTCTTAACGCGTATTAAATAACCGAAGTACCACTAGAAACCAAATTACCTAAAAATGACCCAAAATTACTACACTTACGTCCGAGGTACTTTTCAGTTGACGGAAAGGCCCGAGTGATGTTCCGAATGGCATGATCATTATATAACCAATTCATTGACGAATATCAAAAATATTAATATGGTCAATGATACGATGTTATGCTCTTCAATGACAAAATATTTCGGCAGGATTATATTGTATTACGCACGTGCGTATTGGTAATTTTTACCCTTGTTGAAAAAACCCTTTTTGCATTTTTACAGGTGTGTTCGAGTGCTGATAGCAACAACATATGTAGTTGTTTGAAACCAGGTTTGTTATTATCTTTTGATTTTTGCTATAAGCTTAAGTTTAGCGATGGAATGATACCAATGGACACTTGTTCCAATTTCTTAATAGATATAATTTTACGATTATACAATTTCAATTAATAAACTTGACAGGTGAGGTCGACCGTTTAAGTGTTTTGCGTGAAGAAATGAGGGAAAATTGCAAAACTGAACGCAAAGGTGACAACTTTGTTTGCGTAACTAAGGTAAAATCTGCTGACAGTCATTTGATTAAACTATCTGGATAAACTAAGGGCATAATTGGACCTTAGACTCTATAAAACAGGCATTAACTTTATAGTTCCGCCATGTCTTCAAGAAGATTTTAATTCGCGAACAGTTTTCAACGCTTTGTCATCGTGAACGCAGAACTGGTCGCTCATGGTCTCTTTTCGTTTGCTTTTTTTCGACACCGACGAATTTGTAAACGTAAATGTTACATTTTTTGTCCTTGCAGGTCCGAGTCCATGTCTACCGAACCGTTGCCAAAACGGAGGGACTTGTCAAAGTTCTGGCGCTAATTTTGTTTGCATATGCCCAGGAGGATTCACTGGAAATTTATGCCAAAGTCCAAGTTTGTATCCTATTTTATTTTATATGAATATGTCACCCATCTCTCGAAAAAATTAACCATCCGATTTGTTAGAAAAAGTATCGACCTGGAAAGACTGTGCGTTCTAGGCAGGATGGCCAAGATGTTATAAAAATGGCGGATTTTCTGAATCAAGTATGATCCCCCTACCTTTCTACGTGATAATGTAAACATGCGACCTCTGCTTCACAACTACCGGCTTCAATCTTTATTTATTTTCCGTTATTAATGAACTGGCAGGGCAGGGCTTAGCCGTGGCGTAACTTTACGAGTTAACTTTTATATATTTAGGGCTCACTGAAAAGTAAGTCGGCAGTAATCGTGAACGCGTGCAAATAGTTATACCCTAAAACCAAAAGGATTCACATGCTTAGAGAAAGTTAACACGTTTCATCGTTGGGTTACCAAAGCCTCGTTACTTCAGCTTGGACAAGCTGAAGTTACGAGGGTTTAGTTACCGAGTTACGCTCTACGATCTCCAGTTTATTATGTCGACTATCTTTAGAAGTAAATGTTATTGAAGAAAACCTGATTTACCTTAACAATAAGTGCATCGACCCGTTACAAAGGCTCCGCTCTGCCAGGTTAAAAATCGTGGATTATATACTAGCCCCTTCCTAAGTCTGGGGTATATTGCTTTGGTCGGTCCGACCGTCCTTAGACTGTTTTTGTCCGGAGTATAATTCAAGAAGTGTGCAAGCTAGAATAATAAAACTTCACAAGTTCCTACAGCTTCTCATTTTTCACTTACAATGTACGGTGTCCGTCGTCAGTCGAGCGTCGTGCGGTGTCCGTCGTCCGTCGTCCACAATTTCTTTAAACATCTTTCCCTCCTAAACGACCAATCTTGATGAAACTTGGCAGGGATGTTCCTTGGGTCAAGCTCTACCAAAGTTGTTCAAATAAATGAAATCCACCCTTAACTTTCCCTTTACCCTTAACAAAAAGGGTGAAATTATGTAAATCTTCAAAGATCTTCTTCTCTGAAACCAGAGAAACATCATGGTATGTAGCATGACCTAGAGGACCTCTTCCAAGTTTGTTCATATCAAGACTCTGGGGTCATATTTGGGCTATGCTCGGGCGCAACCCTTTTTACAAAGTACCAGAGTGAAAATCTTTAAAATTCTTCTTCTCTGAAACAAGGCAGACAGCTTTCATATTTGGGCTTTGCCCGGGCAAATCCCTTTTAGCTCTTCTGGGCACGAAGGGTAAAAAAAGGAAAATCTTCTACTCTTAAACCAGAAGGCAGACAGCTTTCAAATTTGGTATGTAGCATCATCTAGTGGGCCCCTACCAAGTCTGTTCATATCAAGACCCTGGGGCGCATCCCTTTTAGCTCATCTGAGCATGATTGGTGCATCATTTTTTCATAGAATCAAAGACCGAAAATGCACATCCTTCTTGCTCTTGGCTGAAAATATTCCGTGGAATTGATCCTATGTAGAAATTATCTCCTTACTGACATCTGCCTATTTAATTTTCGTGATGTCCCAGGGGTCAAAGAGACTCAGGTTAGCGATCTAGGACCATCGTGGTCCTTTTGTTTTCTAACAGCACACGAAATATATGAAAAGAGTATCCGGTTGTTGTTGTTTTTTTCATTTCAAAAATACGGGGTTTCCAGATGGTTCCTTTATGCGTGTGAACAATTGAATATTTGTGTTAATGTTTTAAAGTGTTATAAAAGTGTGTTTTCCACGGGCTGTTTGGACGCTTCGAATGCCATATCTGTAAATAGAACATAGACATGAGAAAAATAAATGAAGTAAATGAGTGGTCGTTAAACGTTTTAAACGATAATCTTTCTTTAGTGTTTGAAACGCCATAAATAGAGAGCTAATTATGGTTCTTTCAGTGGGTAATATATTTTTAAAAACGTACTTCTATTTAATTGCGCAAGAAATCTCCGAGACCTTTTGATATCTAAGATTTTTGTCTTGTTATAAGTTAAAAGACCGAATCTCACCACAACCGAAACTCTAAAGCGCTCCATTCATTTCAGCTACTTAGTTTCAAAATGCCACAAAAGCGTTCAAAATTCCCCACGCAATGCCATTTAAATAGCTCTAAATATCCAATTTATTCTGATGCAGTTGCGACTGCGGATAACAGGCTTCCCAAAGTTAGGTATAAAAGAGGATATGAGCATGTGTTTGAGATTTTCAACAATTTCTCATTTGCGAAACTTAGAGACTGAGATCAGTCTGTGTTGCCGCACAGTCTGATCAGAGTCTTTACTGAGCGCCCAATAGATGGCTACGGACCTATAATCGATATACACAACATCAAATTAAAATTAATGCACTGGGTGAGTTTTCAGGCTACTCAACGTCTTCCATCACGCACACATGAAATTATTGGAAGTGTCACGCACAGGCCCATATCTCTTATAGTTCCGCAATTTAGAGTGAGCGATCAAAGGTCAATATTGTCTATACAGGTATAGACAAAATTGACCTTTGATCACTCACTCAAACGTGTGGATTTATATTTCGTTTAATTTGAACAAAACGACAAAGTAGTTACAGCTACTTTGTTATATTCTGAGAAGTTATTAAACTGGCAGGGCGTGACTTAGTCTGACGTAGTTTGTTTGTTTGTTTGTTTGTTTGTTTTTCAATATTTTGGGTTCTTTCAAAATTAAAACGGTAATTATCGCAATACACGCAAATAACTGTGTCATTAAACTTAAAGGATTTACGTGGATAGCATAAGTGAACACATTTCATCGCTTGGATTTTCAAAACCTCAAAACTTCAGCCTGGACAAGCTGAATTTACGAGGGTTTGATTACCAACCTACGATTAAAGGTCTTTTGTATTTATGTCAACTGTCGGTAGAAGTATAGTTCCGCAAGAAAGAGTGAGGTCCGAGAAACCGTTATCTCCTATCATTTTCAATGTAAAATTGATCTTTGATCACTCACTTGAAATTGCAGGTCTATAAGTAATTTAAATTAAAAGCTGATTCACCCTAACCTGAAGTGCATCGACCCTTCACTTAGGCTCAATCTTGCAAGGGTATTAATCGTGGATAATGAAACATTTTTTTTTTCTTGTCATATAAGAAACTTTTCATAAAAAATACGGAATTTGTAGAATGTATTGTATTGTATTGTTTGAGGTAATGGACCGTTATAGTTCTCCACCGTTTTGGAAGTAATTAACTTTAACGGTGCTAAACGAGGTTTCATAATGATTTTCCATTAGGAAACCTCAGTCGACATCGTGAAAGTTCATGAAAACCGAAATGATGCAGAACTTTTACGGTTCCGCTACCTTAAACCTAAGAATTTGACTTGGGTAATCCTACGGAAAGGTTATTATTTAGCCCAGCAGAACGTGCACGGTAAACAATTTTAAGATTTAAAATTAAACCAACTTCTAATTGGTCACACAAATAAAGCACAAAAAGTAATACTTAATAATGTTAAAGATGCAAGTGTTTGATGAATTCCGATAGCCCGTGCAACTGGTAGATGCATCAAAAAAATCTCCGGTGAAAGCAATTTGACTTGCATGAGAACATGGGTACCCCCAATTTCAAAACTAACATTGGTGGGTGGGGTGAATTTAACAATTGTTCTGTCGGTCCTTTACACAATTCTTTCATCAAAATCCTCGAGATCGATTTGTCTTTGCATGAACGTAATGTTCTATTAAATTATTTTATTGTAAATGTGTCGTAAAAGGAAAACATGCAGTGACCGATAAGAAGTTGGTTTCAGTTTACATGTAGTTTATTTTATTTTGATTGCGACGAAAGCAAATATAAAGCTATCAGGTCGCTCTCAAAAATTAAATTCTGGTGTCTCTGAGATAGATTGATTGATTGATTGAATGGTGTTTTACGCCGCTTTCAACATTATTTCAGTTATAGCGCGGCGGCTGGAGCACTTAACAATGGTTTCCTGGGCCCCGTTTTACTAAACGTCGTACGACAAGATTTGTCGCAGAACTGTCGTGAGACCGACTTACGACATCTTTTGCGTTTTACTAAAAATCGCAGATTTTTTTCCTCTGGCGATCTCTCGCGATTATCGCAGAAATCGCACTAAAATGTACGACTGGGTCAGGGCAGTCGTATCTCAATCGCAAAGGGCGAAAAGCGATAAACGCAACTTATAAAACAAGCTTTTTAATCTACGTAAAGTCAATGAACGTTCTAAAAATTATTTTAGTATTAAAGAAGAATAAATCTAGCAATATAAATTCTTAAATGAATGATATATTCTATGTTTAGAATAGGTTGATCGGACATCAAAATTTTTAGAGTTTGAAGGGAAATACAAATATTCTATCACAGTTGGATTTTTATCAAATGATTTTAATCCGTCAATTACAGTTAACTACATCCTGAAATTGACATTCATCTCGATCAAAACCATTCCAAGTCACTCATTCAGCGATCCATTAATTCATTCCAAACACTCACTCAAACCATTCGCAAACGCTCCAAAAACACTGAAAAACATAGAATCAACAACTTCATTCAAAATAGATAAACCTAGGAAAAAATCGCAATTTCACTGACATAGTAGAAATTGAAAAGGTCTGATAGATTCTTGGAGAAATAGGAATCTATTTACAGAACTTGTAGGCATATTTTATTAAAGGGAGGTAACAAATATCGCTAATTTTGTTCATCTTGATCAAAATTTGCGATATTGGAATACCTCCCATTAAATTCACTCAAAACTCGCTCCCCAAACTCATTCAATTTTATTCCAAACTCATTCCAAAATCATTCACCTTTTCAATTTCACGAAGTTTTTAACTGTAAAACGAGTAGAGGTTTTTTTGTTTAAACATTTACATTTTACTTTGGAAATTACTGAACGTATTTTCTTGTATGGTTGAACAAGGAATAACTTTAGATAATCTCACCACCCAACCAGTGAAATTATATAAAAAAAAAAAAATAAATGAAAATTCCTTCTTTTAATTATTTATCGATATCTGAGCGGAGCCCAACAAACAATTTTGGCGTCATGATGATGATGATAATGCCAAGTCAATCACGTGCAAAATAACTCGCTTTAAGAACATTTGTCACAAATTATCCGTTTGTCCCTTTCACACCTTTTAAGAAATAGAATCATTGTTTGTTTTTCGAGTAAGAAAATAGGTGAGTGATTAAGATTTTTCAAGATTACAGCCCCCCTTCCACCGCAATATTCACGCGTTTTAGAAATTTGTTGCGGTGCTAAGCCTTCCGAATTACCTATGGTCAGCAGTTATTGTCAAACATGTTTCCTCATTACAAATGAGATATTATAAGGTGGCAGATCACTGGACATCTTGTTTGTATAGAATTTAACGCCACTTTCAAATTATCTTGCTTCGACTACCTAGTTTCAGTCGTTTCGAACACCAGAAAAACTGCTTCTTCGCACAGGATAACAAATGTCAATAGAGCGCTTTGGAGACGGTACCCTTCATTAACAAGTGGATGGTATCTTTTGCATGTTTCAAACTTGTGGCGCTCAATTGTGCATAGTTATCCTGGAAGCTTTGCTCATTTCATCCGAGCAACCATCTACCAATCGCACATAGGCGTATTATTTGCAAGTTGTGGGAGAGAATTTACGACATGTGACACAGGGACTTTTGTCTAATGTCGGATGGATATATAAGCTGAGTAGTTCAAGGTACGGACATCAGAAACACAAAATTCAGAGCCAAACGCTTTACTGACTGAGGCGGTAATCAGACCCAATTGAAAATGAATTAAAACACGCACGAACGAGCAGTTTCGTTACCTCTTACTTTACTCGATATATCTCGCCCCGCCGTTTCCATACAACGGAAGTTGCATACAATGCTCGATTTAACGGTTTAACGTACGTCGTAACGCTGAATTGACAGACCGCTGCTGCCAATCAAAAATTGACAGACCAATCAAATAATTCATTACGCCGGGGGTAAATTGTTGAACTCTATAATTTTGTACTATTTTGTCTATTTTCGAAGGTGGGAGACTCAAGCGTAACTACTAGAGGTTATTCAAGCTGTAGGCTAGTAACGTATAAATCGTCAACCAACGATTTTTCTGGCGTGTCGGAGGTAAAGACGTGTAAGTTAAGCGATCGTTTCACGAGAGCTTAGTTTGCAAATCAATAAACGGTGCCCTTAGCTCTAAAGTCTTAAGTGGCGTCACTCAATTCCGATCAATGTATGGTTTCGAGGACACTCGACATATTTTTTACTGACTCGTTTGCAAGAACTTAAATTCTCCAGGCCATAAATATGCGGTATTCGTTACACCGCACGATGATAAGCTCGCGTCATTCAAAGGTCGTCTATCGACAGCCATCGTACCCAGACCATACGGCGTCTGTACTTCTATACTAGATGAGGTTTACAAATCTTAACGTCTCCATAATTACAATGCATTTGCCGCACTTGTGGTTGGGCTTTTCCTAGTTCATCAGTGAGTAACTAACCTACTTGTAGCACACGATTTTAACGACTTAAATGTCCTATTTTGACTTCATGACCTAGTTTATTACTCAGCCCGATTTGATCTTGTCAAGGATAACATGTACTTGGCATTTCAAGTATTTCGACAAAGTTTCGAGACATGATGATGTGGGTATGTAAGCTGACCATTGTTCCTAAAGCACCCAGGGCATTGTTCAACAATTGCAACATTCCGACAAAGTTTCAATGCATTGGAGCCGTAAATGTGACCTCGAATGTACACAAGACTTTTCTAAGTTTCGACCCTGGGCATTACTTTTTAAACCAATTTTGGACTTAATTCAAATTACCTAAAGTACAAAAAGGATTATCTTTTACAAGAATCTCAGAACATTTAACCAAAATGTGGCTTGATTTGTCCAAAATTCGACCCTGTGTCCGAGTTTCTGACCCAATTTTGACTTAGTCCAAGATCTTAAAGAGATTAAAACAATCTTATAGAGACAAGAAATCTGACCAAGTTTCTAAATAGTTTAGCTATAGGTATACCCTATAGTATACACACAGGATGTTGAAGAAAGACACAAAACGTACAATAGATGAACGACACAGCATGATCGCAATAGCTCACCTTGATCAGTGTACTCAGCTGAACTTTCGAGTCTCCAAGCTTATTGATGGACGAAGGGACCCAATGGAATACATAAGATTTTAATAACAGCAATGAGATTGTCACAGGACAACTACCAGCGAGCCTACGACTTTTTTTTTACCAAAGTTCAGTATAAGTCTAATTTTATGTTTATATTAGTGAGCTTCAGACAATCTTAAAATTGCTTTAAATAAGAATGTTTACTCATGACGTAGAACTATTGTTGATGATTGTACCAAGTCATTTTGAATTTCATTCATAAATGTAGGAATAATTGTCTGTACAAAGTCAGGTGGTTGAACGGGTGGACAGACAGACGCACTAACGCATCCGCACAATGCCGTTGCTGTGACAAGTATGTCTTTTTCACAAGAGGCAGTGGACTTTGAACAGACATTGTTTATAATCATAGTTTTCTTTTATCAACTAAGTCACCATATGGCTACCAAAGCGTTTAACTTATACAATAAATCATTTGCATTGGAGAGATGTAGTGAGTATTTTGTTGATTTCATTGAGTCGCGAAACTAAAAACCAAATGAAACTGTATAACACACGAAGTGGACTCATATGCTAGTGTGATAAGGGTTTTAGTTTCATTCCTCCATGAAATCAACAAATACTCTCTTCATATCTTATAATTTGATGTTATGAAGCAAAGAATGTAAAGATTTGTCAATAATTAATAGATATCTTATGGGGCCACTTTTTGTGGAAGATTACAAAAATGATGCATACTTAAAATTGTTTCATTGAGAAACTAGAGCTGCTTGATCAGTTGATTTGCTCCACAGGCCTGAATCTACTGATATGATGTGAATTTCAGTGAATGAATGAATGAATGAATTTTTCATCCTATCATAGTAATTTTGGGCAGCCTGATGATGGGTCACCAAAAGGAACATTTCAGTGAAATCTGGTTGATATATACATCAGTTAGATTACGAGAAAATGATTTTCAAAGTTTCCACTATATATCATATAGAGAAATGACCTCAACCCATAAAGACATATTTTCCATCCAATCACAAATAGTTTATGTCGACTGATAAAGGATCATTTCAGTGAAATTTGGTTGATATCCATCTATCAGATTCTGAGAAAATGCTTTTTAAAGTTTCCACTTTATAACATTTAGAAATTGACCTCAGTCCATAAAAGACATATTTTTCATCTGATCACAATTATTTTTTGTAGACTGATAAAGGGTCACTCAAGGATTATTCCAGTCAAATTTGGTTGATATCATTCTATCAGTTAGATTCTGAGAAGATGATTTTCAAAGTTTCCACTATATATCATGTAGAGAAATGACCTCTGCCAATAAAATACATATTTTTCCATCTGATCACAATATTAATCATGTAAAATTTAATTGGTATCCATCATTTAAGTTCTAAGAGATTCACTTTTACCATATTTGGAAAATAGTCGCGCCCATTAAATCCATGTTTTTCATTGGATCAATATTTCTTGAACAACTTTGAGAAAGGGTCACCGAGGGGTCATTGCTATGAAGTTTATTTAAAATTCATCCAGACATTTCTGA
The DNA here is from genome assembly GCA_948146395.1 of Fragum whitleyi. Taxonomy (NCBI): domain Eukaryota; kingdom Metazoa; phylum Mollusca; class Bivalvia; order Cardiida; family Cardiidae; genus Fragum; species Fragum whitleyi. Next base: position 54,220,118 of record OX411548.1, on the reverse strand, counting down.
GGAGAAGGATTTTAAAGAAATAGTTTATGACTGGATGCACAACGGACACAGCACCATGACAATAGCCCAAGTGGCCTTTGGCCAGTGGAGCTACTAAAACTAATTTTCAGCCAATCAGAATGTATGAAAATGATAGAATCATCTAAAATTAAATTAATAATCTTTGGAAGATTTAATTTATTCTGTTAATGAATATGTAGTAGTGCAGGGTAGAATAATGAAACACACAATGAATGCCATCATGATAAATTTCATAATTAAATGATTATATAATCATTTTATTGAATCGATCTTTTTTTTCTTTTTTTTTTTGCTGTATTCAATTTATTTAAACAATTTGCCAACTTATGGAATGTTTGAACCAAATTTTCACTAAGTTTTATCAAAGAAATTAATGGGAAACCAGACAGTCTAGGCCAAGATCAGACTGGACGTCTGTTCAGGCTAATCTTATGTGTATACTGTCTACCAAAATTTTGTGTACAGCAAGAAAATGCAGTGAACAGCATGAGACTGCTATAAGCATTTCATTTAAGTGGTTGTATAATGGGGTTTAAATTTACCTTTTGATATTTTTGCCGAAGCTGGAGCACCTGATATTTCTCCCTCCAGTCCTACCTTAAAATTCATTCCTGTCTACTTTCTTGCTTGGGTTGAGAATTATCCAACCACTTGTTAGAGACATTTTTGAAATCAGTATGTGCGGTCAGGTATCTGACCTGTGACCAAATGTTAGGTAATTTGGAGTTTGATGCTTTACAAACTGTGCTATAACCAGCTGCTGTTCATGCAATGAATTTATAACAGTTGCATTAAAACTGAAAATCATTATTCAACAACTTTATAAAAAACAACCTTATGATGGCCAAACTTGTCTTACCAGTATTGAATATATAAAATCTGAATATACCACATACTTGTATATCTCAAATTCCTGTGGTCTGTACTACATATACGGTAAAAGCTCTAATAGAACTTGGCATTCATTTAGAAAAACCATATTTCCATTAGAAAGGGATGGGCTTTTTTTTAGATATTAATGGCTCAATGCGAAACAGTTGAAATTGCATATAAACATATAGACAGTTACATCCATTTCCAGCCGAGCCATAGATATTTGTTAAGACAGTGAAAAAATGGCCAAAAATAAACATACTCGTGTTGAAATACATTTAATTGGGGAAAAGCAGCATAAAACCTATGTTGTATATCTAGCAACCTTGATTTTGTAGGTATGGATCTTTATTACCGGCTTCGTGATGCTATAAAATTGAATCAAAAATGGTCAATTTCATCCCTTTGAAAGGGGGGTGGGGCATTGGGCTTTATTAGTTTTTTTACGGTATGTGTCACACTAACATCTTTGGCATGAAAAATTTAGCTTTGACACTGGGTTTTATGAGCCCTTGTTTCTTTGAATTTGGACCCTCACTTTTTGGAAATTATCCCCAAACAGGGTTTTCCCTCTATGTTCAAAACTGGGAGTCATTATGCCACATTATGACCCCCTTTGAACTAGAAAAAGAATGTTTCTTTGACAATTTTGGGGGTCATTTAAAAAAGGAGGGGTCCAAATTCAAAGAAATAGGCCAGGGGGTCATGGAAAACCCAAAATTGCAGAAGAAACCTTCTTAAATCTACTTTGAAGAGTCACAATGTAGCAAAATGACCCCAGTTTTGAAAGTGGAGGGGAATCCTGCTTTGAAATTAAACAATTTCTAGGTGAATTCTCATTTAAATACTATGATCGTCTTTGAAATGCTAGAGTCAATGATCTGTTGTTAAGCTACTGTAAAATTGTCTATCTTATAGTAAGTCAATGTTACACTATCTGGTAAACTATCAATCATGTGGCTTTTTTGTTCAGTTTTCATGTAGTCATTTGGTGTTCAATTGGTTACAATTTTCTGATACTGATAACTATCAGAAAATCATTTTGAATTTCCATTTTTTGCGGTATCCTCCAAAATTCAAGCTGCTTTCTTAACAATGTGCGCAACCATTCTCTTGTAGGTAGGCATCACCATCACAGTGTTCAGCCATATTAATACATTCATCTCTATCAGATCAGTACAGCTATCTAGTCTTTTGAGCATGGTAGAAGGTGGAGTCTGCCTGTGGTTTACCAGATATATACTCCTATACTTTCGGGAGGGTTAATGTAACAGGTATACAATCAACATTTCATCAAATGAGCCTTCCAATGTGTCGTCCTATTCCAGAGACAGTTGAGTTCTTTTGATAATGTAGGGTTAGCAGCAAATGCTTAAATCCTTCTGACATGGAAGCAAATTCCTGAAAGAGAATGAAAATGCAATTAAAAAGATAGTTCTCCTGAAACTAAGAATTATTGAAATGAACATTTTTTTTATAAACTGGACCTTGGCCTTGCTACATATGATGATTTCTAATCAGCAGATACCTACAAATGTCGGGTTACTTTCTATCAATGTCTGGACAGAATTCATTCTAAATAGGGGAACTGGGGGAACCCCCCCCCCCCCATTTTTTTCAAAGATATCCCTTATCTTTTTATATTTGTGGTGAATTTTATTACAATAACAAAGAGCATGAAATACCACACATTTTTCAGTTGTGTTGATTTTAAACTGCAACGTCAACACAATTGACAGCACTGAAATCATTTTCTTCGAATAGCACATTTACTTGAGAGTTAGACCACTCTTAATCATGCCAATTTATTCTTGAAATCTTTCCAAATCTTTAGGAAAAGTTTTATTGGACATTATGATTAGCCATTGACCATGTACTATGTAGAGTAATCTGGTGTATTTTCTGTACCTGGGTGCTTAATGCTTCATGTTGTCACAAAACTAGCAACAAATCCAGGAATTCTATAAAGTATAGGGTTAAAATATACACATAGAGGGTTCCCTTTTCCTAGTATGACACACTTTAGATTGAGTATCTGCATGAAAATGAAAAAAAAAAATAGTCTGAAAAGAGGATTCACTTGAAATGTGTCGACCCAACACCCTGACCCTCCCCCTCTGGATCCGCCACTGTATCACATGAAGAAAATAGCTGCTTGTCTATGAAAAATTTTTTACTTTTTATTTTCAACCTGATATTCTCGATTCCAATCTGCCTGCATGCATATCATGAAACTAATTGCAACAGTGAGGTTACAAACTTATATAGAGTCTCTCTCTCTCTCTCTCTCTCTCTCTCTCTCTCTCTCTCTCTCTCTCTCTCTCTCTCTCTCTCTCTCTCCCTATATTAGTTATCAATTCTGCAACAATAATAAGATAAGCAAACAGACTAAGAAAAAATTAAAAGAAGGGCAAAAAAAACAAGAGCAGTGGCGGATGCAGGTAGTTCAAATACCCCCAGGTTCACGGTCACCCCTCCTTTTCTTTATTTTTAATAGATAATTCTATCATCGTTGTATAATGATATCATGATATGAAAAAGAAACCCAGAGTTTGTAATTCGAACGATCTTTATTCCGCCGCTTCAGAGGAATAAAAATTACAACAGTGTGGGGGAGGGGTCAAATGTGACTGGGTGCGAACGGTTTAGAAAATCTAAATCATCACATGATCGATCAGTAGAATTTCGAAAGTAATAGTAATTGGATAATGCGGTAAAAATAAAGTTACCTGAACCCCTGAACATATATACAGATGGTCATTACAATCAACATGTATTTATTTGACAAATCTTCCCGCGAAGCGGAGGGCTGTGTATTGCCAATAGACTGGGAACAACTTAGCGTGGTGCGCATGCCCAGCGTCTTGAAGAATGGTCGTACGCTTGCGATAAGATTTACACCTGCGATGTGTTTTAGTAAAACGGTCTTTAAGATTGTCGCGCGATCAAAAATTATCGTAGTAGTACGACAAAACTTAAGATTTTCTAAAGATCGTTAGTAAAACGGGGCCCTGGTATTTCTCTCACCAGTTCAACCACCACATTCTTTCCTAGCCTCCAGCTACTATCTCACATAGGTCTACGATTATCAACCCATTGGTGAGAGTCAAGTAGTTGGAAAGAATGGGTGACGCCGTCGGGGATCGAACCCGGACCCTCTAGATTGACAGTCCTACGCGCTACCAACTGCGCTATGACGGCGGCTCTCTCTGAGATAGAGGGGCTGTTGTTTAGACAAACTGCAACCCATTTTTACAGCTGGGTGAACGTTAGCTGTATATTAGGTATTTTGCCCATTAGACCGACCCCTTAGACGGGGGGCATCGAACCACAGAACTTCAGGTTATGAGTCGAAAGCCTATTCCACTAGACCTTATGGTTTGAACACCAACGAATGTGGCATGTGTACTCGGCAGGACACTTTACAGACAGAGCCCAATTTCACCCAGATGTAAAAGAGGACAGCAGAGGTTAAGAGCCTTTGCCTCTCTCTCTCTCTCTCTCTCTCTCTCTCTTTCTCTCTCTCTCTCTCTTTCTCTCTCTCTCTCTCTCTCTCTCTCTCTCTCTCTCTCTCTCTCTCTCTCTCTCTCTCTCTCTCTCTCTCTCTCTCTGTCCTCTCTCTCTCTCTCTCTCTCTCTCTCTCTCTCTCTCTCTCTCTCTCTCTCTCTCTCTCTCTCTCTCTCTGTCCTCTCTCTCTCTATCTCTGAGAGTTGGGACACCAAGTACCAATTTTCGTGTTAAACTCGAGAAAAAAATCGTCTTACTCACCAATAATGCTTTATTTCTTTCATAGGGCCAAACCCTTGTCGACCGAATCCATGCGAAAACGGGGGAACATGTAATAGCAACGAGGAGAATTTTGTCTGTACCTGTCAGGAAGGTTATACTGGAGAAAGATGCGAAAACGAAGGTAAGTTAAGGACGTCCGCAAATTCGGTTTTGGATTTACCGCCATTTAAAAAACGTTTCTGTAATCGTTATGAATCTATGTAATTGAAATTCAAACTATGTTTTTGAAAAGAGCCGTATGTAAGGTTGTCAAAACAAGTAAAACATTGTATAAGTTAAAAAAAATCCTCATTTTTGGGGGGGTATTTTCCCGATTTTATAGTATTCAGAGAAAACGACAAGCATGTATTCAATATTACTCCTTGCCTAATTTTCGTAGAGAAAGCAAAAACAAACAAACAAAAAAAAAAAAAACAACAAAAGAAAAACCAAAAAAAACTTATTAATATGGAAAGAACCCCTACCTCATATCCCTGAACCAAAATACCAACTTTACCGAATAAAGATACCATAATTTTCTTTTGCTTCATCAAAATTCCAGTTTTCTTTAATGAATTAGTGGAATGGGTTGTCTATTATAAAAAATATAAATCACTAGCTTTCAGAATATTTATTTGTCCAAAATAATAACTTCAAATCATGGGTCAAGGGTGTTATTTTCAAAGAAATTCAAAGGCAAGAACTAAAGAGCACTAAATGTTATTGGTACCTGTTTCCTTATGGCTCTGAGAAAAAATAAGCACAGTGACCCCATTTTCTTTTCAAAAATCGAAAGAAAACATTTAGATCTTTAAAAAAACAGTATTAAAGAAAAGCGAACTTCCTTATTTACATCGTGAAATTCGCATTTATCTCAATCAAAATCATTCTTATTCGCTATATCAACGCTCCATTCATTCATTGCAAACATTCACTCAAACCATTCAAATCACCACAAAATAACTAAAAAGATAAGATCATCAACTACATTCAAAATGAATTTAGCTGGAAAAAACCGCGCTGTCATTTTCATTGTTGAAATTGTAAATGTCTGATTGGTTCATGTTGAAATAGGAAGCTATCTATAACCCTTGTATGCATATTTTATTAAAAAACAAAATTTATGCTCATGGATTACCTCCCATTAAATTCACTCAAAACTCGCTCCACACACTCATTCATTGCATCCCAACATCATTCCAAACTCATTCATATTGTCAATTTCACGATGTTGTTAACTGTATTTGGGACCAAGGATGATAATAATTAGGAAACCCCGGTGGACATTGTAAAGGTTCACGGGGTTCCAAAATGTTGCTGAACTATTACGGCTCAACTACCTTAAACAGGGAAATCTGTAAAAGTATAAAAAAATCAAAGGGCTCAACTCGCTCTTGATTTTCCGTGTTGGCGGGCTTACTAACCTTCAAGATTGATCATTTGAGCAGGTTTACGCTCTGCAGTCGCATAGCCACTTTCGTCACTTTTCTCACAAGAATCACGCTTTCTCCTGGAGTAATCATGCAAAGCTTGAAGCTGTCTTGAACGCAGGAGGTTCCTCTTTACGTGATTGATAAAAAGAGAATAATTTGTAAGTGTCTAAAGCTAACAATGTAATCTGGTCAAGGTTGGGAGAATTTATCATGACGAGACTTTGCCGAGTCGTGATAAATTCTCACAGCCGAGACCTGATAACATTGATATTTTAAGACACTAACATGTTATTCGTTTTATCATGCAATCATTTTTCAGTGCTTGGGTATGATAAACCCTTAGAAATCAAAGAAATTCAGGTGAAAGTGTATGCAAATCGTTTCTAAAAATAGACTGCCTGATATCATTTTATGTTATCAGACAGGTGATATTAGGTCAACGCAGGCTTCATTGCATGATAAAAAACGAAGCGTTCATCTGATTTAGTTTGTTTGTTTGCATGGGGTTTATCGCCATTTTAAACAGTTTTAGTCAAACATACCGCGGCAGCTTGAGCATATACCTATGGAATCCTGGTATTTCTCGAACCATTGCTCTTACTTTTTCATTTTTTCCTAGCCTCCAGCATAGTAACTTAGATTTGTGGTTGAATAACAACTTACAAATACAACAAAAATGAATTATACACAAGGAAGTGAAGCTGCCATGTTTTAGAGAACGGGTGTTTTTACAGGCATCTTTAGCTTCCGTCACAGGATTTGCTTGCTCGTGAGAATCGAGTACCGAATTTCTTATTGTTTAGTTTAAGCATATTTTATTGCCCCTATATTGCATAATATATTATTTGCATAATGTCTCCGCCGATTGATGGAAGACAAATGTCGGAAAGGAAAAGCGCAGCCGTCGCGGATCGAACCTGGGACCATTTTAAAGATGAAAGTCCGACGCGCAACCGACTGCACTATGGCAGGGACTTTCATTTGCATTTATACACATTTTAAATTCACAGTACCATTAGGTTTATGTGAACCGAATCCGTGTGAAAACGGAGGCACGTGTATAACAGAGGGAGAGCGATTCAGATGCACGTGTGAGGATGGTTTCACGGGAACGCTTTGTGAAGGTATGATATTTAGCTCGGCCAAACGAAGGTCAAAACAGTGTTTCCCATCCTGCCGTCTGCCAGTGAGTCCGTTAACTCTATAGTTATGGCATAAAAGTCCCTAATATTAATCCGATATACTTTACATGCTTCAATTGCGCCCAAAATTATAAAATAAACATATTATTCCTTCGAAAATTGTTTTCATTTTTCAAGTATCACGGAAAACTGGGTCGTACAAAAAATGGCTCAGAATATTCTTGTTATCGCAAAAGAGTCTACATTTTTCAAATGTTTCTCTTTCAACTTACACAGAATAACAGGATTAGTCTTTGCGAAAATGCGCCAGGCCCGTATGCCGCCAGAGCAAATGGTCTCATAAGGCTTTTCTGGGCAAGATATCGTGAATCTGAAATTGATGACCTACGTCATTTATATCGAACGTCATTCGATGTTGCCAGGTTTTGCAAATCGAACATAGATATTATTGAAAGCCTGTCAACTAAAAAATGACCCCAAGTTTTCCCATGAAAACAGTCGAGCTAAAAATGGTAAAGTTTTTTTATTTTATTTTATTTTATTTTTTTCAGATCTTGAGTAAGAAAATACAAAAACAGCCGACCATTTCAATAATCATCCGGGTAGGTATAATCTATAATTATTACCCTGGCAGGGCTGAGCTCAAGTAACGGGTCTTAAGGAGATGGTAAATCAGCTTTATTTTACAATCACCTACATCTTGTCCAAGCTGAAGTTACGAGACTTTGGTAACCCAACGATGCAATGTGTTTTCTCTAAGCACGTGAATCCTTTTGTTTTTAGCTTAAACTTGTCCAAGCTGAAGTGATGCTGAAGTTACGAGGCTTTGGTTACCAAACGATGAAATGAGTTCACTTTCTCCAAGCACGTTAATTCTCTTTCAGTTATTTGCACGCGTTACCGATAATTGCCGACAACCTTTTTATTATAACGCAAAACATTGAACATTTTACTCGCAACATTACGTCACTGCTAAGCCACGCCCTGTCAGATGAATAATAACGCAGAATAAGTATATGTTAATCTGACATATAAATCACCCCCGCTCTCCACGTCCTAAAAGAAGTAAGAAAAATCACACATCCAAGACACGCGATACGTTCGGATCAATTCAAAGGAGGGGCGTGGGAGGGGCAATCGCTAATGGTTTCGTAATACAGCCCCGTATTCGAGATGAAAATATCCGAGAAACGAAAAGATGCACTGGTTTTGAGTGAGAGATCAGAGGTCTTTTTGTCAATATAGGTACAGAAAAACGCCCTTTGATCACTCACTCAAATTACATGTATTTCATCTATTCAACGAATTAAAGATTATTAAGAAATATTGTTGATTATTAGTATTACAATGGCATTGTAATAATCACACGGCATTACATTAACGAAAACGTACGTGGTACAAAAGACGCTTACTCTTTGAAAAACGTTTCTCCTTTAACCCTTATTATATAGTTTTATCCATACATGTATACCGTACATTGGTATTTGATTCAACTAATTCAGCTGCTCGTATGTTTGTATTTCCGTTTTTTAACGTCGCTACCGTAGCAAATGCCAATATGAGCGACGCCCCAGAAGACGGTTAGATGTAACGGGGGGTTGTGCAAGGATATATGACGAAGCTACTGCTAAGATCCGGGACCTCGGTTTAACGTCTCATCCGAAATCCAATTAGTTTCTTAGTGTTCCAGCCCGGGAATCGAACCCACGCGATAGAACTTCAATGGTTTTGAAGTACGGCTCTAACAACTGAGCAAATCGGACTGCTCGTGTGTACCCTTTTATTCCCGGGATTTGACTTGATTTGACAGCCTTATATTTGTCCCGGTTTCGCCTTTGGATCCGCGTATACAAAACACACATAATAAACAAGACGAACAAAACAATCACACATACAAACCTATCACAATGGTGTCGTTGTTGTATGCAAATATACGTTGGCGTGACAAAATTATACCTTGCTAATATCTCTGTAGTCGGTCATACGATTCTTATGATAATAATGTTGTAGATGTATCGCAGAAATTTGGTTCATATTATAATATATAGATTATCAAGGTGTTTATTAAGTACTGTACTTATTAAAATTGTCATCTTAAAGCTCGAAAAAGAACTCCTTTTTTGTATTTATAGATGACTCGTTCAATGAATCAATAGAAGATATTGAATGAGGGTTAATGAAATACTAGATTTATTAAACTCGCCCTCCCGGCAAAGTCTCTTTTTTTTCATCTATTTATAGATGATTGTATTTGTATTTTCAGATCCTGTCATAGAACGCGAACTTTCCAACATGGCTCAAAAACACTTTAAACCTATGTTATTAATTTCAAATATTTGACCCTTTTAACGATAAGGTACCTTCTTGGGAGTGCAAAACATTTTACCTTGGTGAAGATACTAGAATTAGACAGATTGTCCGAAATCGACAATTTTTGTAACCAGTATTTTTTCTGAATTTAAATGGATCAATCTATCGCCCCATGCAATCGTTTTAGAAAAATGATAAATGCGCCCGATGTTATAACACTTTTTTTCTCTACTCAATTTTTTCTCAAATTTAAAATTAGACTAAAGTCACAATTCTGTTGTATTACTAATTCTAACGTATGAACATAAAAGATAATTTTGGTAAGTTGTTATAAATAACAACTTAAAAATATCATCGTTTATGGTCAAGCATTTATTTGAATTCTAAATTTGAGAAAATTCTCATTTGAGTACGAAAAAAGTTTTATAATCTCGGGCTTAGATGAACCCTAGCTTTTTCAAAATTTGAAAATGCTATACAGTTTTTCTATATTGTCCCTTTTCTTGAGATTGATCAGATTTGTGTTGGTTTCATCCAAACGCATTGGTTTTAAATCATTCTAAAATAAAATACCAAAAATCGCTTTGACTGGATTTGAACTCTTAGCTTATTTATTGTTATTAACCCTTCTTATGCTTTTAAATGATGTTGCTGAATACAAAAAAATGCAGATATCCAAGTATTTTTGAATAAAGGACGAGCAAGCAAGAAATTTGAACATGTTAAATTGAGGAGGTTGTTCTTACATAGTCCCACTTGCCACCCTTGTTTTCCAAAACGATCAGGGCCCGAAGTTATAAAACTTTTCTCATTCTCAATTCATAATTGTCTCAAATTTTAATTTGAGTTTAATGTATTAACGTAAAAGATAGTATTAATAAGTTGTTATAGATAACAACTTATTAATATTATCTTTTATTTTCATACATATATTTGAATTTAAAATTTGAGAAAATTCTCGGTTGAGCATGAGAAGAGTTTTATAACCTCGGGCCCTGGTATCAGAAATAACCCTGTGTGACACATATTTAAGGACCACATACTAAAAGACGTCAACTGGACGTAATTTCTAAAGAACGTTATCACCGTTCTTGTCTCGTCTAAACGTTCCAAAAATAGAAAAAAAAAAAAAAAAACAGAATTGTGTCTAGGAATGGAAAAGAATTTGTAACTCGATTTTTGTTCAGACAAGCTGATGCTGATCTTATCTAGACCAGAAATTGTTGAGCAACCATACGCTTCTTTAGTGAAATTTCTATTCTCAATTCGGTTAATCTAAACATTGTCCCAAAAAATCTCATGTCAGATTCTTTGCGTCTTTTACATATTAGTTTCTATCTTTCTACATTCTGACACTTGGCTCAGGGCCGGCATACCAATACATGACTGAGTGCTTTTGAGCCTTAGCACGATTCATGGTTGTTTTAACAGGGTCGCATAAGTGAAGGGACGATGGCAATATCTTAAATACAAAAATAAAAAAAAAAATAACATGCGTAGTTTGGAATACTTGCATAGGCGTAAGTAGGCTTTTCAAATTTATACGCACTCTGAAGGCGAACAACATAGAATATATATAAGGCGATATGTGGACTGTGACAAAAGATGAGTGTTTTCTGTAAGCTCCCCTTTCCTATGATTTGAGTGTTGGTGAATAATCAAAACATCGTAATTACAGCTTGAATAAGCTGCTTTTTCGATGAAATGACCTGTCATTAACGACATTTTTCGAAAGAGGATTTATTTCTATGGCGCACTTACGTAATATGCGTAATGGTAGATACGCCCATGATTTGTGCCCTGATTAAGCAAATCGCTCATGTCAGTCAATGAGTCAATTGACCAATCAAAGGACTCATTTATATTATTATTATCTTTTATTTCCGCCATGTAGGCGAGCAATATTACAAAAAACACACAAGATGAAAAACATAAATGTGAAGAAAAAGCAATAAACATGTAACAACACAATGAAAAAAGTGTCATTTAAGTACAACGTGACAACAATGAAATATAGAACCCTGAAAAATTGAATTGTGTACTAAGTGGTGAAAATTAATGAAAGAAATTGCTAGAAATGACTCACTTGAATTTAGGGATTGGACTAGAATGTCGTCTGAGAAAGGGTTAAATATTTCTTATCTCCATAGATGCTTGTTGTATTTAAGGCGAAATCGAATAGAAATACAAAACAAGGATCACATGAAAACATGAAAATACAAATCAAAGTTCGAAAAAAATGAGAGAATACCCTTATTAAACCGAAAGCGAAAAACAAGAGGACTCTCGTTTGGTAAACAGTTACAAGAGAATAGAATACAAATTTAAAGAGCGCACACGCGCGAACACATACACACACACACACACACACACACACACACACACACACACATACACACACACACACACACACACACACACACACACACACACACACACACACACACACACACACACACACACACACACACACACACACACACACACGTGGACACACACACACACACACACACACACACACACACACACACACACACACACACACACACACACACACACACACACACACACGTGGACACACACACACGCTCACGCGCCCGTGGACACACACGCTCGCAGGTATACAAATACAGAGACACACACACATATTCATGTACTCACTCGCGCACGCACAAACACATATATATGTGAGTTTACGATTACAAAGAGAGATAACCATAAAAAGGTCTTAATTTACTTGATATGCAATTCTTTTGGCAATACAGGATTGAAAAATTGATCCCTTATGCTTGTTAAAATCTTATTGTAGAAATCATTGCAGTCTTTATCTCTTTTCAGCTATCGGTACACAACCATAACCTTACAAACAAAACCGTAGTTATAATTAACAACAACATTAATGCTAGGATGTGTGCAATAATTATGTAATAGATGAGTTATAGATATACCAAAGTTTACTTAAAATGGGGAGAACAAAAAATAATAAATTTTCAGACTGCAAATCATTCACTTCTGCAACATTTTCAAACCCTGATACCAGGGCAATTATTTTCAAGGGCCCAGAAAGATCTGAAAACCTACTGAAAACTGTCACACCTAAATTAAAGTGTATAAAATTAAATAAGTAACTTCTTATATTGGCTGTAATATCACATTCAAAAATGATATGTTCACACAGTGGTATATTTATCATTTTAGTACATTTTGCGCAATTATTCGAAAAATGATCACTAAAACTTTTGGCAATTATTTTAACTCCGTTGAAACAGTGCATTGAAAAGGAAGGAACTTGACGACTTATCTTCCGAAGGTTTGATGCGTTACTTAATTTTGGTTTAAGGTATAGAAAATCTTTAATAGATTGATCTTGTTCCAATCTACTTTTCCATGAGGTAAAAGCTAAATTATCGACTGCATTACGTGAAAGGGTTTTCCAGTGATTTTTTGATGGAAAATGTCCAGAATTAATATAATCAATGAGGTAATTTTCCAAAGAATATTTTCTAAGGATTTGAACAATGTTTGGAATAAAACCAGATTGCACAGTGCCTTTTCTATCGTAAAAGGATACCAGTCTATAATTAAATAGGAGCTTAGATAAGTGACCGGTGACTAGTCTACATAATTGTCCAAGAAATAACAACTTATAATATTCTATTTCGAAAATAATGAGCTTAGCGCCAATAAGGCTTAAACAAATGTCAGTGCGGGTATTAGTTGGAAGATTTTGAATATATTTAATGCAAAATCTATGTGCTTTTTCTAAATTCAACATTTGGGAATTATTCAAATCTAATAAAAACTCACAGCCATAAAGAGCTCTAGGAAGGACTATGGATTTATAAATTTTGAATGAAGTTAACGGATGCAAACCATTCTCATGCAATCCTATGTTAAGAAGACTAAGTAAATTACCCCGAAGTTTATTGCAGATTTCATCTACATGGAAGTCACTTTTCATGGATTTGTAAACATTAATACCAAGATGGGTATAACATTCAGTTTCATTTATTTCACTATCACCGAGAAACCACGATCTATTAATCACATTATTTTTAGGTTCATTAAGCACCATTACTGCAGACTTTGAAGCATTATACAAATATCTCCATTTACACGAATATTCATAGCAAATATTAAGCATACTTTGGAGACCATTTTGAGTAAATGAAAGTAAAACCATGTCGTCTGCTACGCTAAGTGAACTGCAGTCCGACCCTGCTATACATAACCCATACCCAGATTCAGATAATTGTTTAATGAGACCATTTATATAGACTAGGTACAAGTACGGACTTGTTTTCCCCCCTTATCTGGTCCCCTGTAAAACTGGAAAAGTTTCATTACAAAATAAATCCCTTATAACGTACAACGCTTTGCAGATCAGCATAAATACTCAACAAACATCTTAAAGTTTCATCATCGATACCATATTCAGAAAGTTTATAAAAAAGACCGTTTAGCCAAACACGATCAAATGCTTGCTTACAGTCAAGAAAGCATAAAAACAATTTACTTTTATTTTCCTTGGCAAAGTATATACACTCGCGAAGACAAAACGATGACATCATACAACCAAGCCCACTTTGAAAACCACCATGTAGATTATGAACTTTCAATGAATTAGTAGCTTGCAGTCTCTGCAAAATAACGATTTCAAAAAGTTTTAAAATACACGACGTAAGAGTTATTGCTCTGTAGCTATTTGGGTCCTTTCTATCCTTATTACCCCCCTTGAATAATGTAAATATTACCCCCCTTTTCATAAGTAAAGGTACATGAGAGAAATTTTATCATAGTTGTGAGAAGCTTAGCCAATAGTTGTTTGATTAAACTCCCCTCGTGAATACTGTGCTCATAAGTAATACCGTCAAAACCAGTGGCTTTCTTACGCTTAACATTCGAAAGGGTGTGATTTATAGTTGCAACAGAAACTCTTGACAGATTTTTATTTTCATTGTGGTTTAAAAAATGTAATTTCTTTTCAAATTCTTTGTCAACAAATTGTCTAAACTCGTCATCAAAAGAGGAGATGTTATCAAAAGAGTACAATTTCTTAAATTACTGTTGCCAACCAGTTAATAAGGAATTATTATCCCGACATGCTTTACCCTCAAATAAAATTTCGGCGCCAGGTGCGTTATTTGTAGAATGTCTTTTACGATTAACTAGGGCCCAAAACTGCTCTTGGTCAGCCTCAGCTGCCTGATCTATGTCATCATACAGTTTAATAAAATATCTGTTTACTGCAACTCGGTGTAACCTACGAAATTCTCCTTTAAGTTCCTTTAATTTTTCAAACAAGGGGCCATACCTAGAGGAACCAGCTAAGATCCACTCACGCCTGTGATGTTTCATAGCCCTATTCAATGATGTTAATTGATCATTCCAGTATGGTTTCAAATAAATAATCGATAAATAATTGGTAATTCGAGGACACATTCGACTGCTCTATGATTTGAGTATAAAAGTGCGTTATCGTTTACGATATTACACGGAACAACTCTGTCGACGTCATCAGTGCTTAGGATAATATTGTCAATAATGCTTGATCCTATCGAGGATCCGTAAGTTGTAGTGGCGCCTCCACATTTTTCAAGGGGCGTAACCGCTGAAAAATTTAATTGTTTCAGAACATTCTGGAAACACCTATCCCTTTTATCTAGCTGCTTAATAAACTTAACACTGTTTAGATGACAAAAGAGAGTGACAAAACTGAATTGAACGACGGACTCTGGTCAACCAAGTGTCACAAAAGCTCAACAAGATGAGGTGTGCTAAAAAAATTTACGATTGAAAATGTTGAAATGGAATGGGAAAGTGCTTCTTTCTTCTGAAGTATTGTGGGATCACTTGAGCTAGAGGGTTTGTAATGCTCTTAAATTGGCAATTACTTTGAAAAACAAATCAGTAGGTTTATTAGGAGTTTGTTTTACCCAACCTTACAAGTCGTAACGAAATATCAAACCGTTTGCCTTCAATCGAGCCACAAATCAAGTCTATTCATGTCCTTATTATGTAATGAGATAAAAAAAAAAAAAAAGAAAAAGAGGGAGAGAGATAAGAAACAAAACAAAGAAAAAAATCCACATTTTTTACCCTTGCTCTTGAATTGGTCTTCCGAAGAATAGTTCAAACTTAAAAGACCTCTGGACATAATTGAACGTAATCTGATCTGTCCTGAACTTATAGAAAGATAGAAAAGGATCCCTTTTTAGCATTTAAGACTTGAACAATTCAAGTATACGACTCACTGTATTATAACGTAGTGTACAAATTTGTGATGACCAAGGGCCTGTTTTACTAAACACCTTATGAACATTTTTTTCATATGTCAAAAATTAAAGTTACTTCTACAGCAGTAGCTAAATATGAAATCCTGCCATGCATCATCTGATTGGAATCGTCTTCGAAAGACGATTCCAATGAGATATCGCAAGGAAGAATCTAAAAATCAATGAAAACACCAGGTACGATTTGTGATTTTGACCTACGATTGAATTTTTCGTAAGATGTTCACTAAAACAGACAACTGGTTCGAATAAGTTGGACCTCTGCTTTGCAGTATCAAAGCAACGAAATTACATGGATATCTTTAAGTTTGGATGCGTAAACTTTTCCACCCGTCTGTAATCCGGTCCTCTTCCAAAATTCTATCTTTGATTATTAAATCGCCCATTTGAGCCCGTAATTTTCTTCTAAGTGCACGTAATGAAGATTTCTGTGCTCAAGCGAAATGTTGTTAAAGGATTGAACGATAGTTATACATAGTCCACATATGTGACCCATGAGAAAAGGGGCGGACCATCTAGGAACGCCTTAAATTAAACATTTGAAACGAGGTCGGCTCCAGTGGAGGTGATCGGGGGTCGCATTTCAAAGATAAAGTGTAGAGATCCCGGGTTCGATCTCTGACGGCGGCACTTATCCTTTCCGACTATTCACCTCTCACCAATGGGTCGATAATCGTAAACCTACACGTATGTTGGATAGCAGATGGAAGCTAGGAAAGGGTGTAATGTGAGTACTGGTGTGAGAAATACCAGGAATTCATTGTTAGTTGCTCCAATCGATGCGATTAAACTGAAAGATTGTTGAAAGCGACATAAAAACACGTTTAAACAAACAAAAAAGATAAAAATTAATAAAATTAGCGAAGAGCGTTTCAAATCTTCTCATCCTGCACAGCCTGGCTAGGAAAGACACTTTGAGCACCGCCTAAGTGGTCTCTTTAGCTTTGTGTGTAACTATTGATTGATTGATTGATTGATTGATTGATTGAATGGAGTTTAACGCCGCTTTCAACAGTTTTTTTTCAGTTATATCTCGGCGGCTGGAGCACCTAACAATGGATTCCCGGTATTCCTCTCACCAGTACAACCATCACATCCTTTCCTAGCCTCCAGCTACTATCTTGCAGAGGTCTACGATTATCAACCGATTGGTGAGAGACAAATAGTAGGAAAGAATGAGTGCCGTCGTCGGTAATCGAACTATGTGTAACTTGTCTTTGTTGAAACTCGAGATTTCAAGGACGGTGATTTTATATGTTTCGTCACCGATTCGATAACTAAAATGCACGGCAGTGTTAAACGCCCACATTCGGAACATCGCTCGGACATTTCCGTAAACTGGAAAGTACCTCGGACGTAAGTGTTGTAATTTTTGGTCCATTTTTAGGTAATTCGGCTCCTGGTGGTACTTTGGTTAATATGCTTTAAGAAAGGCAAATTCCTTAAATGCTTTCAGATCGTCTATAGAGATTATTTTGGCATATCATGATTTGAAAGCAAAACGTTTGTTTTCAAATCATAGTATGCCCGATTTTTGCCTTACGTAGATTTTGTTTTTCGCAGCATCATTATCAGTAACATTTGTGACGTCATATAAACCCACGTTCGAAATGACGCGCTTTCATGGATGCGCCCGTATCATTCCCGAGGTCTATTCCGTAGAATCGCCGAGGATTCCTGATTGTAACGCCCATTGCTTACGACTTGTCT
The DNA here is from genome assembly GCA_948146395.1 of Fragum whitleyi. NCBI lineage: Eukaryota > Metazoa > Mollusca > Bivalvia > Cardiida > Cardiidae > Fragum > Fragum whitleyi. Next base: position 54,202,568 of record OX411548.1, on the reverse strand, counting down.
CCGTATTCGATCAAAGTACCGAGCGATATATTTGCGGAACCAAAGCCCCATTCAACACACACCAGAATGCAGATCGATGGAGAGTAAAAGTAGATGGCTCAGCGCGAAACAGTTGTAACTGCCTATACGTTTATAGGCAGTTACCACTGTTTCGTGCTAAGTCAAGGATGTGACCTCTCCTGAATGGACATCGTGCCACGCTTTGCACGCGAGTACAAAGGATAACATTTCCGCGAACTTTTAATCCCGAATACATGACAAATTTTGCTTCACCAAACGATTATGATAATTCACTGTCATAATCAGGGTGGATTTTAAAGATTAACTTTGGAAAAGATTCATGAGTCGATTGATTACATGTAAGCAATGGAAAACTTAGTATCCGATGCCTAGTTGATCCGCCCCGGTCTTGAATTACTTCCGAGAAAAAAATGGTAGGCTTCTTTTGCCACATTGTGTAACTCTTTAAATAACAGTAAAGTACTTGAAATGATGTTCAGCCAAATGTCAGATCTCTTCTACATTTCATGAATAATTTCAAATGAATCTAAATGGGAACTATTTTTATTGAGAGCCCGACCTTTGATGGTGGTTCCCAAGTAAGGAAACTCTTTTGTACTATGAGAATTGAGAATTTCGAGGGTGGTTGTGCGCCATGAAAAATTGTTAGAAAAGGAACCGCTCATGAAAGCATTTTCTGGGAATAGATTTCAAGAACAAAAAATGTTTTTTAAGATTTGCAAACTTTTATAGCCCAAACGACTTTTTTGGGGAGCTACGTACTGTCGAAATGTGCCAATTTACTATTTAATTTAACACGGCCAAAACGGACAGGAGTGTAACCTAGTGGTAAGGATTGTATCGAAAAGTTCCGGAATCGAATCCATCCCGGATCATGGTAACTTACGGACAAAAAAAAAACAAACAAACAAAAAAAAAAAAAGAAAAAAGAAAAAAACACACAGCAAAAATATAGCACGTTGCATCTTTCCACCAGGGTGTATAAAGAAAAGAAAAAGATTTTTTCATAAGAAACTATTTTACCAGGAGACGTTGATTATATCACAGTAAATATACGGTTAATTTGAAGAGATAATCTTTTGAAGCCACCGGAAGGCCCATATGGACACCCTGCCCTGTGTCTAATGATGATAAAATGTCGCAGTTATCTGAGCTATTTATGTGCAGTTTATTAGAAATATCAGAAATATCCTGTAAGTTCACAGCGAGGCGTCAGTGCAACACTATTACAAGTGCCTATTCATAGGCACTTATAATAGTGTTGCGCTGACCCCCTCGACATGAAATTCAGGCTATGCGCGGTTCAGATTTCTTTATCACTAAGGATGGGGGATCTAACCGCGCATCGTCTATACATACTGCCTAACTCCCCTTTCGGGTATTACTGGCAGGTGACTCATTTTAGATGATATCAATTTTCGCATAAAAAATTCGTGAGGCAGTGGGATCCTTTTTTAAATTTTTTTTACATCCTATGCCCCCCAATTCACAGCTGGATGTACTGAGGCAATGCCTTTAAGTTTCTTGCCCAAGAAAACACCTCGCAGTCACTAGGACTCGAACCCCTGACCTTCGAATCAGGAGACCGATGCTCTAACCACTGAGCTATCAAGGCATTCACCTTACAATTTCGTAGGTTGTAGTTACGACATATTGGCTGCTGTTAAGTTTCACGATCATTTCCTGATCTTCAGAAGTAGATCAATATTTTTTTTTTCATCAGAGTCATGTAGTCCTGCCACCTGATGCCCCCTTCCGTTGATCCTCGCACGAGAAGTTCGCGAGTGATCGTCTATGCACGTGTTCAAAATGTTATCGGGGCATGGTGCATCAAGTTAATGATTTAACTGCGGAAAAATTGATTTTTGTCGGTAATTCCCGTTAGTTAAGCGGCTTCAAAAATCGTCCATGAAGTTGGGTCATTAAATAGCTCACAAATATCGTCACCTAAAACGGGAAATGGTAACAATCGACCCCCCTCCCTGCACTCTGAAAAAATATTGGATTTAATCTTTTTATCCCACAGATGAAATCCTTATCAAAAAGAGCAATAAGGAAAGTAAAATAATATTTAAGAATAAGGGTCAAACGGTCATTTAATTGTGTACAGTATATCCACAATCCATCCGTGTTCGGACGTGACTTAATACCCGGTGCGATCGGTGATATTGAATAAATTATGTACACATTGCAGTGACTGGTCGACATATGAAACCTGGTCGTGTTTGAATGG